>PKML01062532.1:385212-417406 GCA_002933935.1 Eutrema yunnanense | reverse complement strand
AAATATACTTCAGGAGTGCTTCGAGGATAATGAATAGAGCCAGAGTAAAGAAGCTCTCTTTTGCCATCGATGATCAAAGACGTTCCATCATAAGTCACCTCCTTATTATTCTTCTTCTTCTTCTTCACGTCCTTTTTCGCGGCGATTGAGGAAGAAGACGAGAGGAGAACCACAAGAACGGCCATCAAAAGCCATCGATCAAGAGAATGTTTTCTCATTATATCCTCCTTCTTTTTCTTGAATTAATGTTTGCTTGTGTTGTAGAACAAGAAGCTAAGTTCTCTTGGAACCTCGTCCTTGTCGGAGGAATAAAAAACAAGGAGAGCTCAAATAACAAGCTCTGAAAAAAGACAATGATATAAGAGAATGTTTCGCACTCAACTTTTCAGGTTTCGGAGATTTTTACGCGTCTGAAATAGAAACCAGCGTTGTAACTTTCAAACTCATTCTTCTTTTTCATTTTGGTTTTTTTTGTTTTTTGTTTTGCTATTTTTAAAAGTTTGTTTTACCCTCTTCTTCTTCGCCTAATATGGTGGACAAGTACATAACTAATTATTATTATTATGATTTCTTTTCACACAATTGATTCTCTTTAACGGTCAATCAGTGATTTTAACAGATCTAACTAGCCAGCTTCGAAAGGTTTCTTGCCGTGATCGGTTGAAAAAACATCCTTTTTATTTTTAGAGAAGTTGTATAAAATACACATTTAAAAAAAAAGAAAATGTATGCAAAGGTTGTATTAGAGATATGATCTTGATACACATTTATGAGTCAATATTCAATTGCTCTGTTTTAGGAACTTTCTGTAATTACTCTAGTCTAGATCTTTCTCTCTTCTGTATAAATCAAGAGCTGTACAATCACTTTCAATAATCGAAACACACATTCCTTACATGGTATCAGAGCTTTGTGCGATACCCTAATTTTTTTTGGCTGCCGCCTCTCTTCTTCCTCCTCCTCCTTGCTCTCCTCTTTCTCTTTCATTACCAGCCAACTCTCTCAACATGACAACCTCCGCTGAAGCTGTTGATGCAACACAAGCGATTCTTAACATCAACATGACCAACATCATCAAACTCACTTCCACAAATTACATGACGTGGAACCTCCAAGTTCATGCTTTGCTAGATGGCTATGAACTAGCCGGTCACGTTGACGGATCCATGCCAACGCCATCTGAATCCATTACCATCGATGGTCAAATCTCCCCCAATCCTGCATACAAGAAGTGGAAGCGTCAGGATAAACTCATCTTCAGCGGTCTCCTCGGAACTCTCTCACCAACCATCCAGCCTCTTGTCTCAAAATCCAAGACTGCGGCTGAGATGTAGACAACGCTCACTGCCACATACGCAACACCAAGCCGAGGTCATATGCAACAAATCAAACACCAACTAAAACAATACTCCAAAGGCGGAAAAACCATCGACGAGTATATTCAAGGCCTAGTTACGAAGTTTGATCAACTAGCTCTCCTTGGTAAACCAATTGAGCATGAAGACCAACTGGAATTCATACTTGGTGGACTCCCTGAAGACTACAGGTCAGTCGTAGAACAGATCGAAGGCAGAGACAAATCCCCATCGATCACCGAAGTTCATGAAAAACTTCTTACAAAAGAAGCAAAACTGCTGATTGCTGCTACCCACGTGCCCAGCGTAATCCCAGTCTCCGCCAATGTAGCAACCTCTCAGCCTCGCTCGTTTCAAGGGAAACCAAACTACCGCAACAATCAGAACTGGCGTCCCAACAATTCACATCACTCTCAACAAAGAACTGAAAATCGTTCCACTAAAGGCTATCAAGGTCGCTGTCAGTTGTGCGGTGTGTTTGGTCATAGCGCCAAACGATGTACTCAGCTCCAACAACATCAATCTGCAACCCAGAATGGCATGCTGCCCTCACCGTTCCGTCCATGGCAGCCACGTGCAAACCTTGCGGTGGCCTCATCGAATCCATCTAATGCATGGCTCATGGACAGTGGAGCCACTCACCATATGACGAGCGATCTGAACAACCTAGCACTCCATCAATCATATAATGGAGATGATGTGGTTCTCATTGGGGATGGTAGCGGTATCTCCATAACACACACTGGTTCCTTCTCCCTACCTTCTCAATCTCGCAACTTAACTCTCAACAGTGTTCTATGTGTGCCAAATATCCGCAAAAATCTTATCTCTGTTTATCGTCTATGCAATGCTAATAAGGTGTCTGTCGAATTCTTCCCTGCTCATTTTCAGGTGAAGGATCTCAGCTCGGGGGTCCCATTAATCCAAGGCAAGACTAAGGATGAGCTGTACGAGTGGCCAGCCTCTACCACAACCCTAACATCATTCTTTGCTTCCACCACACCAAAACTATCCATGACCGATTGGCATTATCGCCTAGGTCACCCATCCTCTTCAATTCTCAAAAATGTTGTTTCCCGTTTTTCTTTACCTTGCTCTCAATCTGTAAACGTGAACTCACTTTGCTCAGATTGTGCCATTAATAAAACACATAAACTCCCTTTTTCCCAAACATCCATTACCTCTTCTCGACCGCTGGAATATGTCTTTACGGATCTGTGGAGCTCACCAATTATCTCGATTGACAACTACAAGTATTATCTTGTTCTTGTTGATCATTACAGCCGATACACATGGCTCTATCCCCTCAAGTTGAAATCTCAAGTACGAGATACGTTCGTTGCGTTCAAGGCTCTTGTTGAAAACAAGTTCAACACCCGGATTGGAACGCTATACTCTGATAACGGTGGCGAGTTCATTGCTCTCCGCTCGTTTCTCTCAGAATCAGGCATCTCACACCTAACCACTCCTCCTCACACACCCGAACACAACGGTGTCTCAGAACGGAAACATCGCCATGTTGTGGAGACAGGCTTGACATTGCTCACTCATGCTGGAATGCCGAAAACCTACTGGTCGTATGCGTTCACGGCTGCTACTTATCTCATCAACAGGCTTCCAACGCCCGTGCTCGATATGGAATCACCATTCCAGAAATTGTTTGGTGCTCCGCCCAATTATACGAAGCTTCGCAGCTATGGTTGTCTCTGTTTCCCGTGGTTACGACCCTACACAACAAACAAGCTTGAAGATCGCTCCACCCCATGTGTGTTCATCGGCTACTCCCAAACGCAAAGCGCATACCTTTGCCTTCAACCAAGCTCTGGCCGGATCTATGTGTCACGGCATGTGCGCTTTGATGAAACCATTTTTCCATTCCAACGGTCGACGAAACCAACACCACCAACGTCCGACACCTCCACATCAATGCCAAATGAATCCCAAATCACCGTCATCCCATTCACACCACCAACTACACCTCCCACCGACAATCTATCTCCACCGCCACTCGTACAGCCACTTTCGACGGGACCCGCGAGCTCAGACCCTCCACCGGTGGCAATCTCCGCAGCGCCGTCACCAACGTCGTCTTCAGCCGACTCATGTGCTCCTCGCTCAATCCTCGTAACGTCACCACATCCAACAAACCAAAATCAAATCCTGGCCCATGAAGAAACCAATTCTCATTCAAGCCCAATAACAGAACAGGCCCACTCACCAAATTCCTCCCCAACAGCCCAAAACCCAACCCACCTTCACGACACAAACCAAAATCCTTCCTCCACCGTTGCCACCACACAATCAGTCCCTGAACATCCAACCAAACATCCTCGCGACAATCTACATCCCATGACAACTCGAAGGAAAAACCAAATCGCCAAACCCAACCCTAAATACAATTACTCAGCCGCCCTTTCAACTCTCATTCCCGCCGAACCGACCACAGTCACCCAGGCGTTACGGGATCGACGATGGCGAGGAGCTATGTCTGAAGAATATAATGCGTTTGCTCGCAACCAGACCTTCGACTTGGTTCCACGACAGTCACACTTCAACATTGTTGGCTGTAAGTGGATTTTTAAGAACAAATTTCTTCCTAATGGCTCACTCCACAGGTGCAAAGCTAGACTTGTTGCCAAAGGATATAATCAACAGTTCGGTCATGACTACACCGACACGTTTAGCCCGGTTATCAAGTCAACCACAATTCGCTTGGTCCTCGACATTGCAGTCACAAATGCATGGCCAATTCAACAGCTCGATGTCAACAACGCCTTTCTCCAAGGAACATTGACAGAGGAGGTGTATATGGAGCAACCACCAGGCTTCACTGACACTGATAATCCATCTCACGTCTGTCGTTTAAACAAAGCGATTTATGGCCTCAAACAGGCTCCTCGGGCATGGTACATGGAGCTCCGAACATTTCTGATAAGCCTTGGATTCAAGAATTCACTTGCTGACACGTCCCTGTTTGTGCTTCAAATTGGTAAAGATTTTATCTATCTTCTGGTATATGTTGACGATAT
This sequence comes from Eutrema yunnanense, assembly GCA_002933935.1. NCBI lineage: Eukaryota > Viridiplantae > Streptophyta > Magnoliopsida > Brassicales > Brassicaceae > Eutrema > Eutrema yunnanense. The sequence goes on along the minus strand of PKML01062532.1, from coordinate 413,022 downwards.
CCTGGTGACAGGCAGCAACAAAAACGGAATTAAGAAAGTCCTCCAACACCTAGCCGATCGTTTTTCAGTAAAAGACCCAGAAGATCTGAATTATTTCCTCGGTCTCGAAGCACACAGAACATCAAAGGGCCTGCATTTATCTCAACGAAAATACATTCTGGATCTGTTACACAGATATGATATGACAAATGCGAAACCGGTGACCACTCCTATGGCATCCTCTCCAACGCTCACGCTCACGTCGGGTACCTCCCTAACAGATCCCATGGAGTTTCGAAAATTGGTAGGAAGCCTGCAATATCTTGCATTCACACGACTTGACATTGCGTTTGCCGTCAACCGTCTCTCCCAGTTCATGCACCGCCCAACAACCGACCATTGGCAAGCTGCAAAGAGGATACTTCGGTACTTGGCAGGGACTCCAACACACGGTATTTTCTTCTCGGCAACCACAAATCTCACCCTTCATGCCTACTCCGATGCAGACTGGGCTGGCGATTCCGATGACTATGTCTCCACCAACGCATACGTCATTTATCTTGGCAGCAATCCAATTTCTTGGTCAGCAAAGAAGCAAAAAGGAGTTGCTAGATCATCCACAGAAGCTGAGTATCGAGCTGTCGCAAACACTGTCTCCGAACTGGTATGGATATGTAACATCATCACGGAATTTGGAGTCACTCTTCCAACTCAACCAGTTGTGTACTGCGACAACGTTGGTGCCACATTCCTATGCGCAAATCCAGTATTCCATTCTAGAATGAAGCATATAGCTCTCGATTATCACTTTGTCTGTGGCTACATTCAAAAAGGAGCACTTCGGGTTTCACACGTCAACACCAAAGATCAACTCGCTGATGCCCTGACGAAACCGTTATCTCGAATGCGATTCATCGATCTCAGAGACAAGATTGGAGTGACTTCTGCCCCTCCATCTTGAGGGGGCGTATTAGAGATATGATCTTGATACACATTTATGAGTCAATATTCAATTGCTCTGTTTTAGGAACTTTCTGTAATTACTCTAGTCTAGATCTTTCTCTCTTCTGTATAAATCAAGAGCTGTACAATCACTTTCAATAATCGAAACACACATTCCTTACAGGTTGATGTTAGCCTGTTATGGACTTGACTCGTTTTTATGGTCTGATTTTTTGTCATAATGTAGACATTCTTGAATTTTTCTAGGAAGGTTAACTTGAGTATTTGTCGGGTTTTCTTAAAGTCTGTTTCTTACTGCTCATCTGGTGAGAAAGTTAGTTTGGTTTGGAGGACCTTTAGCTCTGTGATTGTACTGTAGTTATCTTTAGGATTTGAGGATCTCAGCTTTATATACCATATGCCATGTTTCTCTAGGATGTGTTAATCTCTTTTATAATCATATATATAAAGTCTGTTAGGTAACTCAAAAAAATTTCAAGTGGGAGAAAAAACCCAAACACAAATAAACAAAAAGGAAGCACGATCACACAAATAAACCTTATGAAACGAAGTAACGAATCTCATAATTTGAGTTTCAATTTGAGTTTTTATGTGGTTTCAGCCAGAATAAGCCGTTACCGGTATTGTTGGAATGTGGATTTAAGGGAACCCTCTCACTATGTCTTGTTTCTTGTCCAAATCTCATAATTTTGCAGCAAGTTGGTCAGTTTGATTTCATCGAACTGCATAACATCATTTACGTTCCAAAGGTAAATAACGTTGACAACACCAACTTACAAGTTTCCTCCTTTACTTTCACTAAAAATCTAAAAAAACTCCAAGTTTTGATATTTCCTTTTCTTCTTTGTTTTTGCTGTTTTTTCTTTCCTTTTTTTGGGATAAATTATTTGTTCTTGCTGTTATGTTTTGGTTTCGACGTTTTCATGTTTCACCCAAAAAAGAACAGCATCGGAAACATCTGTTTGGACATTCTTAAAAACCAATAAAGCATTGCATTCACCATTCCTAAGGTTTGCAAATCATTAAAATCCCTTCTCTTTAATTTCAAGATTCCTAATGAAGCACTGTTCAGCTGTTCTATGTATTGTGTTAATTATATTAAAAATGAAATATCTTTGTTTCAAAATAAGAATTTATGTATTTATCACAATAAAAAAAAAGAACGTAGAAAAGAAATTCATAAAAGATTAATGAAACATGAATTATGTGTATATAAAGGTAACAAACTTATAGAAATACAATTAAATAAGTAAAAATAATAACTTTTGACTTTCATCAAATTTTCATTGATATTTACTTTCATTATGGAGTAGACGTTTTCCCCTTGGTTTTTTTGTTTTTTTGTTGATCATGGAGTATATTGATTTAATTTATTTTAATCAATTTTGTGGTCATAAGCTTGGCTTATTATCATTACCAAACGAAATCTCGTTTGTTGATCAATCTCTTTCTTTGCGTTAACTGCCTCTCGATTCAGACCCACGCATTATTCGATTCCCACATTACTAAATTAATTAGATATTTCAGCTATGTGTCAGGACGTTTAGTGAACTAATATTCACCTAATAAGCCTTTCAGTCACAATAGAGACTTTTAATATTCACTCAATTTACTCAATTATCAATCTAATCTAGCCAACACCATTTCTTTCTAAACTGGACCATTTTCATTTATTTAAATAAATTTAAATAATATTTTCATTTGATATTATTGAGCTAAAGTTTATCATTTGTCTTCTAATTAATGTGTTCTTCTTTGCTGTTCGTTAACAGTTTACTCCACATTTCAAAGCGAGTTCTAGTAATGTTTTATTTTTAACTAACACTCGTCGTTTATTGATAAGTTGTCTTCTAATTAATCTTATTGATCTCCCAATATTTATATTGCTGTAACACCTTGTTGATTATTGATATAAACGACGTTACAACAGTTACAACAACTGTCTTCTGTTTGCTCACTCCTCTTCCCCAAAATCTCTCTCTCTCTCTCTCTCTCTCTCTCGCCGACACTTTCTTGATCCGATCGGTTTATATTTGATACTTAAACTCTTTAATTACCAAATTCAATCCTCTTTCAATGATTTCATTTCACCATAAGATGATACAAGAGATCAACATTAACGTCTTAGAAAAATCAAGTCTTTCGATGTGTAAGATTTTATTTTTTATTTATTTGTTTATTTTTGGGTCAATCTTCTATTAGTCGTAGCAGGTACAAAATACTGATGGTATATGGCAGCAGATTTCGATTCTAATAACAGATGTGACGAGTTTTGGTAAGACTATCTTGTCTTGTAATGCTCATTGTTTATATATAATTCACAGAAATTTTAAAATTAACAAAGAAAATCTTATCTTTTTCCTAGTATTAAAATCACTTGTTCCAATGGAGTTTTTGTTTGTTTGATTCCTCTGTTTTTATACACATAACGAGCATTTAGCTCAAATATGTTACCAAGATTTGCCAGAGCTCATATTATTTGAACGATTCAGAATATTCTGGGCTCTTCTCAGGTAACAGAAACAAAGAAACTTGGTGAGAAATGGGTTCTTGACAAAGAATCTAGAGATTTCGTTGTTTCTCTTCATGTTTCTTCTACTTCCCGTGAGCTTTTCTTCTCCTTCTTCTTCTCTTGTTCCTTATAAGTTTCCTGCTTATGTCCCTGATTGGTGTATTCTGTTTCGAGTGACAATGGATACAGATTTTGTCCAAGTTCTAAACTTTCTAATGGTAAATGCAAGTCCGATGAATCAAGAGTTAAAAGCGAAGAACTATTGAAGATGGCTGAAGAAAAGCGGAAGATTTCAGGAAGATCGGTTTCGCTTCCATCAATAGACAAATTGTTAGACCAGAAACTAGGTTGGCCTTTGCTTAGAAGAGCCTCTTCAGGGAAACCACAAATTCACCATTGGCGCACACGGAAAGTCTCAGTAGTCAATTGGGTCATGAGCTTACCTGACAGGTTTCCAAATCATCAGCAGAACCTAAACTTTGAGACAAGCTTTGTCAAGAAACAACTTAATGACATATTGAGAGACAACAAAAAATGGTTCAACTACAATGTTCTTAAGACGGCAACATCAGATTTCTCTCAAGGTACTCTGTTTTTTTCTCTCTGTTTCTCCTTCTTACTCGCTATATGTGTTTCTGAGTTTTGGTTTCATCTTTGCTTTTATATGACAGAAAATCTGATTGGGAAAGGAGGATGCAATGAAGTGTACAGAGGGATTCTTAAAAATGGAAAAGGCATTGCAGTGAAAATCTTGAAATCATCATCTAAAGAAGCTATGACAGATTTTGTTCATGAAATCGACATTATCTCTTCTTTGAGTCACCAAAACATCTCACCGTTACTTGGTGTTTGCGTCCAAGACAGTGATCTAATCTCCGTTTACAATCTTTCATCCACAGGAAGTTTAGAAGAAACCCTTCACGGTAACACAACACTCCCAGCTTCATACATATGAAGGGCCCTGTCGAATTGGTATATAAATAAAGTATGATGATTGATTATGCAGGTAAGCAAAAGGATAAGCATGTATTATCATGGGAAGAGAGATTCAAGATAGCAATCGGGTTAGCGGAAGCGTTAGATTATCTTCATAGCCAATGTTCTAAGCCAGTGATTCACAGAGATGTCAAAACTTCCAATGTTCTTCTCTCAGATGAGCTCCAGCCTCAGGTAATGAAAGCTTTTGACTTTGATTTCTATTGCTTATTTTCTTTATGAACTCATAGGACACCGATTGTGTTGCTTATGATTTTGAGAATAGCTGTCAGATTTCGGGCTGTCGATGTGGGGACCCACGACACCTTCTCGATATTCGATACAAGGTGATGTGGTGGGCACATTTGGATACCTTGCGCCGGAGTATTTCATGTACGGAAAAGTCAGTGACAAAGTCGACGTTTACGCCTTTGGAGTGGTTCTGCTTGAACTCATATCAGGAAGAAATCCCATTTCACCCGAGAATCCAAGAGGACAAGAGAGTTTGGTCATGTGGGTAAGTGTTTTTTTTTGGTGTGGTTATTACTTGTAGCGTAAGCAACACTACATAAGCCCTATAAAGATTTTCCCTTGGAATGCAGGCAAAGCCTTTGATTGAGACTGGAAATTCAAAAGGGCTGTTGGATGCAGACGTAACAGAGATAACCGACGAATATCAGTTTCAGAGAATGGTTCTTGCTGCTACACATTGCCTCACAAGATCAGCCACACATCGTCCCAGTATTAGACAAGTAAGATTTTGTTTCCTTTACCAAGAAAACTAAGTCTGTCATCATCAAGAACTAATCTTTAGTGTTTCTTCAGATACTGAGGTTACTTAGAGGTGTAAACGAAGTCGAGAAATGGATTAAGGAAGAAAATGAAGATTGCTTCGATGACGAGGTTTACCCGAATTCCACGGCGGAATTACACTTGAGCCTTGCGATGCTTGAGGTGGAGGACAATGAATATGGATCAATCAGCCCCATGGAGAGAAGTAACAACAGCCCTTTCTCTTCTTGTTGTTCATCGAGGGAACTTCAACCTTAAAGCACTCTGCATTTAGTTATGTTTTCTTTGCTTAGTGGCTGGAGTTTAGTTGATGATTTTTTGTTACTTCTATATATAGGAAAATTTGCAAAAACAAACCGAACCTATAGCAGTTTTATCTTAAAACCTGAATAAATTTTGGATGTCATCTAAAAATCCAATCTTATTTTTCACATAACAAATCAAATTCTTAAAAGGCTAACAACGTTAAATCGCAAAAAAAAAAAAAAAAAAAAAAAANAAAAAAAAAAAAAAAAAAAAAAAAAAAAAAAAACAGTCATGGAAAGAGATGCTAACAACCAAAAATGAATTAAAAAAGTTAAAAGAGACACAATAGAAGAAGATGACCATGGTATAACTGAGAAAATAAATTCTTTCTCTTGATTACCTAATTAAAAAAAAAACTATTGATCTTACGGGCCTAATAACTTTTTTAATTTTTTTGTACTGATATTCAATGCAATTACTTGTAAAAAAACGGTGTGGTATATTTAAATATTTTATGATAAATATATAAAGAAATACTTTAATATTAATCAATAAATATATGTTAAAATAATTTATGCAAATAAAAACAGTCCTAATTCATGTTCAAAAATGCGGTGAGCATGGATTTTTTTTTAAAACAATTATGCTCAAAATTTTACTAGACACTAATCGAACTTTCTATGTGAACTTACTGTCTAACAAAAAAAAACTGAAGATTAAACTCAATTATTTTGTCTATATATACGATATTAGTCTAACATAAATAGTTTAAAAATATATAGTCTAACATAAAAGATACGATATTAGACTCCCTGTACAAAGAGCCGAAGGGGCATTTCCAATTTCCTCTTCTCAAATATATAGCCTTTTTTAATAGATACGATATTTAATCAAAGTTTTCTTACATTATTTTGACTATAAAAACAAAACAAAAAGAAGGTTCTTTTTTATCATCTTCCATATTTAATTTAGCAAATAACTCTGAATTTATTTTGTTTTGATCTTAAAAAAAAAAAAAGATCTCAACATGAACCTTGAAGACAAGGTTCTTTGTGAGAGAGGAGTATTGATGAGATCAGGAAGTCCAGTTCCTCTTATTTGCAGAATGACAACTTAGCAAAATAAAGAAAAAAGACTCTTACACTTGTGATCTCATCATCATATCACAATGTTAATTTAGATGCTCCATTTGATTTTTTTTTTCTAGATATTATTACAAAAATAAATAATATATACATTTTAAAATACAAACCAACTATTTTTTTTACAGATAAGAAAGGAATTTCGGTGCTAAATACTTCAATTTCAACTACTGAATAAAATAAAGAAATTATGTGAGCCATGCTGATGGTATAAACAAGGTAAATATGACTAAGGTATATAACGCAATAAATATCAAACCTCTTTAGCAAAAAAGTATAAATAAATAAATATCAAACCAACGACGATAAAGCAAACTGATTTATAGGCATCACTTATCTCATCACGACTAAAGATACGGTTAAATTTTGATATGATTACTTCTATATGTAAATTACCAGTGACGTATTAAAGAAGCATAAATGATATACGTAGAAGTAGAACCAAACCTATTCTGAATTAAATGTGACTGTAAGAAGTGATAGCGTTTTCGCACTCTACTTTGACGCGACTGAAGTTCGAGGAATTATTCTATGCTTGCACTCTACTGGAGCGACAACATCACATCAGACTAGCAGTTTAAAACGTTTAATTTTTGTTGAAATTTTTCTCATATAAACGCAAACGCAAAAGTTGATCATTTGAACTAATTGAAGTACCCCTAATTATAAATATAATTGTAGTCTACAATTTGTAGATAATCTAAACAGTAATACATACAAATGTAGTTATAGTAGTTATAATTAATTATGTTTTGCAAGTGAAACTCCTCCTACAGATGGCTGAACAAATAAGATTAAAAAAACCATAGTTAGATTGAATTTCTCGCATTGAAAAAAATTGATAATAGTGATACGCTATTCTTTTTTTTTTTTCTTTTTTTTTTGACGTAAGACATTTTTTGACGCTATTCAAACTATGGAGTTATCACATCGAAGTTCGGAACGATCTGAAATATGAAGGTATTTTTTTCACACACATATGTAAATCCATCGCTTAAAGAGAGGCGAGGCTTTAATCAGATCTGAAGAAATCATCATGTATCCAAAGGTAACAAAGAACGAGCTCGCTTCAAAAGGATCGGGTAAGAATCAAGAACATAGAGAATATCGAATAAATATATTAATTAAAATAAGTATCCTCTATTATACCATCCATGAGACAAGTCCAACACAAACCCATGATAAGAAAATCCATGTGTTTAGGGTTCTTTACAATATAGGATTCATATACAAGTGTCATGTGATTGACATTAAGAAGATCATTTTTGAAAGTTGCCGTTTGTGGCAAACTCTCTTATTATCCTCTTTATGATATCAAATTAAAAGCTTTGATCTTGAAAGACAATCTAGAGTTTTTCTCTTCTTTTATCTTTATACACAATAAAACTCAATGAGCTATTTCTATTTATAATCTTCCTTAAATTTGTAATGGATAGCCTTCAAAACTTTGTAAATTAGTTTTTAAGTTTTGACACTATTTACTTATACTGTTTACAAAAGAAATGACACATAAATCCCTCATATCTATTTGTCTGGATGATAACAATGTTATCATCGTATATAGTTATCCACATATCTTTTAGTTGAAATTGTTATCCGAATATCAGTAATTCATATATAACTTTTCTATACATTAATATGTGGTTAGGGTTCAATGTTCAAGTTTATAGTTTAGGATTTTATGGTTTAGTGTTTTCGGTTTAGGGTTATGATTTATTGTTTTAGGGTTCATGATTTAAAGTTTTAAGGTTTAGAGTTTGTGATTATGGTTAGGGTTTATGAATTAGGGTTTATGGTTTAGCATTTAGGGGTTAGGGTTTAGCTTTTAGGGTTCCTGGTTTAGCTTTTTAGGGTTTAGGGTTTAGTTCGTCAGATACCTAAATTATCTCTGGTATCTAGTTGTATAACATGCATGGTTATCTATAAACGCGATTTCGTTAGTTCATCAGATATCTATGTTATTTTTGGTATATAGTCGTATAATATGGTTATCTATAAACATGATTTCGTTAGTTCGTCAGATATCTTAGTTATTTAGGGTATCTAGTTAGATAACATGATTATCTATCGTTAATTCGTCAGATATCTAAGTTAGCGTTTAATGCAGATATTTGTTCACTTTATTAACAATAAATGTATAATTGTCTGAATCTTATATTTACTTTTTGCAAAACTAAATTTGAAGTATATAGTGCTAGTTACTTAATTTTAGAAGTATTGAAGGCTATCTATTAAATTTACCCTTTATGTTAATAAAGCTATGAAGAGCTTGAATCCATATTACTTGGGTTTTGCTCACATCCCCACTAGCCAAAAGAAATATAATTTTTGCATCAAACCTATTTTTATTTTAAAATATATAAAGTACAAACCCTAAAAGAAAGCTACGTCTCTCACGATCACTAACCATTTAAGTAAAAGAAGCTTTCCGAAAGAGAGAAAAATAACAAGTTGAAGATAATAGATTAATAGATGGTGATTAACGATCTATTTGTTTTTTTAATCACAAAATATATAGTAGATCTGGTGATTAACAAGCTAATTGTTTTCTTAATCACAAAATGTATCTTTGATAACTACGTGGAATCTTTGTTGTCTTAAATATATGACAACAATACGTATTGGGAATTTTACCGATACAAACTTACTAAGAGCAAGTCCAACGGGACGTTAAAACGGCATATATAGTGTAAGTGTAACTCCAATGGAACGCCATAACCCACGGCAAATTTTTTTTTTTAGTGTTTTATGAACAGTGTTACACCATATTTGGTGTGACACTGTTCATAACACTAAACATTAAAATATTATTTTTTTTTTCATTCAATGATATAATTAAATTGGTGTTTATCATTTGATTAAACTTTATAATTAAAAATTAAATATTTTTTAAATATTTTTGTATCTTTAATTTTTAATAATATAAAATTTTAATTATAATTAATATAAATTTTTAATTTGCACAAAATATCTAAATCAATAACAGAATTGGTTAAGATTAAAAAGACATTCAATTAAAACACTAGAAACATAAAAATACAAAATTAAAACCAAACAAACATAAAAACTAAAATGCAACAAGATAAATTTGAAAGACATAATATAAATTTAAACAATAATCTAATACCCTGAAAATCAATTTCCGCTAAGAAAACGATAGTATTGGGTAAAATCTTGTGATGATGAAGTCCCAACTATAGAAGTTGAGATGGCGGGTGATGATGATGCTCGATTTCAAGAATTATTAGCTCGACACAGGCAAATCAAGGATCGGGAAGCTCATATTGAACTTCGGAATGCATTAATTGAACATTTGTGGTCCGAGTATACTAATTATGAGAATTAGTATGATGTAATTTATTTTTCAGTATTTTCAATTTATCGATTGTAATTTTATATTTAAGGTATAATTAATCAGTTATAAAAAGAATTAGTATTTATCAAAACTATTAAAAAATAAAAAGAATCTTAAATTTAATAATATAATAATAGAGAATATTCTTTTTAGTGTTAGATTTAGTGTTGTGGTTGGAGATGGAAGAAAAAGTGAAACACTAAAACACCAAATTCGGTGTTAAAATAACACCAAATTTAGTGTTGTGGTTGGAGATGCTCTAATAGCTATAGTTTTCGGAAAAAAAACGTATAAATATATATGATGCGCTTCATAATCTAAAACTATCAACCGGTATTAGATATAATAAACACAACACTCCATATCGTCCAATATTTTCCGATGTCTCGACTCGAAAAGTAGACTTTAAACATCCTTTGATAACGTTACAAAAATAAAAGAAACAAATCTATGTAGTATAATTTTCAAGAATGCGGATTTAAAATATGTAACAAAAACAAATGAGGAAAACAAATAAACGATGAGAAATTATTGTATAAAAACAATTCTTTTGAAGTCAATGTTTTGTTTTTCTCTCATATAATTTTTTTTTTTTTTTTTTATGTTAGTCTTATATTATTATGGTTTAATACAAGTTTTGAATCTGCTCTTAATCATATAAATAATAGAGATGCGGAGCTCCAATCACGTTCAGATATGCAATTCGGAAGGAAATAATTAGTCTTTAAAAAAAAGAGAATCTCTTTGCAACTCGAAATCGTTCATGACTTTTCTCCGGCCACCGAAATGACGCCATCTGTTTAGTGCGTCTTTATAATCAATCTTCTCAAATTCTATCTTTTTTAGGGTTTTTCTTGGATCTCTCTTTGCTAGGGGATGTGAGAAGGTACAGGGTTTCTTCTTACTCTACAGATCGGATTCTCGAGTTTTGAGTACTGGCTGTTTCTCAATTGCTCTGATTGTTGTCAAATTAGGGATTTGATTGATTGATTGATTGATTGATTTGGGAGCTCGAGATTCGATCTCTTGATTCGATCACATAGAAACTATCGATTTTAGGGGTTTGTGTGGTCAATAGAAGACTTTGTTGGGTTATAGTAATGGAAGACGGCGAGCTTGATTTCTCGAACCAGGAAGTGTTTTCGAGTTCGGACATGGCTGGGTTACCGCCTAGCAACTGTTCGATGGATAGTTTCTTTGATGGGCTTCTCATGGATTCTCATCAAGCTGCTTGTACCCACACTCACACCTGTAACCCCACGGGACCAGAGAACACGCATACTCACACGTGTTTCCATGTCCACACCAAGATCCTCCCGGAGGATAGCGATGAAAAGGTTTCCACCGATGATACTGCCGAGTCCTGCGGGAAGAAGGGCGAGAAGAGACCTTTGGGGAACCGAGAAGCCGTTAGAAAGTATAGAGAGAAGAAGAAGGCGAAAGCCGCTTCCTTGGAGGATGAGGTCTCGAGGCTTAGGGCCGTGAATCAGCAGCTGATGAAGAGGTTGCAAAGTCAGGCTACCTTGGAAGCTGAGGTCTCGAGGCTCAAGTGTTTGCTTGTGGATCTAAGAGGAAGAATAGATGGGGAGATTGGGTCTTTCCCTTATCAGAAACCTATGGCTGCAAATATTCCCTCTTTCTCGCACATGATGAATCCGTGTAACGTACAATGCGATGATGAAGTTTATTGCCTTCAGGATGGGTTTGGAGGGAATAGCCAAGAAGGTGCATCGATCAATGACCAAGGGTTAAGTGGTTGTGAGTTTGGCCAGCTACAATGCATCGCTAATCAGAACTTAGTTGGCAATGGAAACGGATCATTCAACAACGCCACTGCATCTGCCTCTAATAAGAGAAAAGGTGACTCTTTTATACCTTACGCTCTCCTCTCTAGATAGTTTAGATTTTGTGGCTAACTGTGAAAATCCAGAGGCTGTTTACTTTACTCTTTTATTCGTCAACTCTTGCCTTAGTATGTTTCAGATAATGTGAAGCAACTTTGTGATATTTTCTTTTAGTTTGCCGATCAGTAATAAGTTTGATGGACTTTATCATTGTTTTCCGACTGTTGCTTCATAGAGTAAGTACCAGCTCACTCATGCTTTTTTGCTCTTCATTTCATTTTAGGTGGGCATCGTGCACCTAAAGCAGTTTGAAGCATCATCAAGCTTGTACCATCTATTTCCACCAGGATAGCTATTGTATTCCAAATAAGTTGTAGGGTTCAGCTGCAGAAATCAGCTTCACTCAGGTTCCTATTGCGTTTGCATTTTTTTGTTTTTTCTGATTCTTTTTTGAATCTTTTTGCCTTCCATTGTGTTTCCTTGTTGAGTGCCGTACTATAAGGATGATTTGTTAATAACAAACTCAAATTTTCCGTGTATTCCTACCATTTGTTTTCATACTGGAGTAGCTTCTTTCTAATTTTAAGTAGAAGAAGTTGATTGAATTTTGGCTGTGTATGACTAGTAGTCTAGTAGCAACTTTTTTTTGGCTAGAGAAGTTAATTGATAAGATGCATTAAATTTTCAACTGCTGAATGACAGCTTTAAGGTGTTGGTGTGGAGTTTCCTTGATGCTCCAAGTGAGATCACTGAACAGGTGAGTTATAAAAGATTCACTTCCTGAGAACTCCTACCTTATATGCATAATAGAAAGAAAAAAAAAACAGTTATACTTAGGGTTCTTGAATCTTATTGATTAACACCCAGATTCGGTATTAAGGCAAGAATTCACTCGACTTTCCATCATGTTGCTTGGTGAAGAACAACGATGACTAAGATCTGGAGGGACTGTCTCTGCTCTAGCCTTACTGTAAGATTGCAATGTTCTCACAAGAGTGTGATCACAGATTGCTTAGCAAAATCTTTTGTTGATCTCAATGTGATTTAATATATAGTCTAATTTTTCACTTGAGCCAATCTCAAAATCAAATTTTGCAATAGGGTTTAGTTAACCATCAAACTTAAGATTCATAGCATACCCAACCTTGTCTATATAGACTTGCTCAAACACGTTAACAACAGTTATAGCGACTCATTCATCATTCACAAAAAGACGAATCATTTCTGATTTTCATTGGTAAGTTATGCATTTTGGTCGCCTTCATCATCATCATCATTGCGGTAGATGCTTTCTGCCATCTGCCAGACCTGAAGACTGTTGTCTTCAGCTACGCTTGAGATGACCCAAGGCTCGTCCTTGTTCCAAGCAAAGTCTGATATCTTGGCCTTGTGGCCTCCATGAGAGAAAAGCAGCTCAGGTGGACCATCTTCTGCATCCAACTCTATCTCAAGTTGCTCATCCCCGACCCTGAACGATCCATCAAGTTCAAACTAACTAATCCAATTTCACTATCGAATCAAAAAGTAAAGGGAACTATCAACTATGTTATACCTGTTGATATCCCAGACCATGAGTCTTCTGTCCTCGCCAGAAGATGCAAGCACTGTTTCGTGGTTGGGATCCCAGTCCACTTGGAAAACTTCTCCCCTGTTACAAATCCCTCCCAATACTCAGTTACTAATATTTGATCTAATAACTTTAGATAGAAGAAGCTGGGGATTCAGAAACTGTGAAGAAAGTGAGAAACTATGGTAGAGGCATACTCGTGTCTGCTCAGGACATGTAATGGCGTAGTCAGCTTGCGGAGGTCAAACAAGGCGACAGTCGAGTCTGAGGAAGCTGTGGCTAATACCCATTCATTAAACGGATTGAAAGAAAGATAGTTTATCTACAAAACACAAGATAGTGTAGAATGGTCATGAAGAAGGTCAAATGCAGAGTCTTTTAAGGGTTAACTCAGAAAAGCTCGCATGTCAGATTGAGAAATTCTCCGCTCATAACTTTCAATTTATCTATAACGAGACATCAATCATGTGCAATTAAACCCTCGGTCACATAGTAGTTATCGCTAGTTCCCAGATTAGACATAAGGGAGTTGGAAAGTTAAGAGATGGTTTATACCTCTCTCTCGTGAACTTTGACTTGGTGTTGCATTTCGTTTGTTCGTAAGTCCCATATCACCAATCGACAATCATCACCTGCAGACCCGAATATGTTCTCATTCTTCATGTGCCATGCTACATCTTCAATGATGCTTTCATGTCCCTAGAACAATGTCTCAGAAATAAAATCAGATGCAACAACCCCAAATCTTCTGAGATTCAGGAGAAAAAGAAACAAAGATACTCTCAAATTACCTCATACACATGCATTGCATTCAAAACCTTATCATCGGGAGTAGCTGAAACATCCCAAAGGCAGATTTTCTGATCTTGTGAGCCACTCAAAAGATAACCCTCCTTGAAGGAGCTCCAAGCCAATCCATAACCTTCTTGTTCATGCCCCATCAGCCTCAGATCAGGATCACATTCACTTGTTTGGGGCTTTGCAGAGTGTCTGGCGTAATCAAACAGAAACACCTCAGACCCATTTGTTTTAGCACCCACAAGAGTTGGCTTTTGTGGCATACACCGCGCTCTGTTCACTTCTCCATCAACACGTATCTTCTGCCTAATCTCCACCTGCAAAGTATGGATATTTTTAAGAAAATCCGTCTCTAATGGTCATAGTAATAGTCTGTGGTATGCATAAGAGTTGCACTCAAAACCAATAAAAGCATATAAAGTTTTCACCAATTTAAAGTGCCAAAGAAAAGGTCGCAATTTCATATCAAATATAAACTCGTGAAAGCTCATCAACGGCATTTCCGGAAGAAAACAAAAAAATCGAGAATTCGAAATACTCAGAAAAGTTAATGATGCTCCGTTCTCAGTTTAAGCTAGTACTTTTGTCGAACACATTGTGTGCATATAAAAACCCGCAAAAAAAAAGTGAAGGAGCATCCAAGAGTCAATTACCTTAGGAACGATAGGATCTTGATCTCTGCCGCCTAATCCAGGCTCTGCGTCAGGTGTCGGGATAACGACGTCGGCGACCATGAGGAAATCCGGGGCACCACCGGAGGTGTGGGTCCCGAGGATAAGCTTATGGACGGCGAAGTAAGGATCCTTCGCATAGGGAATCGGAATCGAAGGGACCCAATGGAGAGTGAGAGATGGCCATTCAAGCGGGTGAGAGATCATAAGATCGTAGAGAAATGGCGTATTCCTTTTCCACACAGAGAACTCTTCCTCCACCTGATCCAATCCCGCCTCTTCCTTTCCCTCTTCCGCCGCCATCTTTCTCTCCTTCTCTCTCTCTCCCTCCTTCCTCTGCTCTCGAGGATTTTCTGGTCGAGTTTCCCGCCAAAAAAGTGGTTGAGCCTTGAGAGAGATGAGAGGAAAAAGAGAGGGTTATGAGCCAAGCTTGCGATGCTGTTTCGATCTTCAAGAAATAAACGGTATGCCGTTTATGTTTATATACACAGCATGCATTGTTCTTCAGTAATGTCAGGACGACCTGTTGTTACGAAAGTTTTAGCTGAAAGGCTAAAAATTGAAATTGTATTGGACTATTCGCTGGGAAGCCCAACTAGGACTCTCACTATTTTGTAGATAAAACATATTTTGTAGATATTCATCCTTGATCCTTATAATAATAATAACTTATTTTCGTTCCAGCTATTTTTAATACATTAGACGTTAATATAAAATTGAGAATTTTGAAATTTAGTTAGATTTAATGAAGAAATACACCCTTGCAGCCATTTGTTTGTTAATACATATGTAGACCAATTAATTGATGACAAAACAATTTAGATAATCCAATGGCTAACTAATGATAAATATTTAGCAACGAACACACTATTCCTGTTAAACCCAATGCTTGTGACAATTAGCGATAACCATTTTGGCTTGTTTGCTAGTTACACATGTATCCATGTTTTTTTTTATATACAATGATTTTTTTAATATAAAATTCTTATATACAATGATTCCTAAGTTTGCTTCTATTTTCTCTCATTTCGTAATCACAGCGTTAACCATGAGATGCTTCCTTCTAAAAAACTAAAATAATTCAACTTCATCATGGCTAATGATTCAAATGGGCACCGCAAGCTATCAAACTTGCATTATCTTTTCGTATTAATTTGTCAATTCCACCGAACTATTAGGTCCAATGGAAAACAAAGTATAAAACTTTCTTAATTCTTTTAGTAGTACGACAAATTACTTTTTTTTTTTAATTTCATTCCACAATTATTTGGCCAGCTTACCAATTTTTAACAGATTTATTTTATTTTTTTATAGTGTTATGAAGTAATGTAACCTACATATATATATTCGTATCAATTTTTTGACATTATTATCGCAAATTTACGTAACATAATTAAACATAACCGAAAAAAAAAACATGACTAATTCATCACCATACAATTTACATTTTTAAAGGGTTTAACTCGGTCTTATCTTTAATACATTACATACCAACATAAACAAACAAAAATTCAATTCTCGGATACACATGAACACAAAAAAAAAAGATGAAAACAAACAACAAATCAAATCACATAATAACACAAGCGGAGGCGTTCTCGTCGCTAAACGCCGTAGTATAACGAACCTCAGTGGAGCTAGCACGTGCGAGCCGTGAGACGTGTGGATCATACTCTGTGTTCCTAACGTAGCCAGTGGGAGCTCTGTTATCGTAGACACCAGAGGCATAAGGATGAGCCACAACGTCGTAAGGAACGAAAGGATAAAGCTCGGCTCTTTTGCCGGTCCGGTGAATGATCCGAGCCACCACTTTGTTTGGCTCAACGTAACCAACCACTGTCACTTTCTGAGCATTTGGCTCGATGGTTACATCTCTCACTCCTTTCATTCCTTCTATGGCTCTTCTCACTTTCCTTTCGCATCCTTCGCAATCTATCAAAACCCTCACATCCACCGTCTAGTATAGTAATTTCCACCATAATATATATTAAAAAGATGTTATGTATATAAATGTAATTATAAATTGATTTTAACTACCTGTAGACTTTTGTGTCTCCTGGAGCCTCCATGGGAGCAATCGAAATATTCAGAGACGTGATCAAGAACACCCATTTTTTTTTTCTTGGTTTCTTCTTTTGGGTTAAGAGAAAACAGAATTTAGATATAAACCTTGAAGTTTTGAGATATATGATATGATTTTTTTGGTGTTGTCAACATAAAAATTGAGTTTTAAATTTTGGAAATACGACCTACCAAACTCTATAAGTAGTTTTCGACCATATGTTTATATTTTGTATCAACTTTAATGACTTGTGTGTGAGTTTGACTACCGAACAATAAGAAATGTGCTGTGCATAAATCGTCTTATTACTATATCTATGTCGCTTTTGTATATATATATATATATATATATGCAGAGTGTGGCAATAATTTAAACTTGACAGATAGATGAAATAGACATTTGCAATATAATTCATGCTTGCTATTGATCGATATAAAAATAATTTTTAAGATGTCTCTTTTCGCAATTATTCAAAATTTGACTTAATGATTTGGGATTGGGAGTTGGAATCTCTTCTCTTAAGATGGACGGACTGCTCAGGGTGGACCACTCTTGACATGATCATATATATTCACAAACAAAAATATATATCAACATCATCTTTTTGTTATGGTTTTAAAATTGATAACTCTTTAGAAAAAAAGGATTTTGTTTTCCTTCTAGCTACAGATAGGGAAAAAATTGATAACCATCCATATAACTAATTTCACTAGCCGCTGGGAGACCTTTCATATCAGCTTAAAATAGGGAAATTATATCATATATATTCAATATGAGTATCTTAGATAAGAAATTGTAGGAACTGAAACTTTAACTTTGTCTTTGCACAGAGAGTAACTGAAAGTTCTATCTTTCATTGAAAAAGAAATTGGTCTTTATAGACCTGAATTACAACTCAACATACTAAGCTGAGAAACAGAACAGAACTAGTCATGCTCCTATAAACTCGGTTGACTTATTCAATTGCAGGAAACCTTCAAACTTGAGACACGAACAACCTGCAAAGATATCGCAGGCTACTGACTTGTCGCAGGCCCAATACACCTTTGGGCTTTATTCTTCATTCCCTCCCTTAAACTGAAATCTCCTTTCAGTTTATTCTTCTTTGTTGCACATACCCATTCTTCCTCTGAGTCCTTCAAAAACCTCGAGCTTGACTGCTTTCGTCATGATATCAGACAATTGATCTTGTGTAGAGCAGTAATCAACTTGTATGATTCCATCAGTTACTAACTCACGCAGAAAATAGTATCTCACATGTATATGCTTGCTCTTCCCATGTAGCACCGGATTCTTTGTCAGTTTGATGGTAGAGCTGTTGTCACAAAACAGTGTCGTACCTTCTGCTTGACCCAATTTCATCTCCTCCATCACGTTTCTTATCCAAACTGCTTGACATGCACCATATGAGGCTGAAACGAACTCGGCTTCAGTCGTAGATAGAGTTACTATGGGCTGTTTCTTCGACGCCCAAGACACTGCACCTCCTCCGAGCATAAACACGTAACCAGACGTACTCCGTCTATCATCCACATCTCCTGCGTAGTCGCTATCAACATATCCAACTAATTTGCCATCTCCTCCTGGTTTGTAACGAACACCGTACGAGGTAGTTCCTTTTACATATCGCAGGATTCTTTTTGCAGCGAGCATGTGTTGTTCCTTTGGACTTTCCATGTATCTACTGATTAGATTGACTGAATAAATCAAATCAGGTCTGGTAGCTGTTAGGTACCTCAGGCTTCCGACGAGTCTCTTAAACTGTGTTGAATCCACCGATTCTCCTGCTCCTTCCTTTGACAGTTTATGACCTGGTACAATTGGGTTTCTCACCGAGTTGCACTCCTCCATCCCGTATTTCTTAAGGATTTCCTCTGCATATTTATGTTGGTTGATGAATATTCCTCTTCTGTCTTGGATTACTTCCACACCCAAGAAGAATTTCATCTTACCCAGGTCCGTCATTGAGAACTCTTTCATCATCGAGCTCTTGAACTCGTTCAGCATAGATTCAGAGCTTCCTGTGTAAATCAAATCATCAACATAGAGACTTACCAGCAGAACATTCTCATCTTTCTTCTTTACGAACAAGGTGTGTTCGCAGTAGCATTTTTCAAACCCCTCCCTTAGGAAATATCCTTCGATACGGCTATACCAAGCTCTCGGAGCTTGTTTTAACCCATACAAAGCCTTATGTAATTTGTAGACTTTGTCAGCTTCGTTCTCCACTTCGAATCCCTTAGGCTGCTCAACGAAAACTTCTTCCTTTAACTCGCCATGTAAGAACGCGCTTTTGACGTCTAGTTGAAACACGATCCACTGTTTCTCTGCAGCTACTGCTAACATCACTCGGATTGTATCCCATCTTGCAACAGGAGCGAATACCTCATGAAAGTCTACTCCTTGCTTCTGGTGGTATCCTTTGGCGACTAATCTCGCCTTGAATTTATCGATTTCTCCATTCTCATTAAATTTTGTCTTATAAACCCACTTTACTCCAATGACTTTGACTCCTTCCGGCAAATCGATTAATTCCCAGGTTTTGTTTTCTTCGATTGATGCGATCTCGGCTTCCATAGCCTTCCTCCATTCATCGTGTTTAACCGCATCTTCGAAATCTTCTGGATCGTTAGGAGCTACGAACATGGCTAGGATTTCTTCTCCTTCCTCTGATACCAAGAAACTTGCGTTTCCAGTGACGTAATCTCTCATCCAGAATGGGCTTTGCGTTGTTCTTCCAGTGGTTCTCCGTGTCTCGTTCACCGGAACGTCTGCTGCAGTGATTTCTTCTTCAACAATTTCTTCATCTCCTTCATTAGTTTCCTCCTCTGGAACGATCTCTGCAGTTTCTTTCCGCTCAGGATCAGATTCGACTTCATCCCACACAAGTTCTTTCTCCTCTGTTTCTCCTTCCCATTCCCAACCTCTGTTTTCGTCGAACTGCACATCTCTACTGATTATCACCTTCTTAGTCTCAGGATTATAGAGTCTGTACGCCTTTGACTCCTTACTTATCCCAAGCATTACACATTTCATGCTCTTCTCGTCAAGTTTAGTTCTCCTCTGGTACGGTACGAGAGCATATGCGATACTCCCAAAGATTCTGAGATGTTCCACCGAAGGTTTTTGATTGCTCCACCTTTCTTCTGGAGTGACATCATTCAGCGCCTTCGATGGACTCCTGTTCAATATGTATACTGCATATTGAACCGCTTCAGGCCAGAATTTTCTCGGCACCAACATCTCCAGTAGCATGCAGCGAGTCATGTTCATAACGCTCCGATTTTTTCTTTCCGCGATGCCGTTTTGTTGCGGCGTGTATGCTGCTGTAAGTTGCCTCTTTATCCCGTATTCTCTGCAGTATTCTTCAAATTCTTTGGAGTTGTATTCTCCTCCGCGGTCAGAACGCAAGCACACCAACAATTGCCCTGTTTCTCTTTCGACCGCTACTTTGAACTCCTTAAAGACCTTGAATGTTTCCGATTTCTCCGACAGCAGATACGTCCAACATTTGCGACTATAATCATCTATAAAGTTGATGATGTACCTCTTTCCGCTCTCTGATGTTGGAGTAATCGGTCCGCATATGTCCGTGTGAACAAGCTGAAGAACTCTATTTGATTTCCACGTGCTCTTCCTTGACATAATCTCACGGTTTTGTTTGCCCTTCATACACACTTCACACACTGCTTCTTCTTCTCCTTGATTGAGTATTGGCAAGCCAAACACCATCTCCTTCTCTCCAAGCGATCTTAGTGCAGTGTGGTTGAGGTGTCCAAATCGTTTATGCCACAAGTTGCTTGATTTTTCAACTACTTGCAAGCATCGATTGTCTTCTGCCCTCTCTCCTTCTCTAACAATTGCCAAGATTATGAACATTCTGTTCTTAGACATCGTTGATTGCATCACCATTCTCTTCTCTCGTTTGTGCCACACCTCACACGCATCGTCTTCAATGATGATCCTCAACCCCTTTTGTTGCAATTGGCCAACGCTGAATAGGTTATTCTTCAAACCAGGTACGTAATACACGTCTGAGATTAGCTGCGTTCTTCCACAAATCTCCAACCGCAACTTTCCTCTCCCTTCAACAGCCATTCTCCGATCATCTCCTAGCTTCACGTTCCGTTTGAAGCCACTGTCCAAATCGATGAACCAATCCTTTGTTCCACACATGTGGTTGCTACATCCGGAATCGAGAAACCACACATGTTCCTCTTCCTTCTTAATCATGTCCACATGAGCCATTAGCAGCAAGTCCTCTTCCATTTCAGCGTAGTTAGCTTCCTTCTCCCAGCTTGGACAATCAGACTTGTAGTGTCCAAGTTTGTGGCATTTGAAACACTCAACTGATTCGATGTTAGTATTTCCTCTTCCTCTTCCCTGGTATCCGCCACGGCCTCTTCCTCGATTTCCAAATCTGCTTCTTCCTCCACCTCGGAAGTAGTTACTTCTTTGTCCTTCTACCTTTAGGACATGCTCTTCTTCGACATTCTTCTCCATATGTCGGTTTAACTTCTGCTCGTGCACCATAAGTTTGCTTTGGAGACTGTCCACAGTCATCTCCTTGATGTCATTGGACTCTTCAATTGCGCATACAACATACGTGAATTTTTCGATCAATGTCCTCAAGATCTTCTCCACGATCTTGTTATCTGGCATGTCTTCTCCTAAATTCCTCATGTTGTTGGCAACCTCCATAACTCTAGAGAAATATTCGGTGATAGTTTCTCCAAGCTTCATATCCAGAATTTCAAATTCTCTGCGCATCCTCTGCAGCTGTGCGCTTTGGACTCTGTCGTTTCCTTGGAATTTTGTCTTCATCGAGTCCCACAGGTCCTTTGATGTCTCCTTCTTTGAGATGGTCTTGAGGATAGTTTTGTCGATTGAGGCAAAGAGGTAGTTTTTTACTTTGTGATCGACCACCGTCTTCTCTGCTAGCTCGGTTCGTTGTTGTCCATTGAGGATCACATTCCTTTCCGGTCTTGAGATTCCTGTCTCGATCAAGTCCCACCATTCCTTCGACCTGATCAGATTCTCCATCAGCATCGCCCAGTGTTCGTAATCGCCATCGAACTTTGGAATCACCAGGTTATCTCTCTCACTCATCTCGTTTCTCACTCTCTCTGGTACAGGCTCGTTATGGCTCTGATACCACTTGTAGGAACTGAAACTTTAACTTTGTCTTTGCACAGAGAGTAACTGAAAGTTCTATCTTTCATTGAAAAAGAAATTGATCTTTATAGACCTGAATTACAACTCAACATACTAAGCTGAGAAACAGAACAGAACTAGTTATGCTCCTATAAACTCGGTTGACTTATTCAATTGCAGGAAACCTTCAAACTTGAGACACGAACAACCTGCAAAGATATCGCGCTACTGACTTGTCGCAGGCCCAATACACCTTTGGGCTTTATTCTTCATATATATATATAGTTTGCAAGAAGAAAGACAGCCAAATCCACATAAAATCCAATGGTTCGGTCTAAGTAAAACTCAAGAAACTGAATCAAATATTAACAAAGTCAATGATTTCTCCAAATCGCAGATGGGTTAAATATGATCAGAGCAAAGAAAGAGAGAACACAAAGGACACCCAATTTCTTACCTTTCATGCGTTTCTTTTTTCCTATAAAGCCATAGATAAAAAAAAAAAAAAAACACTTTGAGAAGAGATCTTATACGGATAGCAAAGAAAGAAGGTGCCAACCAAAAATACATCGGTGGATGTAGAGCACTTCTTGCCCACTTTGCCCATGATTAGTTGAGAAGAAAAGAGAAGAGCGGCCGCTAGTTCATAAACTACACTGCGTATTTATAGCCTTTTTTCTTTTCATTCTTTTGTGGGCTGTGTTTTATGGGCCTTGGTCCTAAAAATATTTGGAAAACCCATAAAATTGTCTTTGTTATATTTCTATTTTATTCAAACTTGACGGATCTGACAAGGATCGGTGGAGGATGAGAGGCACCACAAGTGGTGGCCGGAGGAAAAACTATAGCGGCAGAGGAATGCTGAGAAAGCCGACGTGAAGGAGCTGAGACTGAGAATCTTAAGGAGAAAGTCAAAATGGGCCACTGCCATGGTTAACGGTAAAGGAGGCAAGAAACAACGACTGCTTTCAAGCCAGAAAGTTAACTGTAGCAGGTATGAATACTGAAATATATTATTTGCTAGAAGGGATTTACATATATTTACACAAACGTAGGAGAGAAATTAGGGAGAGATCTAATTACAGTAAATGCCTACATATATAGGGTCTGTTTTTTTCTTTGCGTCTGCGGCAGAGTAAATATTTACATATATAGTTTACATATTTAGCTAATGTATATGCCCCCTCAAGATAGGATTCTTGAAGACTCCAATCTTGGAACAAGCATTTTTGGAAACGTGATCGTGGGAGTGGTTTGGTTAGTGTATCCGCAAGTTGGGCATTGGTGGAGACGTGAGAGACTCGTAACATACCACCCTGAATCTGATCTCGTACGAAATGGTAGTCAAGTGCGATATGCTTACTAATTGTCTACAAAAATGAAGAAATACATTATATCCACACAACACAAAGAGCAAGGAGAGAAAAAAGAGAGAGAGAGAAAAGAGATAGAGTGTTTACCGTCAACGGAGGTCGCCGTCGCGGTTGAACCCGGAGAGGTCACCGCTGAGCTCATCTCTGCCGCAGCCGAGCCTCGTGAGGCCAGAGGAAGCACCCGAAGACAGTGTCGTCGTGCCGAACCTGGGCCGCCGCGTGAGCCGTCCTCACCGGAAAGATCCACCTCGCCGAGTTGCCCACTTCGTCGTTCCGGTCGCCGTGTAGCAGTCCTGCCGAAATTTCGTTGGTGAAAAAGGTATCACCCGACACTTCCTGTATTGTTGATTGTTGTTTAGATTGATTATTAAACCGGACCTTGACCAATCTAATCCAATAAGCTAATTAAATTCAACACGCGATGCTTAGGATTTGTTGAGTGGATTATTAATCCAATAGTAAATTGTTATGATGTAGGGATTATTAAGCTTGGTTTGGTTTAATTATTAACCCGGGTTTGGTTATTTAATTAACGAACTCCAAAATTAATTTATTTGGTCGAGTAGTTATTAAACCGGGTCTTCTTTGGGATAGTTAGTTACATCAGAATATTAATTTGATTTAACCTTTGTCCGGTTAACCTAAACCGATGCAGATTGAAATTAGTGTTGAACCGGATTCCACTCCCGCGAGATCTAAGTCGTGAATTCAGAACCGATTTGCTAAGGTGAGGAACGAGTTCGTATTTTCCCGATATACATGTATATCTCCGATTAACATCTAGTTTAAGATTAAGCCAAGTATACCTATATGTTATATACTTCATAAGTAACATATAATTGCGTGTTGATTGTATATGATACTTATACGTACATATATATAAGTATATAACTATGTCTAATAAGAACTGGTATGAAAAGATGAGAATAGAAAATGAATATGTGCTGTTCGATGATATGATGTCGTGAAATGCATGTTATTGAATGTTGAGAAATAAAAATGTGTTAGCGATAGAAAGTGTTGGGGCACTTAGAGGCGGGAGAACCGCGTTAGGTCCTGCAGGAAAGGAAACTTCCATGGGTGATGGTCGGATGGTTGGTTCCTGGCCACGCATGGATAGCACTCACTTGTAGTTCTGTGGTGATCTATGGATGCGTACGGGCTCCATAGGTCAGGATGGCTGACGAGCCACGAGATTTCCATGGGTGATGGTTGGTTCCTGGCCACACATTGATAGCCAGAAAGAAGTGCTTAGACACGAGGGATCCGGAAGGCACAAAGGATCGACATGGAAAGGCACGTGATGATCCATTCCGTGTTTGGGCGGATGAGTTTATGGGACAGAGTTCCACTTGTGTGGTGTGTGTGTGTCATGGACTCGTGATTGTCTGCTTGTCTTAGTTTTAGACTTCATGTTTTTCGTAGATGCATTTGTGTATTGTGAATTCGTAAGCCCTATGGCTTATCTTCGCAGAGCAATCTTTGATTACTTACCCTCTCTCTCTCTTGCAAGTGAGCATGATGAGTAACTATTGAGGCTTGTCTAATTGATGGTGGAGTTGGGCCCCACAAGATCTTATTTTGTTTTCATTGTTGTTGGACTTTTACTGAATTGGTTGTTCGCCTGCATCTCTTCCAACGTAGAGATGGATTGATTGAAAGACAATTTAATTTGAGTTAATGGATTAAGTTGGTTATCTTCGGTTAAGTATCGGTTACTTATGTCATAAGTTATCTCGTGACAATCGCTTGAGTTCCGGTAAGTTTTCTTATAAAAGCAAAACATATAAAAATGTCATGTAGCTGGTCGATAAAATAGTAGTAGCGACGACCAATAATATTTGTAGATGCTCGCTAGGGCTTGTTGATCAACGGTAAAGGTAAAACACGGCCTACAGAGAAAATAACCAACGAGTCATGTTACTTTGTTATATCATGAATCTATAATCAACAACAAATTTACTCCTTTTCTTTACATGTTGCACTCATTAAAAAAAAGTAAAAATTGTAATTAACACCATATTATGATCAGAATTAATACATTAATATGAGCTATAAAAGTTTAAGAACAGTTATATAAATAAAAAATCGAGTACCTGATTACATCTAGGCTCTAGCCCATTTTAGCTCTAAGGACCCTTGTCTTCAGAGTAGCACCCCTAACACGAATTTCAGAACCTTCCATGCAAGTTAAATTTATATCTTCCATGTTATCGCAGAGGACGTAACAAAATCTGTATGGAGAAAAAAAAAGAAGGTCTTAGCTAGTATTTAAACATCAACTAAAACAAGTAACAAAATAAAGGAAGAAATCAAACCCAAGATGAGTTTTTAGGAAAAAAGAACTTCAAAATCGTTCCACATGCTCTGAAAGGATGCGTGATCTATTGTTGGATATCATCCTCAGACAAGTCATTGTTGTATCCACTAATGAAGAATATTTTTCGACTGCAAGCACCAATTCTAAAGTAAATCCTAAAACTACATACTAAATTCCGAAAACATTGAAAATCAATTTAATTACCCGTTTCCCTGTGGCGCAAGATAAATAGGACGTCCAAGTATTGACTTCCCTTTCAATTTCAAGGCCTAAAGTTAAAAAAAAAAAAATACAAAACAATTTGTTGTTAGAGAATAATAAACCTAAATTACAGAAGAAAGAATAGTTATAAAGTAAAACTAACCATTTTCATTACTCTATTAGACGTAAACTTAACCAAGCCCTGCTTCATCTCACCGCCTTTTCCGTCGTCTTCAAGAGGTGGGGTTATAACCACTTCATCAACTTTGCCAACATTTTCAAAAAAGCCAAACCTGTAAACCGAAACTAAAAGATAAAAGTAAATGTATACAACTTACAAATCATCTTTCGTAATATCTTTGGGCAAATTTGACATAGTTTGAACCGTTGAACCATTGTGAGTAGTCCACTTCGTAGAACCTCGGTGCGTTCCTACCGGGACTGACCAGATCAGCCGATAAGGTTTATAAAAAAAAAACAAAAAACAAAAACAAAATTTGACATAGCAATTATCCCTTCTTCATGCCTTCAAACTCTGATTCTGAACTGGTTGAATGGTGATGTGGAGATTCGCCTGTGGTAACGACCAAATCAGTTAGCAATGGGAAAGAAGACCAAAATCCAAATCAAATTCAACGATTTGGCTTAGGCAATCTAAAGATTAAACAACATAAAAAGCAAATATTTAAAAATTATCAGTTAAGAAAAAAAGATTGAACAACATAAAAAGCAAATATCACAAAAATCCAAATCAAAACGGTTTGGTCTAAGGCAAACTAAAGACTGAAAAACATAACAAGCAAATATTGTAAAATTACCGAAAAATGTAAATCACATGCTTGAAATTGATCTTGAAATAAAAATATGTCCAAAACTTGCACGAATGAATAGTGATAGTAAAAACGTATACGAATACGATCCGCGCATAATCATTAATATTTAAAATTTTGTTATATTTTTATGATATAAATAAAAGGTCCATATTTCATATTTTACCTAAGGTCGTCAATATTATTAAAACAGGTCTGCCTTTACCACGGTGGATCTTCATGTCTATCCCATTACTCTGCTTCATGTAGTTGACAACAAGGTCAAAGTTGTCTAGGGACTCATATTTGCGTACGTATCTAGCGTTTACTCCCTCCATAAGTTGTTCAGGAGTTACCGGATCCCTATGTAATCCTAGCTTCTTGATCAATGCTTTATGCCCTCTTGAGAGGGCATAAATCTAGCAATCGTCTGTTTCAAAAACAAATATTTATTATTAGATAAAATACACTTATAAAATAAAATACATAAAATAACAAATAAATTTCATACTTTTCTCTTGCAATCGAGCAATATCTATAGTATCAGGTCTACTCAGTCTCCAGGTGAAGAGTAATTCAAACAAACTGGTGGTAGCCTGTGAACATATACAATAACCAATCAGCAATTTTCAAAATAGTTTACAATTTATATAAATTAAAAATTGTCTAAAAACGTATACTTAATAATAAAAAAAACAAATCACCTAGCCAATCATGGTATTTCATAAACACTCGGGTTATCTTTTGCATAATTTTTACCACCCTTGTTAACCCGAGTGGCCATTCTCACATGTAGAATGGTTTCCATATCCTTAAAATCAAGCCTTTCCTTTCACCCCTTGTTAATTATTGAGTGGGGCATTTTCTTGATATTGCTACACCTGTAAAATCTTTTGAGAATCGAGAACGACAAAGTATAAATTTTCATAGGCTATACTTGATTGTTCTAAAGAAAGACTAGCATTAGGAGGGTGATTTGAAATTGGTATAAAAAGTTTTAGTATTGGGAAAAAAAAAGAAGTGAAATGGAAAAGAAAAGAAAAAAAA
>PKML01062532.1:347854-384780 GCA_002933935.1 Eutrema yunnanense | reverse complement strand
AAAAAAAAAAAAAAAAAAAAAAAGCTTGGGATTAGGTAGAACATGGAAGCAAAAACTTTGTATGTGATAATTGTTCTCATTCTCCCTTGCTTTTATGAGTGTTGTCAATCCTTTTTCTTGAGAATATACCACCAAAAAGAAATTTCGTGCTTGAATTTTGAAACTCTTTTTTTCCTAAATCGATTGGACTGGATTAATTCCCCATTTGTGAGAGTACACTTGAAATAAAATTTGTACATACATTAGATTAATTAGTGTGGTAAAACATGTAAATCAGAACTTCGGGAACGGGAACGGGAAATTAATTTTTATGTTTTTGTAATTTGAAAATAATTTAATTTTATTTCAAAACATTTATTATATTTATGGGCAATTTAATTTTAATTTTAATTTTAATTTCCGAAATATTAATTTAATTTAATTTAATTTAATTTTAAATAAATAATCATTATTTTTTCGATTTTTTAATATTTAAATTCCCGTCGGGAATCACTTCCGTCGGAAAACGGTCGAAATACATGCCCGTCGGGAATCCGTCGGGACAACACTCCTCGGATTTCCTTCGGAATACCGTCGGAAAATATCCGACAACTGTTACCATCGGAAACTGGTCATAATTTTAGTACGGTCGTTAAGTGGTCGGAAAATTCTGACCAATGATATTCGTGGGTAATTCTGTCGGAATACATATCCGTCGGAAATTCTTCGGAAATTCCCGACCGATTTTCATTTTCGACAACATAGTCTCGACGGGTAAAATCAGTCAGAAATTTGTGTTATGAAATTATAATAGTATAATGATGAAGACTTAGAAGGCGGTAAAGGAGATAGTTTATATTTTTTTTTTGGTAAAAAAATGCTTGAAAAGGTTTAGAATAACCTTATAGCCATGTTCCGTCCGGATCAGACTTTATATATACTTAATTTATTCGGGTCGGGCCGGACTAGACTCAAATATAAGCGGATTTTGCAGAGATCACCATCATACCAAGCAACCCCTTAAAAATTATTAACTTTACAAACTCTAAAGGAGTGTTTGGTATGGACTGTTAACGTATTAAAATTAGGCTTTAAAAATTTGGAAAAACTTTTGCTCTTAAAATAAGAAATGTGTGGCTTTAAAAATAAATAAAAGTATCACAAACGTGAGTTTAGAAAATAAAGAAATATAGAGAGTACAAAAAAGTGAGCAGTTAAGGGTTTAGAAGTTTTTGAGAAAAAAAGTAAGTAAAATGCAAAATTTGGACTTTTAAAACTTTTTAAAAGAATATAGTCGTAATTAAAACCCCAACCCCAACCCCAAACAGCCTCTAAACACATTTTTGATTTCTTAAAATCTTTCAAAGTCATATCAAACTTTTATATCTACAGCTTTTATGTTTCGTTGATTTTTTTCAAAGCCAATAATTTGTGATTTTTTTTCTTCAAAGTCACAGTTATAAATTTATAGTCAACAGTTCGTAGGGGCTGCTTTCGGCTGTAGGCTTTAGTGGGCTTTTTATTTTTCAAATGCAATTCCATTTATAAAATGGATCAAAGTAAAGCCCACAGCCAAACAGAAAAACCAAAAACTGGCGCCGTATCGAAATACATGAAAACGTTTGTGATTGGCTAATCCGTAGACACGAGGATCGCATCTCATAATCAACCTCTACCGTCGATAGGGCTAGATCTAACGGATACAAATCTTCTTCTTTCTTTTGTCCCGCTCACCTATAAATGACACCGAGGACCGGGAACTCAAAAATCTCATACCTCTCCATTCAACAACAAGCTCTTAAAGTTTCCATCAGAATCGATTTTGTAGCAATGGAAACCGCCGGAAAAGTGAAGAAGGGTTTCGGAGGAAGAAAAGCCGGTGGCCCAAAGACCAAATCTGTTTCGAAATCGATCAAAGCCGGTCTCCAATTCCCGGTTGGGAGAATCACTCGTTTCCTGAAGAAGGGACGATACGCCCAGAGGCTCGGTGGCGGAGCTCCGGTTTACATGGCCGCCGTTCTCGAGTACCTCGCCGCCGAAGTAAGTTTCCCGATTCTCTGTTTCCTTCCAGATCTGATTAATTTGTTCATTTTCTGATTCGAATATGTTTTTGATTCAGGTTCTGGAGCTTGCTGGTAACGCTGCGAGAGACAACAAGAAATCCAGGATCATTCCGAGGCATCTTCTTCTCGCGATAAGGAACGATGAAGAATTGGGGAAACTTCTCAGTGGAGTCACAATCGCTCACGGTGGTGTCTTGCCCAACATTAACTCTGTTCTTCTACCTAAGAAGTCTGTTAAATCTACCGAGGAAGTTGCATCCAAGTCACCAGCCAAATCTCCCAAGAAAGCTTAAATCTTCTCCGATGTACTTTTTTTTTTCTTTCATTTCACCAGTTTAGTTTATGCGTTGTGATGAGCTTGGTGAAGTTCTACGTAGAAAATCTAGCTCTTTAATTTATGTAATTTGGATTTGAATTCTCTTCAGATCCATCTTTCTATGTAACCATTTATAAAAAAAAATCTTTTGCCATTCGTTTGTCTTCTCATATCGCAGCAAAATAAAACTATTCAATTTATTTCGTTAAGAGTCACATTTAAATTGTCATACGCTTCGTTTTTTTTGCAATCGTATCAAATGTTTCTTTCTCAATTGGTTCGTCGTGTTTATTTAGCACCTCCGTTACGATATCTAACAACTCGATGTTCTTGTTCATCAAAATTATTCGTTGGAGGTAATAATAATATCCGTCAATGCTCAACTTAATCTCTTTTTGATTAATGTCTTTGATTAGCTTACAAATTCGCGTTTTTTTTTGTATGGGAGTGTATTGGTTTAGATAATCTATATGGCCGTATAACAGAAGATTAATGAACCAGGTTTAGATAATCTATATGGCCGTATAACAGAAGATTAATTAACTCTGGTTCTATTCCATGATGGAAACTGCACTCCAAGTGTTTGATTAAATGCGTGAAAGAACAACTGAAAGTGTAAACACCACTGCAGGGCTTAGCTACGACACTAACGAACCTGTTTTGAAGAATGAGTTTGAAAAGTACGGTCAAGTTTTAAATGGTAAGATCGCCATGAAATCTATTTGTCTTCTGCAAAATTCCTGTGGATAAACAAATGCAATTCCTGAGTTTTTTTGTTTGGGTTGGATGTGAGTTCAGTGAGAGTAATATGCGATCACATGAGCGGGAAATCAAAAGGTTATGGCTTTGTGGTATTTGATTCAGAAGAAGCAGCTGCATGTGCCTTAGCTTCCATGAACAATCAGGTTTCTACTTTGTACATCAAAACCAATTCAGAATAAAACCTTTACTACTTACTTATATAGATACGTGCTGACTTGATTTTGTCTTGTCTTTTGTTCAGTTACTCGAAGGCAGAAACATCAGAGTCGAATATGCTCAACCTAAAGGAGGTTTACATCAGAATCAGAATTGATTCTCGATTCCTCAACTCAACTGAAACTTCAGATCTGTCGGTGAAGCACCATAACTCAGGAAACTGCATTCACTCTTTTGAACTGTTACAGTCTACAACTCTTGAATGACTTTGGTGAAGAGAGTCTTTAGTCGTTTTGTAATGACTCTGTGTGTTTCTCTTCAAGCTTTTTGTTACTGTCCGTATTTGTTGTTGGTACTTCTACTTCCTTCGCAGCTTCTACAAATATCAATCGGCCATTAACAATCTGAAAACAAATAACCAAATGCAAAACTCAGTCCAATTTTCGACGGATATATACACCAATCTTGGATATATTCGTTAATTGATTTGTCTGATTCAAGATCAATTCAATCTCATATCAAAAGCCAAGAATGAATACTACATTTTAAAAGTGAGTCAAGGATTGGATCGTCACCTTCCCATCTAAAGCTTTCATCGCCTTTTGTGCATCATCCTCGGACTCATAAGTGATAAAGCCGAAACCTTTAGGTCTCTGTGTTTGCGAATCCCTAATAAGACGAGCTAAATAAACACACACACACACACGACGAAATTAGCTAAGACACCTAATCGGAGAGGAGACATCAGAAGATACCTTCTCTAATCTGACCAAAAGGTGAAAATAGTTGCCTTAGCGACTGATCCGTGGTGTAAGCAGAGAGTCCTGCAAGAGAACAGATTGAAAAAAAAAGCAGAAAATAAACTGTAATTGAGAAATTTCAGAGTTTGAGATGAGAAAAGATTTATCATACTGCTGACAAAGAGCTGTGCTGTGAATCTTTTAGCCATCGTAACTAAGAAACCTGAATTCGATACACAGACGTATGAAACCTAATACGAGCTTAAGCTTCCATGAAACGGCGGCGTTTTTGAAACTATGTTCTTGGCTTTTACGATTTCTCTCTCAGCAGCTCTTTACCGGCATGTTGCTCTGTCTCGGCAAGAAGTTTCTCGGCGCTACAAAATGTCTCATTTCTATGGGCTCTTGGAAAGCCCACAAAATAAGAGTGACGATCCGGTTAACATTCAATTTCGGCTTTTGTGTATTCGGTTTCTTTGGTTTTATGGAAATGAAAACTATATATAACACATCTCTAGAATATTATTTAACAAGATATTTTTGAAAATAAAATATTACATGAAATGTTATTACAAATAACAAAAAATAATTAAAATAAAAAATGATATAATTGTCTTTTACAATTAGTGATAAAAATNGAAATCTTGATATATTTTTCACTATAGTTTATTTTATTATATTTGAATTTATATCAAAATAAAAGTTAAAAATATTTTACTAATTTTATAAAAAATTAGACACAAGAAAATTGATTTTTTTTTTTTTTTTTTAAGTTCGTCAACTAACCACAAAACTAGAGTCATTAAACGGTGCATATAATAGAGTTATGTTTTCAAGATTATATGTTTTACGGATTAACCCGAATAATATTTTAGTCCACTACAAAATGAATTAAATAGACAAATTATTTCGTTTGACAACTTTATCTATGATAATGAGTTGGACATATTATAAAATTTAAATTAAATTATTTTTTTCTTAAATTTCAAAATAATTTCTTTAAAAAAAATTACCCCGTGCTAATTATAGTACGAAATCCTAATTTATTTAACCAATCGATTTAGTTTGATGCACTTTAGGCTTGTTTTCAGTTTGATTTAATTAAAAAATAATTTCAAATACAATTATATAATGATATAGTTTTCTTATTATATAAAAATATTGATAAATTTCTTCTCATTCGATTTGGTTAAGTGATATTAAAAATTGATTTCGTGTTTCCGGATAATAAGTAAAACAATGTTTGTTTATAAATTCTTTTGGTTCGGTTTGATTCATTCTTTTTTTTTTGGTTACCTAAACGGTAAACCCACACAATATTATAGTGCTCCGGAATAAATAACAGAACACAATCTCTACCGTTTGATTGCTACATGAATTGACGGTACTAAATATGTTAACGAGGTTTTATGAAAGGCCCAATATCGATCAATTGTTGTACTGTAAGCCCATTGAATCAAACCCGGATCCATTAGAAAGTCTCAAAGGAGCCCCAATAAAAGCAAAAACCCTAATTCGGTTGTTGTATTTAGTACTTCAACTTTGTTTCTTCGACTTTAGCAGGAGTGTTTGAGCGGCTGCCACTTCGATTTCAAGGTTAGAAAAATCTCCAGAACATCGAGCTTTATTTCTGTTTGTGATTTTTGGATCTGGCTTCGTGTCTGCTCGATCACAACGTGTAATAAGCCTTTTAATTTCCCTGAAAATTCTCTTTATTTGGACATTTAAGCTCAGTTTTTAGGTTGACAATAGTATTGGTACAAAATATAATTAGATCTTGTGTGCTTGTTGGGTTCTTGTTGTATCCAATTTAATGTTGCAATCAATTCTAGAATCAGATGCCACTATAGATGTGCATTGAAGCATTTTTGTATAAGAAGAGTTAGATTTGTGTGTGAATTGGTAATTTTGTGTATTTAAATTCTCTCTTGTTGTGATATCTCCTTTAATTTTTATTCAAAAGTTTGATTTAAGCTCAGATTTATCGTTTGTTGTTTGGTTTCAGTTTTCGAGTTTTGAAAAATGGTGAGAATCAGTGTGCTTAACGATGCTCTTAAGAGTATGTACAATGCGGAGAAGAGAGGGAAGAGGCAAGTTATGATCAGGCCTTCTTCTAAAGTGATCATCAAGTTTCTTATTGTCATGCAGAAACACGGTATAGTGATCTTCATTGTCAAGCTAATTCATTTACTTTGTCATGCTTGTTTTCTCAACTGTGAAATTTTCATGAAACTGCAGGTTACATTGGTGAGTTCGAGTACGTTGATGACCACAGGTCCGGTAAGATTGTGGTTGAGCTTAATGGAAGACTGAACAAATGTGGAGTCATCAGTCCTCGTTTTGATGTTGGAGTTAAGGAAATTGAAGGTTGGACTGCTCGTCTTCTTCCTTCCAGACAGGTTGGTCTTTTGTCTTGTTCTCTATTGTCCTTATCATATGATCTTGGGTTATGCTTTGTTTTCTGTTAGAAGCAATCTTATGACTTGAGTGATCTTACATTGGATGCTTGAATTGTGCAGTTTGGCTACATTGTTCTTACAACCTCTGCGGGTATTATGGACCACGAAGAAGCCAGGAGAAAGAATGTTGGTGGCAAGGTTCTTGGCTTCTTTTACTGAAGGCAATGGCTTCAAGAGAATCTTCTTGTCGGTTATACTTTGCTTCTCCTTTTGGTGAGATGAGGAATTCGATTGAGCTCAAAGTTGAGGGTAGTAGAGTTTTGGATGCGTTCTTCTGGTTGCCTTTTTTTTCATAGATAATATGCCATTTTGTTCGTTTTGGGTTTTGCGCAACAGTTGTTAAAGACTTGCCAAGTAGACAGTAATTTTCAATTTCTGTTTTCTTCAAACAAAAAAAAACCAATCATCTATCTGAGACGTTTCAATATCACTGTTTGAGGTTTCTGCCTCGTTTTGTTCCACTTTTTCTATGATTGATGATAAGTCGCAGCTGAGCCAATCATCAATCGGTGATGGGTTTCAATGCGTCAGCCGTATAGAAGTTGGTTTGCCTAACAAATTCCAGTAAATCTTAGAATCTATGTACAAATTTAGAATATTGAATTGTATGCAAGTTTGGGCAGTGTAATAATTGGGGTCTGTGTAAACTAGTTTGCAGATTTTATGCACAATAAAGCTTATAATAAGCTATTTTAATTAGATTTTGTTAGTGCCAATAAGCTCTTTAGAGCATGAATCTTCTTGTTTTAAACTTGCTTACAACATTTTGCTATCAAATTCATGTGGTGAGGAAATATATATTTTTTATGTTCATCTTTGACTGCGCACACAGAATTTGAAACTCTCTTGATAACTGATTACATTTATTTTGGATAATTTTTTGTTCACCCGGTTTGACTAGAAAGTAAAAACACATAAAACTGTAAATAAAAGTCAAAAATCTTTTAATGTCATTACAATTGTTTTGAATATAGGGGAGAGGTCAGTATAAGTTAAAACATCTTAGTTGGATTAAGTTAGACTTGTTTCTTCTAAAATATATTGTGTGGATCCTTCATTTGCTTTGGAACTTCAAATGCGTGAACCATATAAAGAAACCGAACATTTACGGCGATAAGGAAATTAAGAGAGTCGAGACCACAGCATAAAGATCTGCATCATACTGTTTCGTTTCTTCAAGAATCATAATCAACTTTTCAGATCTGATATTGTCAATTTAATAAAACGTGTGATTCATTAGATTGTTGTATAATTATCTGTCTATTAATCAACATACTGTGTATACTTCATACATATACATATCAACTACATCCCCAAATATTTTTATAAAAAATATTACATTATGTTATATTGTCAAGATCTATCACATTTTCAATACATAGAATATTTCAAACTCATTATTTCATGCATCAACCACGATTGTAATTATATTTATAGATATATGTCTACGAGGATATATGATCTTCAAAACATGTTCAAGGACATTTGGGCTGGCCTTTGGAGTTCTTCATATCGCGGTAACAAGGGCATTCATCTTTGTTTCCATAAGTGCCCGAGGGAACACAATTGTTACACTTCTCGCAACATATATTGCAATACTTGAGACACCGATCTTGTCTTCCTGCCTTCGAACATCTCACATTGCATTTTCCGTCGCATGGTGCTAATTTATTTATTATTTGAAATATAAATTTATGATTTTAGTACAGCGAGATTCAAATATAAAAATTATCTGAAATAATTAAATGAATTACGTATAACTTACACGAATCGGCGGTTGAAAGCATGAACAAAGAAGGTGTGAGGAGAAGAGAGATAACGAAGAATTTTACAACCACGAATTTCATCTTCATTCTTAGTGAGGTTGAAATTATGTTAGTTTGCTTCGATAAGGTTTGTTACTTTGGGAAGATGAAGAAACAAAAAAACTCAAAGTTTGCACACAATGCAAAAGAAGTGATGGTTTGGGAGGAGCAAAATGAGGCTACAAAAAGGAGTTATTTATTGTGAAAAATCTTGGAGTAAGTGAAACGTTTGTTATCGATTGTGTATTTAAGAGAATCAACTACACATTTATTATTTATTGACTTATTGTATCGTATACATGTTACTTTAAGATAATACTACTATCAAGATGAGAATTTAAACCATATACTGTATATCAGTACCTTTTTTTTTTATTAGTATACGTGAAAATATATGTTTACATATAATGAAAGCATTTATGTATAATTATTGTTATTTATACTCTAGTAGTATATATTATATCGCATTACATAAATAAACTATTAGCATATTTATCTTGTATATACCTTTTATTAAAGAAATAGAAATTATGTTTTTAGCTGTTATCAAATCATTTGCCAAACTTCTTTAGTAAAAGAAATGTTAGAAAGATAATAAAATTGCTTTGAAGAGTCTATTAATTTCATTGTTTGCGTGCCGTTGTATAATTGTTATTATGAAACTAGATATATGTATATACATCAAATGATTTTTTTTTTTTTCTTAATGAGAAATACGAATACACAATGTCGTTCACGTTGAGCGACCATCGCGTTAAAGCTATAGCAAGAGTATCACACGTAATCGGAGCCTAAAGGCAGGTGAACTTCTAGAGCTTCCTTTTTCGTACTTCTTCTTAATTAGATATCAACTAATATTTAAATATATATATATAATTTTTTTGTAAAACAAAGTCCATAGAAAAGTTGGAAGAAAAACAGTCCATATATAATAAGAATGTATTGGTTGTTTAACAACGCAATGCATCTATGCTTATCTCAAAGTTAAAGATGTCAATCAAAACCAAAGTATATAGATCAGATCGCAAATAAGGTGAGTTCGACTAAATGCGATGGTATACCCACTTTAACACTATTAATGAAGTATTGAAGTGTTTTTTTTTTTGATTATCAGCAGGTTCTGTACCGAAACTCGTAATCCCTCCAGGTTCGTAATCACAACATGTAATATTAGTTTTGTCTCAAGCGTCACTTGATCATGTAACCTCTAGATTTTACTTAAATACTTTTTCCAGTCGAGTTAATGACATTTAGTTTGAAATAGTATTTTTGTCGAGACAGTTTTAAGTAAAGTTGTGGGGCATATATTGTCAAACTAGACCTCGTCCTTATTCGAATCTTGTCTAATCGGCTGACAAATGGGATGGATTCAAAGTTTCATTATTTTTTATTTTATTTTTGTTTTGGTGAAACGGTTCTCTCGGGACTTAGCAATGGGTTTTGTCTGCATGCTTACATAATGGTAAGCAAATTTAAGATTATTAGAATTCTCGCTATATATATATATATTTTTTTTTTTTATTATTTGTTCCTAATGAAATCTCACTATATTGTATCTACCTTTTCATGCTTTTTTCACCCAAATTTATTTCCTTCATTTTTTTATTTAATAATTTACATATAAGTTGCATGTGTGTGTAATGTGTGTTATATATAAATTTTAATTTACGGAAAATCGGGAATAATATTTTAGCTTTCACAAAATTCATTGTAAAACTTTCAAAATTTTAAAATTCTCTTTCCCATCAAGTCAGTCATTGTAGTTGTAGAAATTTGTGTTGTCGAATTTGTTGGCAAAGAGTAGCTTATAAGCATATCTATACACTTCACCCAAGTTGCCTATTCTTTCACTTGTATTGTGTGGATCCTTCATAATTCTATTTTTGATTTGTATCAACGAGTTTATAAATAAAGGCCCATAAGGCTTCATGCTTTCTGGGCCAGACTATGCTCTCTCTTTCCTCCTCCTCTTCGCGGTTTCGGGTGCTAACTTACGCCGGATGTAATATCATCGTGCACGCGAAGAAGAAGGGCGTATAATAACAAAGAAGCAGGAGAAAACAGAAAAGAAGTTAAATCATCAGGACTGGCGTATTTTAGCCGTCCGCCATTTTCATCGCTCTCGCTCCTCTCTGCTCATCACTATAACCACGGTCTCTTCTCTGCTTCATTTTGATCTGGTACGCATTCGTCGTGATCTTCTCCATTCCTCGTTGATTCCTTACGTTCTGCGGTTTTCGATCTCCTTCGTCTTAGATGAAACAAAGTAATTTGGTTTGATCTCTTGAGTTTTCCCATTTAGATTCGATGGCTGCTCCACCTGCTAGGGCTAGAGCCGATTACGATTATCTCATTAAGCTTCTTCTGATCGGTGATAGCGGTACGTCGTCCCTCCTCGTCTTTTTTCCTCTTCTGATCCAATCGATAAATTTGAATTCACCGAATTTTATTCATTTTCAATTACTCTTCCAAAACCGATCTTGTTTATTGCTGAGTGGCGAATTTGATTCCTTGCTCGATCCCTCTTTTGTGTTTGATTTGAAGATCATTACGAGTTTGGTTTTTTTCTTTTTCGAACAGTGTGTTTTAGATCTCTGACACTTAAGGATTCACATAATTCTTGTTGCAGGTGTGGGTAAGAGTTGTTTGCTTTTAAGGTTCTCTGATGGCTCCTTTACCACTAGCTTCATCACCACCATTGGGTTTGTATTTTCTTCAACCATGTTGAGAGACTGTGATGCATGTTTCTCTCTTTCCTATATGCCTCACTGTGTCTCTTCTCTTTGGATTTTGATGCAGCATTGATTTTAAGATAAGAACTATTGATCTTGATGGCAAACGCATCAAACTCCAGATTTGGGATACGGCTGGTCAAGAACGTTTTCGAACCATCACCACTGGTGAGTGAGATCCTTCTTTCATACGAGCTTCTTGCTCTAATAGTGTGTTTAGCATACGTCGTCCCACTGGAAATTGGATCGAAAGGTCTTCGAGAACATTGATGTGTACCTTTAAGAGTAAACTATTTGATGCTCTGATTTCTTGTGAAAGGGCTGAGGGATAAACTTATATAGATTCTCCATAAATTTGTTTGGGCATTGTACTTAAACATAATTGCTGAAGTTTTGGGAATATTTAGTTGTTTAAGCCTCTTTTAATACAACAGTAGTTTGAAGAATTTATTATGTTCACCTCTTTCTTTCGTTTGTCATGTTTGCAGCTTATTACCGCGGAGCAATGGGCATCTTGCTGGTGTATGATGTCACAGACGAGTCGTCGTTCAACAGTAAATTTTCGTCTGTCTCATATGAATGATCCACCTAAATTGTCAATTCTTTCTACACATTAAATCTTTGGTTTCACGCTTCTGCTTTGATCTGGACCTGCTCTCTTGACCTTATTTTGCAGACATTAGAAACTGGATTCGTAATATCGAACAGCATGCTTCAGATAATGTCAACAAAATCTTGGTAGGGAACAAAGCCGACATGGACGAGAGCAAGAGGGTACTATACGAGCTACTTCATTCACACCGACAATACCAGACTTCCTGATTCACAACTAATAGCGTTTTTGGTCCAACACATTTTTTCTCAGGCTGTGCCAAAAGCAAAGGGTCAAGCACTTGCTGATGAATATGGAATCAAATTCTTCGAAACAGTAAGCCAAACATTGTCTCAAATCTTTCGTCTCATGAGAACAACTTAACCTACATTTGTCGTTTACATTGCTTACATAGCTATGCCATTTTACATGTCAGAGTGCCAAAACAAATCTAAATGTGGAAGAAGTTTTCTTCTCGATAGCAAAGGACATTAAGCAGAGACTCGCAGATACTGACTTGAGAGCAGAGGTTTTTAATTACTTGTTACATTCTTAAGCATTTCTTTCACTTCACAATTCTTTGTGCAAAATACTTAAAAACAAACTTTTTTGTGTCACAATTCCATCGTTCATTGCAGCCTGCAACGATCAAGATCAGCCAAACAGACCAGGCGGCTGGAGCCGGACAGGCCACGCAGAAATCTGCATGCTGTGGAACTTAAAGTCCCAAAAGTTCTGAAGTTGAAGTGAAGTGAGAAAAACAGATTTGTCTTGGGTGCTTTTGTAATTTTTTTTCTTTTCTTTTGATGATTTGTTCTTAATTGGCATTTTTAGTTTGTTTGTTCATGAGGGTAATAGAATCTTTGAAGAAATCGTTCGTTCTCACTTCTCAGACAGAATCAATATCCCTGAAGCTGATTCTGAGGCTAAATTGTTAAAACTTTTGCTCATAACTCCAATTCTATTCTTATCTTTTGCTTTCTCTGTTACATCATCACTTCTTAAATCTTTTCCCTTGTAGCACACTTAAGATTCTTACAATTTTGCAAAAAAAGATTCTCTTTATACACATTTAAGTGAAAAAAAAGATAGTTTTTACATTAAGATCCAGCAAAATGTTGCAGTCTTACATTTTTCCACATAATATGTTATTACACATTCAAAAGGAACGCTCTTCTTTGCCATAGATACGCTGAAGTTCCCGAGTCGCCGCTTGAAATGATTCTGAACGAAAACGAAAACAGGACATTAGAAAGTCGGAAGAAAATGCAAATCCATGAAGAAGAAGAAGAAGAAGATTGGACCTTTCCATATGCGAAATGCTTTCTGGTTGATAGGAGAACCAAATACAGTCTGAATCACATCAAACAACATAGTTTC
The DNA here is from genome assembly GCA_002933935.1 of Eutrema yunnanense. Taxonomy (NCBI): domain Eukaryota; kingdom Viridiplantae; phylum Streptophyta; class Magnoliopsida; order Brassicales; family Brassicaceae; genus Eutrema; species Eutrema yunnanense. The sequence continues at coordinate 371,796 of PKML01062532.1, read as the reverse complement.
TGGAGTGTTCCTAAGTTCCTGAACTATCTGATAAATCGTCTTCCCGTTTTCAAAGTAAATATGATTGTTTGGATGCTTCGTTTTACATCCGGCGTGTCTCTCAAATGCATACGCGTTAAGCACCTTGAATGATTTAGAGTCGAACCAAATTATTAATCAGCCAGGGTTCCTCAAAAATAATACTTTTGTGTTGACTCACCTTTGTGAAATCGCAAGCTTGACATCCACAGAGATAGCCCGATCCTTTGATGACTCCTCGAAGCTCCTGATTTCAGATTTTTTCAACGCAATTACAAATTCAAGACTTTAGGAAAATGGTAAGCTTAAAATAAGTTGAGCTGAGCACTTAGGTTTTACCTCACGTGACAGAGAAACATATTTCACAGGAACGCCATCGAGCATACCAGTTGATATTAAGCTTCTGACGTTTGAAGGAAAGCTTGTGGAGGCTTCCTTCTTTGACGTCTTGGTCTCTCCTTTGTTCTTTGGAAGAGATTCCAAGCTCGGTTTAGCTGCTAATTGTTCACCTACAACTCCGCTGCTGGTCTGTGCGGTTTCTTGGCCATAAACCATATCAGATGTTCCAATTGGGTCTTGAACATAAGATTGATAGTTTCCAACCACATTGGAAGTAGAGCCAACATCATTTTCGTCGTTAATTTCACCAAATGTGATTCCATGAGAGTCTTCATTGCCATAAGGATGACCCGCCAATGCGAAATTTACAAAACTAGTACCCTCATTATCCCGGCCACAAGCTTGGATTGAAGATAAATCGATTTTCCTATGACTATGACCGTCTAAACCACCATGTGTACTCATTGTTTCCTTAACCCGGCTAACTTGAAGTTTTCTAATTCCATCACCACCGAAACAACTTCCAGCAACCTCCACGCCATTAGATATTGATAATTCAACAGACCTGTCTTCCATGTAACTCCCTCCTATGCTCTTAGGTTGGTGATGGCTACCAACTTCTGTTCTATCTCTATCACCAAACAAAAGGGGTCTTGGCATTTCAGTCCCTAGAAGCCTATCCATGAACTGGTTCGAGACGGATTGAAAAACCGATGAGCTTTCCCACAAAGGAAGACCAACATTCGATTTCCCTAATCCTACTGGATCTTGCACTGCTTGCTTCTTGTTTGGGAACATCTCTGAGCGAGGAGAATCCACAAACCAAGGATGAGGACGCTTTGCATCGTCTCTTGTTGAGTGATCATACACTGAATCTTCCTCGCTTGTATGCTCGTTGCTCTTCAGAACCCAGAAACCTTTGCTTTCATAAGACTGAAAACGACACAATCTCGACCAAATCAGAAGTGAATGCGATTTTATAACAGAAAAAAAAAGAATCTCAGGAAACACAACCCGAATGCAAAGTTCGGAGGTATACCATTGTTTTGCCCTTTTCTGCTTTCAGAGTTGAGTGAAAAGTCGATTCAATCTCTCAAGCCTCCCTCTTTAATTGCAAGTGCGAGTTATCTTCCCCAGAAACGAGTTCCACAAAATCAATCCTCTAAAACGAATTCGTAGCAGAAAAGAAAAAGAAGACTGAAAACTATAAATCTATAAGAAATTGAAACCTAATTTGCTCAGTCGAGCTCGAGAGTGTTGAAATTCTGAAAGCGATGAATTTTTTTTGTTTTGAACAATTACAAGTGCCCTAGAGGTCACGTCGGAATGCCTGAAAATCGGAGAAATCTAAAGACTGGTTACCTGAGTTGATTCGCCGGAAACTCGATCGTCGGTAAGGGAGAGAGGAATTTCGCCGGCGAAGAAAGTAATCGATGATACGGTGCGCGAGAAGCACCCGATTTTTGCTTCAACTTTTCTTTGTTTTTTTTCTTTCTTTCTAAGGCATAAAAGCAAAAATGGCATGATCTGATGTTATGGTAACCACGAAGTTTATCTTACGCGTGTTGCGTGAAGTCTAATCTTGACCGTTCATCTCTGAAATCTTGTCGGCCCAAACTTCTTCTTTTTTTTTTTCTTTTCTTTTATGCTTCTTATTTGATGTGAGAACTGAGAAATAGATGGAGCCCTTGACTCTCCAACTCTATGTAGCTTTATCGTTGTTTAATGAGTTTTGATGGATTGAATGAGCTAAAACCCAAATTACTAGCTGTAGAACCAATCGTCCATACTTCTTACTGGTGTATTAGGGTAGAGGTGGTCAATCTAAGCAATCCAATCTAACCTAATTCAATTCAACATAATCCAATCCAAAAAACTTCAATTAGTTTGGATATAAGTTTCTATAAAAACTTATTTGGATCTAATAATTTTATTAATTTGGGTTTAAATTATTTGGATTGGTCTTTAGATAACTAAAAACCTCAAATAAAATACAATCTTGTTTTTACATATATTATTTATATAGTATAAACATAAATAAACATATATTATTTATATAGTATTTCTAAATTTTATAATTTTTTAAATTTATTACAATTGGCATTAAAAATTTATTTTAGAAGTTATTGTAATTTTTTAATTTTTATAAACATTCAATAACCAAACATAACATAAGATCTAAACAACCCAATTAAAATTAGATATAAATTTATTTTGATCAAATTATTTACGTTCCAAACAACTTAAACCTAATCTAAAACCTAAAAAACTTAATCCAAATTTTATGTAGATCGAATTTGGTCAAATAATCAAAACCCAATCCAAAACTTACAAAACTCAACCCAAAACTTGGATTGGTCATCCCTGTATCAAGAGACTTCCCAACAAAAGTGCGTCTCAAAATCACAACTTTCATTTGAAGATTTTAATTGGCGCAATTAAACAAATCTCAACATTTCCCTCAATTTCCATCATGACTTGCTGCAATCAATCATCTCAGGTCTTTTCCTTTTGCACTCTCCTTAATGTCGTCATCTCCATCTTAATTTTGTAATCTGAATATGCCCTCATTAAAACAAAAAAAATAATTACCTAGTTATAATTTTAACTATTACTTCGTGTGATTTATACACATTTTTTTTTTGGTTTAATGCTTTGTATACATGTTGGGATGCAGCAGCATGCATATATATGTTTTCTTTAGTTAGCACCAAGTGTTCGAGTTTTGCAAACCCACCTTCGAGTAAATCACTTGCCTGAATTTCGTGAACCAAGTAATTTCGTGACCGAGTAGTTCGAATGGATTGTTAGCGCAAAGCTGAGATTCAAATTCTAAAGAAATGTCGAATCTAAGAAACAGAATACTAGAAATCTTCTACAAACTTTTCGTTATGTTCTTCATCCACGGCAAGTTCATTTGTGATAAACCCTTACTCCAAAAAAAAAAAAAAAAATACTTCATTTGTGATCCACGTAAGTAATGTTCCAAATACAGATAACCACTTCGAGTTATTTTTATTCGTGGTGGGGGCAAATAGTAACATAATAGGAGTATTTGATAATTATTCAAAATAAAATAGTATGAGATATTTTAACATAACCCCAAAAAAAAAAAAAAAGTAAAGACTGAAAGATGCTAAGTAAAATATATTTTCACAGAAAGAAAATATTACACCTATGAAAGTTTCCTAAATCTGCAGATGTATGTATAATCTAAAAATATTGAGAAAAATTCAAAGAATGAGAGAAACAAAATATATCCAGAAAAGAGAAGAAAAAACAAAATCAATAAACTGTTCTTCCAAGCTCCAGCTTGAGGTTCAAATTCTCAACCATCCCCAAACTCAGATCCAGACAAGCCACCCTCTTCCCACTGCTAGATTTCTTCAGCGTCGTAACCGTCGGCTCCGGCAATAACGCTCGTGTGACCAACGCGCCACCGGCGGCACTTTCGTTCCTGTGTCTCCTCATGTGTCCTCCTAGAGCCTGTCCCATCGGGAACTCCACTCCGCAAATCGGACAAGGATGCGACGAAGACGCTTTAGCCTTCTTCATCAATCCAGAGAGAGTCTCGTTGTTAGGCTTCTTGTGGCTGGCACGGTGACCTCCTAACGCTTGAAACGAATGAAACTCCTTCAAACAAGTCTTACATGTGAAAACGCGTTTTTGATCTCCTCCACCACCGTCGACGTTTTCTTGTCCGACTCTTGATAAAAGCATCAAACAATTCGCCGCCGTAGTCTCCACCGTCGACTTAATCTCCGATATTGCAACCATATTTTTTTCTTCTTTTTTCGATCTAAACAATTAAAACGATTTTTGGGTTTGTGTGTTGTGTATTGTTCGTGGTTTGGTGTGATTGTTGTTGTTGTTGTTGTTGTTGTGATGTGTTTGTGTCTGTTTGGGATTTGTATTTATAGATATGGAGTTGTGTGGACTGAAGACGTGTGTGAGAATGACGGAAATAGCCTTGTGACTTGGTGGGTAAGGAAGTGGCAGAGAAGGAGTGTGGTATTATCGTAATTACGTGGAAGGGACGAGGGTAAAGAAGGAAGGTGCGGTTTATGTGGTCACGATTTGCGACACCGCGTAGCTTAGGAGACTAATAAAAACTGAAAGAGTCGTTTCGTTTGGATGAGAATCTTCCTCGTGCTTTCTTTATATATTTTATTTATTCATCACACATCTCTTAAGTCTTAACTAATAACTCTCTCAGTATGATCTAATTAATCTATTTATCTTATGTTCACTACGCGCGGCGCGTGGTTTTCTCAGCCGTCTTCTAGATAATATATAGAGAATATTTGTCAAATCAACGCCTTCTAGATATTGTACTTTACAACAAAATTAAAAAAAAAATCATGATATGCTTCTTATTTATATTTATTAATTTGATATGGAAGATAATTACTTGTTAGTAACCTATCTATACATATGTTAGATGAATACATCTATTTTTAAATTTAAATATAATGAACGGGTTGAAGAAAAAATTGAAAAACAGAAAACTAGAACCCCGACAAAATACAGCAAATATCGCGCTATGGAGACACACTTCAGATAAGTTCAAGATAAAATTCTTGTCGAAAGAAACTTGAAAAACTATTCGGGAACAACATGTAGTGACTTAGGCAAGAGGAATTTGGTTAAAGTACGCAACTCCGAAATTCTTCTTTTAGTTTGGTTGGCTATACACGACTGCCTAAACACAACGGTAAGAATGCAACAATGGAACCCAGCAACGCAATCCCATTCTACCTTATGTCAAAGCCATCCCGCAATGAGAAACCATTTATTTTTTTTTATGCCGTTTCTCAGCTCAAATATGGGAGCATCTCACTCAAGGTATTCCCAAGGAGCAGTACACAACATATTGGAATACGCTAGTTGGTTTTCTCTATGATTCATCACAAGGTAACATCCCTCTATTCATAATGAGGTATGTCTTTCAGACAGTGGGCTATGGTGTTTGACGGGAAAAAAATGGAAGACGACACTGAAAAGCATTTTCAACACCTCAACGACTCATCAAACTTATCGATAAACAAATGAGAAATATGCTCAATTCGATTCGCGTCTTAGAAGAACAACAATACGAAGATATTGTCGTATTTTGTTTTTTAATTAACTAGACATATCTAAAATTTTCAATTTTTAGTTAGCTAAACTTTTTCTTAGACGTTTACACTTGTTGTAAACATGAGTTTTTTTTTACTGGATAAATTTAATATTTTTTCAAAAAAAAAAAAAAACTTACTAAATACAATTTTATCCGATCATATTTAGTTGTTTAATTACACTAAAATCGGTTGTGATTCGGTTTTGGTTTCTTTTTTATGAGTTTTTTATTATTTAACATATTAAAACTAATCGTTTTTTAACATGATTTGGCATGGTTTTGATTCAAATATTTTTAAAACTAATATCTAAGAAAAGAATTGTTGTAGAATGTTCTTTGGAAACTACCGTCAGCAATGAGAGCATTTTACAATCCCAGCGAAGGCATGACGAAACAAAATGCGTGAGAGGTACGCGTTGAAAGATCGCGTCTGGAGTAAGTGAGAGCAAACAAAGAGGATATGTACGGAATCTTGATGGAAACGTGGGAAGCAAGTAGAAGAGATCAGAAAAAACAAAACCAAAATAGAAAGAGAGAGTGACGTGGCTCTTCTTATGATAGATAAACTCCTCATAATTACTCCATAAAGATACCTTAAGATTCGTGTTTTCACACTCCCTCTAATAACTTTCTCCATTTAACGACAATTCAGGTCAATAATAAAAGTCTATTTTTCACTAAATTATATGATTGTTGGTTTACAAGATTACCAACACACGTCTGAATGGATAAACATATGACCGACTTGTTTTGTTTGACTCTATTTCCGTTGTGCTTTCTACGCCAAAGATATGTATTCATACTTCTAGAGTATATGGACCAATCAAAATAACTTTATCTCTTTTCGACCAAAATTACAAATATTTCGTTTTCAAAAAATTAAAAATTTTGGACGTATTTAGGAAATTTTCGCATCTGGGATAAACGGTAGTTGATTAATATTTCTAATATTTTAACTATCTCGCATAAATCTAAATGCAATTCTCAAAAATACCACTAAAATAAGTTTTCATTCCAAACATAACATCATTAACTTTTTCTTTCCAAAACTACCACAAACATTAATTTTTTCTACAAACACTACAAAACTAAACTTTTAACCCCTCAAAACTAAATCATAAACTTTCAAAAATAAATCTTTAATCCAAAATAGTGAACCCAAACCCAAATATTTAAATTATAAACCCTAAAATTTTTAGTATTTTTGAAAAAGTCATTTATAATTTAAATATTTGGGGTTTGGGTTCACTATTTGTGAAAAAAACTAATGATGGTATGTTTGGAACAAAAACTCATTTTAGTGGTATTTTAAAGAATTTCTCTAAATGTAATTAAACCAGATAAGTATTTTAAACGGCCTGGAAATGTACCGTTTTCGAACCGGCACAAGTCCCTGATCTATATCGCCACGTATTGATCCGTTCTGTCCACTGAATTGTTTCCATGATTTTTATACAAAGAAGGGATTCGATATTAATGTCATGGTTTCAGATTCGAATCGTCATATTATAATCGTTACGAAAAAGTTGTATGATTCTTTTAAAAAAACAGTAATATCCTTTGCTTGTATTAATTTGTACTGAAATAATTTAGTCGGTTACAAAAATTGATTGATGAAGGAAATCTTTGCCGAACGTAATTCCCAAAAATGGGGAGATAAAAATGGAAAGAAAATAAGGAAGATCCTCTTACTTTTTGTTTGTTATGTTTTGTTTGAGTAACATATTATACTAGAGAAATTGAAAAGGGGAGAGAATGAGATAAAGCTAAAATCACTCAACTGATCACTTTGATAGTAAGTTGAGATATTGTGCGTGATTCTATCCATCTACCAAATATAGACAGAGAGAAATATGGAAAAGGTTTTGTATATGAGAGAGTGTGATGAGACGAAATGTGAGTTACATTTAGCCATAATACAAAATGTGCCTCCAAAGTTTATCTCTACTTCTTCTTCTCCTCTTCACTCTCTTTTTCTCTCATTCGTTTGCTCTTAAAAAGGTCCCTCTCTTTCTCGTATATATGTATATATATATCTCTCTCTGTGTCTATTTATATTGCTTTTACGATATGCACTTATATTTTTCTGTTTTGATTATGTGAACAGTCCTACATAGTGTACTTGGGTTCTCACGCCCATCCTCCTCACCTCTCTTCTGCCCATCTCAATGGTGTAGCTCACTCACATCGCACTTTTCTCGCCTCTTTCTTGGGGAGGTATCATTTCTCCAATTTTATCTCTTGCTCGACAAGACTTGAACCAATGTTTTTTTAAAATCAGACCGAAAGTCGAACCGGTTAATAAGTTTTAAATTTCATAATTTATCCCCCAAAAAAGAAGTTCTTGGCATGTTTAAAAATAAGTCGCATCTTAGGACAATTATGGAACTCTTAAGATATTTTAATCGAAAATTAACATCAAAATATAGCAATTTTGAGAAATTGTTAGCTAGCATTTTTTTCTTCTTTCAAAATTGTTTGTTTTGGGCTATTATGAAGTATGACATCTAATTTTTTTTATAACTAAAACTAAAACTTACTCCAACTGAAACAATCAAACTTGAAAAATCAAATAAATCAATCAATCACAAAATCAAATAGAGGAATTAAGAGAGATAAATAACATGTTGAATTTCAAATATTCAAACCAAAATAAGCGAATTTATGATGTGATTCACGAACCGTTGGGTATATCATGGGTTTTCTTTTTCGGGTTATATATATTCCGAGTAAAATTTAGGTTTTAAAACACTGCAAGAAACTAACGAATTTTTGCAGCCATCAAAGGGCAAAAGATGCCATATTTTACTCATTCAAGAGACATATCAATGGCTTTGCCGCTGTTCTTCACGAAAATGAAGCTGCAGAAATCGCCAGTGAGATCATCAATCCCCCTAAATTCGGAATTATCTACTCAATCCCTTTTGGTTCACCTAACGAATTTATAAAAAATAATTATTGATTAATGCAGAGCATCCTGATGTAATCTCCGTATTCTTAAACAAAGGAAGAAAACTGCATACCACTCATTCATGGAATTTCATGCTCCTTGAGAAAAATGGCGTCGTTCACAAGTCTTCTCTATGGAATAGAGCAGGATTCGGAGAGGACACAATCATCGCGAATCTTGACACAGGTAATTCCCAAAGAAAGGCTGTGCTTTGCTCATCATAGATATACACAACTCGTTAGGGGTCGACCCATTACGATCATGCTTCGTAATTATGATCACTGTAAATTCGTCAACACCGTCTCAAAATATTTGTAAGCTCTACGCAAAACGTATGCTAAAAGTACACATGAACATTTTTCTATGTTTTTTTAAAAAATATATTTTGAAGATATAAAAGATGTAATATTGATGAAGGTGTGTGGCCGGAGTCAAAAAGCTTCAGCGATGAAGGGTATGGACGTGTTCCGGCTAGGTGGAAAGGTAGTTGCCACAAGGATGTTCCTTGCAACAGGTTCGAACCTTAATCTGATTTATTTCTTTTAGCTATAGTCTCTTTAGGCAAATTGATTATTTGTTCATCACGCGTATAACCAGGAAACTCATTGGAGCTAAATACTTCAACAAAGGTTACTTAGCTTACACAGGCTTTCCCTCCAACGCCTCCTTTGAAACCCCTCGTGACCTCGATGGTCACGGTAGCCACACTCTTTCCACGGCGGCCGGAAACTTTGTCCCCGGAGCCAATGTGTTTGGCCTCGGGAACGGGACAGCCAGCGGCGGTTCTCCTAACGCGAGAACCGCAGCTTACAAAGTGTGTTGGCCGCCTGCGAATGGCGCGGGGTGCTTTGATGTTGATATGTTGGCAGCGTTTGATGAAGCCATCGGAGACGGTGTTGATGTTATCTCGGTTTCAGTGGGCGGAGATGCCGGAGATTATATGAACGATGGCATAGCCATTGGATCCTTCCACGCTGTCAAAAACGGTGTGACGGTTGTGTGTTCCGCTGGGAATTCGGGTCCTAAATCTGGATCCGTCTCAAACGTCGCACCATGGATTATTACAGTCGGAGCTAGCTCCATGGATCGGGAGTTTCAAGCCTTTGTTGAGCTCAAGAACGGCCAACGCTTCAAGGTTTTGATCTTTACCTTTTCACTTTTTTATTCCTTTCTTTTTTGCTTGCGCTACAAGTAATTGGTTTTCGAATGCAGGGAACGAGCCTCTCGAAGCCTTTACCCGGAAATAAGATGTATGATCTGATCAATGCCGGAGACGCTAAAGCAGCCAATGCGTCCGCGAAAGATGCGTAAGTACAAGCTAGCTAGCCTATATCCATTTTTGGGGATATATGTGTAATGTTTAAGTACTAACTAGTGTTTGGATACATAGATCGCTATGCAAGAAAGCTAGCCTAGACCCGGAGAAGGTGAAAGGGAAGATTGTGGTGTGTCTAAGAGGAGACAACGCACGTGTAGACAAGGGACAGCAAGCAGCCACTGCAGGAGCTGTAGGAATGATACTATGCAACGACAAGGCGAGCGGAAACGAGATCATTTCAGACGCTCACGTACTTCCTGCTTCTCAGATTGATTACGAAGATGGTGAAGCTGTGTTTTCCTACCTAAACTCCACGAAAGATCCCAAGGGTTACATAAGTCCACCTGCTAGTAAGCTGAACACAAAGCCTGCTCCTTTCATGGCCTCATTCTCTTCCAGAGGTCCCAACACCGTCACACCGGGAATTCTCAAGCCTGACATAACAGCACCTGGTGTCAACATCATAGCCGCCTTCACGGAAGCCACGAGCCCTACGGACTTAGAGTTTGACCATCGTAGAACTCCTTTCAACACCGAATCAGGGACTTCCATGTCTTGTCCTCACATCTCTGGCATCGTTGGTCTCTTGAAAACACTTCACCCTCAATGGAGCCCTGCTGCAATCCGCTCTGCCATCATGACTAGTTCAAGAACCAGAGACAACACGCGAAAGCCTATGGTCGATCAATCCTTCCGCAAAGCAACTCCCTTTAGCTACGGGTCAGGCCATGTCCAACCCAATAAAGCTTCCCACCCCGGCCTTGTCTATGATCTCACCACTGGAGATTACTTGGACTTCCTCTGCGCCATCGGCTACAACAGCACCTTAGTTCGACTCTTTGCCGAAGACCCACACTACATATGCCGCCAAGGAGCCAATCTTTTAGACTTCAACTATCCTTCAATCACTGTACCTAACCTCACGGACTCTGTCACCGTCACTCGCAAACTCAAGAACGTAGGACCGCCTTCAACCTACAATGCCCACTTCCGAGAGCCACTTGGAGTAAGCGTCTCCGTTGAGCCCAAACAGCTCAAGTTCAATGAGATTGGGGAGGTGAAGATATTTCAGATGACTCTCCGTCCCAAGTCATCGAAGCCTTTAGGCTACGTTTTTGGAGAGCTTACGTGGACTGATTCCAAACATTACGTTAGGAGTCCTATTGTCGCTCAACTTTGAACCTAGCCTCCAAGCACTTTAATGTCTTTTATTAATCATTCTCATATTTTCATTTTAATTATATGAGAAATATTCTAAAATAGCACAAAATTTATTTATTTGTGTTTCAAAACTAACATCCTAAATTTAAAATTCCAAAAATAACACAAATAATTGTATAAAAATATTTATTTACTAAAAATAAATTTAAAATGAAATTAAACATTATGTTTTGATTCACTATTTCCAATTTAAGATTTAGTTTTTTTCCATTAAAAAAAAGAATTTTATGTCATTTTAATACTAAATTTATGTTATTACTATCAAAATCTGTGTTATTATTATTATTTTCATAATACTAAGTTTAGAACAAAAGTTTTGAAATATATTATTTTGGTTAATTGCCCTTATTATGTTATATTAGTTTGGATACTATTTTAATGTTAACTAAGATCATTTAATAGACTTTAAAACATGTAATTTTTATTAGTGGCATAATATATCTTTAGTGGGATAATAGGGATATTTATGTAATTTCTCATAATAAAAATATTGTGCAACTTAATATTTTGCCAAGTGGAAGTGTGAGCGAGCGAGAAGTGGATGGTGTGCTTTTTGCGTGTCCAGTGAGAAGGGTACTGCACAAAATGTGTGACTTTGGCTCTTGAAACCCACTCTCACTCGGGTTATTGGGTTAAAACCCGCCAACGAAAGAGATGCAGACGAGATCTTCATCCTCAGCCTCGGCGGACCTTGTTCCTTTTGTCCCGTTTCCGCCGGGCCACAGCCGCGAAACCCAGCTGCAGATCGTGGACCCCACTTGCGGGAAACTTTTTCCGGGCTGGACTGTCGTGAACCGGCTTCGATCGTCGTCTCCTCGTCGCAACGGCAGTGTCGATACGGTAAGTGCAAGTGACCTACATCGAGGTTTTTCAATTTTCGATTGTTTGAAATATTGTCACTAGAAGAACAAATTTCTGATTATTATTACATTGAAATTGCATTTGGAATTGATATGGAAGCGTGTTTTAGATTTCTCACGTTTTCTGTGCAATGGATATGTATGATTGTGATTAAATTAGTGATTTTGTGTCACTAAGAGGGTCTATGATTCGTTTCTTTGCATATGGTTTCTTCGGTATATGCATGAGTTGAAGGATAGATCTAAGATTTATCTTCTGAAAAATCTCATCTTTCCCTTTTTTTTTTTTTTGTTTTACTTCGTGGTAAAGTACTTTATCGAGCCAGGGACTGGTAGAGAGTTTCCATCTCTAGAATCTGTTCAAAGACACTTGCTTGGACAAGTAGGTGACAGACGCTTTACTCGAACAGGATCCTTCTTCAATGAAAAGTCAAGTGTTTATGAAGGATCCAGAACCAAACAGGTCCCTTGATCTAGATTTGAAATTTCACAAGCATGTGGTTCTTGGATCAAAAACTTAAATCAGTTTGTTATGCTTTTGCAGGATCATCGCAGCCTAGAATATGCCTCCAAGGGTTTCCGTTTGCCTAAAGGATGGACTGTTGAGGAGTTTCCGAGGAAAAACTCCCACCATATTGATAAGGTACTTTTTAGAGCCTATGAGAGCTATGTAGAGCATAATTTGATTCGCATAAAACCCACCTAGTCCGGTTAGTGTGTGAGGGATTACACAGAGAAGAGCTGAGTGTGATAAGGATACATCTGAGATAATTTGGTGGTTTTAGTGTCGAGAGTTGAGAATCTCTTGCTGATTAGACCAATGAATAAAGAGGACTTTACTGATTTGTTTATTATCAGCAGCTTTTTCTTTTGCTCTCAAACCGTTAGTATTGTTCGTTGCAGTATTATATTGAGCGAAAAACAGGAAAACGGTTCCGCTCCCTTGTTTCCGTTGAGAGATACTTGAAAGAATCCAGGAGCCGTACAGATCAGCAGCTTATGCTTTTACAGTATCACCGTGGCTTGTCCAAAGACTTCAGTTTACCTGATGGATGGATCGTCGAGGAGAAACCACGGAGAAGTTCCAGCCAGATAGACAAGGTACACATCTGTGGCTTTGGTTAAGTTTGGTTTGTTTGTTATGCTCCCAATTGCTCCGGGTTTTCAAAACTGCTAGTACTGTTGTTTGCAGTCCTACATTGAGCTAGTTACGGGGAAGAAATTCCGTTCCCTGCCTGCTGTTGAGAGATACTTGAAAGCAGTTAGGAGCGGTACAGTTGACTCGGGTTCTATGTTGCATTCTGAGCGGCTTTTGGTAAGCTTTACATCATTTAGAGGTACAGAAGATGGAACCGGTTATATCCAAGGTTGTACTGGTTTGACGGTTGTTTCCTGTTTACCACATTTTATCAGCTTTTGGCGAACCGGAATGATACTGGATTTCAGACCGAGGTTATTGACCCAAACCCACCAGAGAAAGTTAAATGGGTCCTTACCGGTCCAGGCGGAAACATGTTTAGTGCGCATGTGAGCGGCTCAGACGTCTCTAGCTCGGTCAAACAGACATGGTCTGAGGCTTTTGTCTCGTTGATCCAAGACCGCTCTTAGCGAAAATCTGAATCCTAGGTTTGACCCTTTTGTGGCCGGTTTTTGCACTTTGGTTTACCGTTAACAAGCTAAACCAGTCGGTAGCCTCTCCAAGTTGTTCATACTTCGTCTAATAACCGGCTTTATCAGATTTTCCATGTCCATAGTCGGTCTGAACCGGATCTCGGTTATTCGGGTAGGTATGTTGCTACATTAAATTTGGGGACATTAAACGGATGTTGTTTGGTGTTAGGTGTACTGGTTAAAAAAAAATCAAATCTTGAAATGTGTTTTTAAAATACTCTGTTCTTATCACTTTTCTTATATAAGTGATGTTTCACTCATTTGAGAACAAAAAAAAAAACTTCTAAAACATCATTTATTGCAATATGATTTATGTGTTCTCCTCGCCAAATACAGACATTTCTTAGCATAAATCCAATTATAAATAGAAAAATCATATTTTTGGTACGATTATGTTCCCACGTGCACACTTCATGTATCTAACGTATCGAAATTTACAGGATTTTTTCGAAGCTGGGAGTGAATCGTTATCACCATCAGTTAACGCTAGTACCTCTCAAATTTGGTATCTTAGATTGAGAGGGTTTGTTCTGATTTTTTCTCTGACAATTTCATCGTATTCCATGTGTGATATAGTTACCTCTCGTAACCAGTTTATACAGTGAACTTGTAAAAAAATGTAACTGTATATATAAAATTAAGAAAACTGTGAAGCACAATGTGTAGTACACGCAATGACAGCTCTTTTTACCAAAATATGAATTCACTTCAGTGAAGTCAGCCACCTACTGCAAGATCTTATGTATTAATATCATCTCTATCTATTCTTGAAGTGATGCACATCAAGAATCAAGAAGTCTGACTCTTTAATAGACTAGATTATATAGGTTTAATTTATTTTGGTCTAAACCTTTTCCCTTTTTTTTTTGTCAACCTTACATCTTTTTCATTTTATAGATGACAAATTACAAACAATATATGAATTGAAATGTATTTTACAAAAGTTTGTGTCTAAAATATGGATTTCTAATTGGTTCATATTTTATATATGGCAATATACATATATTTAGTCAACTGGACTATAATATCATGTTAAAGTTCATAGGTTCTAATTTAAAATCAATTTTGAATTAGCATATGTTCCTAATTTATAATTATATATATTCCATCTCATTTTAGACGTGGGATCGTGAGAGAGAAAAAAATTAACCTTTTGATATTGAAAAAAAGAGAGCTAAATGTGCCACTTTATTTGATGCTTTGTATTTCAAAAAAAAAAAAAATGTATTAGCTGAATTTTTTGAGCAAAACAAACTATATATCCATACGAGGCTGAACGTGTTTAAGATGATAAAACAAGCAGTTTGAACAAAAGTAACAAAGTATACATTTATTTTTTCACTCTAATAAATGCGAATGTGGGATTCTGTAATGTATTTCTTCTTTGGCATAGAATTTTATGATGCATATGAACGAAGACTTTGATTAGCAGTGCTATTTAACACTTCTAGAAATGGGTAAGTGGGAAACTTCTATGTTTTCAAAGTCAAAAGACAACACTGTTGGTTATTGAAATTTCTTTTGGTATAATTATTTCTATAAAATGTTTAACAAAAAAAATAAAAAATAAAAAATCTATTTCTATAAAATACCGTGTACGTGCTACAAATTGAAATTGGAGTTGACGCCAAAAAGTACAAATAGGCCAAAATTAAAGGGCCTAGAGAGTTTTTCTGAATTATAAATTTGTAACCTCAAGGCACCACCCCAACATTGACTCTACGCCCTACTATTTATAACTTCAAGGACAAATATCACTTTACCACATTCCAATGGCATTTATTTGGTTAATATAATGTTTTCAATGTAATTTCCCAGTAGCAAATACTACTAGTATTTCTCTAAACTAATCAACGCTAAACTATGGTCAATTTGTAAAATATTGACCGGAGTATTTCTCTAAACTCATTTCAATGTGAATAGAGTTACCAATGTGAAACTAACTGAAAAATATTAGTGAGATTCCCAATAACCAAAAATTAATATTAGGTTTTTTTTTTTTCCAATTAAACGAGATTGAAATTAACCTCAAAAGACTTCTAGGCTCAAACTACAACATTTTTATATATGTACCCAGGCCATCATGTTTTACTCTTAACTTTTGAGGATGCATAGGATATTTTTAGTAATTACCTACACAATTCACAACGCTTACAACTCATCATTCCCTATTCTTCTTTTCTTTGTTACTTAAACCCAAAATAAGCTTGTTAGACTCCGTGACGTTTTGCTTCCTTTTCCTCGGACATTCGTGCCGTTTAGCTACTGCTGCCCACCATTGTTCCTTATAGCCACCGACTTTGGTTTTCTCGGAATGCACTTAGCTCGAACCGCCTCTTCCCCATCCTTCTCTATCGTTGGTCCCATTCTTGAACTCCTAAGAAAATTATCAAATATTCAATTGTTATAGGTTATATAACCTTCCAAAATATGTTATACAAAAAAAAAATCTATTATGAAGAGACGTTTGAAAGACACACCAAAATGTACATCTACACATTTTACCATTTTCAGCTCTGCAATCAACTCACGCCATAACCAATTATTGGGGCTATGTACGGGAAATAAATAAAACAGAACAGAACTACGTGCCGTTTGACATAAAGGGAAGCGAACTGCTTGACGTTTCCAAACACCATTAATTGTTTTTTACCTGTCAGCATTGTAAGAAGAAGATCTTTTCAAAGCAGGAACAAGTTCCTTCTTGGTCTCAATCAAACTGCCGCTAAAATACTCCTTATCTTCCAATTTTACCCTTCCAAAACTCTGTAATTCCTTCTCTGCCCTATCGAGGCCGTTATCAGCTGCTCCACTCGTTACCGTACACCCGCTACGCCCAGTCAACGACAGCCCTTGATCTTTCAACAAAACGGGCCCACATTCTTTAAACGACATCGTACCGCACGATATCAGCTGCATTAACACAGCCGAAGCTCTCATCCTTCCGCTCGATAAGCTCTCGACCGTCCGATGATCGATACTACTCTCGTTGGGACGCAATATAAGCCGTCCATCTGCTTTGATCAGGTTCTCTAAGGTTTCGGGACTCGAATCCGACGGTGGAGGAGAAATCTCGTCTCTGCTCAGCTCCGTGCTCTGATTCTCGTAACTCGCCGGACTTTCCACCTCCTCTATCTCCTCTTTCGCCGGTTTTTTCCGCCGACGTCGATCGTCCGTCTGCGTTGAGGCGTCTGCCGCGAGTCTTCGAGTCGACTCGGCGCTTGCCTCGGTTGCTTTGTACACCTTGTATTCGCTGAGATCGATAGAGCTCCACGACTGATTTCTCCGGCGATTCACCGCCCGGATATCATCGCCGGAGTTTTTCTCTGGGTGCGGATCTCTAAATGAAGTCGTTTCGAGTACGCTCCTAGGGTTAGAGATAAGACAAGAATCGAGAACCTCAGAGCCTTTGAGTACATATTCTTGACCTTGAACGGGGAAGATGAAATCGTCCTCCGATAAATCGTGCCAGACAAAACCATTTTTGTAGCTCCTGAAGAAAAAACAATCAAAGGAGCGGACGGTTGAGATTTAAAGGAAGAGAGGATTTATAGATCCGACGGTGGAGGAGAATCGTTTTACCTTTTGGAAGACCAAGAGTAGAGATTTGCCATGCCTTTCCCTCTAAGATCATTCAAGCGGTTTATCACATCTGAGAAATTAGAAAAACAAAAAATTTAGTCTTTTTTGAACTGCCGTCCCAACAAAGTTCCTGTTTTTCGAAGCTACATTTCGAAAAATTGCCGCCTTTTTCAATGTTATGTTCGGTTTGTAATAAAGAGTAAAAAGCCAAAGAGATAACCTTTTGAACTTAAAAAAGCAACTTTCTTGATTATTTTTAGAGCAAGAAAAGAATGGGTTTTTTTTCAGTTAAAGATCAAGAAAAGATGTAGATAGAAATTCAAAAGGGTTCACAAATATTATAAAAAAAGTAAAGATTCATTACCTTTGAGATAGAGACCATCGTGGGAAGAGAGAGTGACTTCCATGAAATGAGGATGGTCAAGCTGACCATTACGGCAGAGGTAATAGACGACGGGGACTTTCCGGTTAACAACCGGTTTATGACGAGGCTCAGACCAGATCCGGTTCCGGTCCGGACTGGTGTCTTGTTGGTCTTTAGATCTCCTGGGGACCAAATAGTTGCTATCTGGTGTTGCTCTGAACGCTCTTGAACTCATCCTTTCTGTGTGTTTGTTTCTTTGCTTTTTGGAAGTGAAAAGAAATAAAATAGCAACGAAGTGAGAGTATTTTTTGGGGGGAGTTATGAGAAAGTGATGCTGATGGAAAGACAAAATCTTTTGTTTATGAGTTTGGATTTTATAGAAATGAAGAAGAGAGAGTTTAGAGAGAGAGAGAGAGAGAGAGAGAGAGAGGAGAGAAGAGTTTTTTTGAAAATTGGGATGCGAGAGACAAAGGGCTACACAACAAATGAAACTTTGCTCTCTGTCTCTCTCATCTGGCTTTTCTGATATAAACCATATCGGCTCTTACTTACGCCAGTAGAAAAGCATTTTCTAAAAGTCAATATAATTTAAATCTCATGTCATGGACTAATGCAATTATTTTGTGACTTTTTCAGCGGAGTATCCCTATTTTTTTCAAATTTGAAATTTAATTAGTAGAGGAAAACTGTATCAAACTTTTGCTGTATTTTTGTGTAAATCAGGTGGAAATTTGTGTATATTCATAGTTATATTTGGATCAAAAGATCATTGACTAAACGATCTTATTTACATATATTAGTTATATAACAGTATGAATAGAAATATGTGAAAATTAATATCTAGGGATGTATTCAATTTAATATTTGGGAGAATTTGAAATAATTTGAGTTTTAATGAGTTTTTAGATGATTTGAATAAATTAGGTAATTTGTTATGATTTATTTTTAAAATTTTATGAAATATCACCTAAAACCATGAGATTTGGATTTGTATATTTTTAACTAAGAAAATTCATCAAAACATTTTCAAATCACTAAAAATCTAATAAAATCAACTACTTAAAATATTTATGTATTTGCATGATACTTAAAACAACAAAAGAAAAACTATATGTACTATTTCTAGGGTTAAAAAATGTTTTTAATATGATGAGCAAACCCAACGAATTTGAACATGAAGTGAGCTAATTTAATAAAGATTGTTGTACGATATATCGAGTCAAGCGGCGCTGTTTAGAGTGTGTTTTGTTTAATGCAGTTATAAGATTAAAAAAATGCTAATGAAGTTGACTAAAACGAGACCACCTAGAGTCCTCTTCACACCTAACTTTGACTACACAAATATGAAACCGATGATTTTTGAAATGTGGTGTCCGTTTCAAAGCCTTGTTTTCCAGGTGTCACGCCATTCTAAAGCTTAAAGATAGGTCTGGGCATAATAACCGAACCGAATGAAACCGAACCGAACCGAACCGAAATTAATGGTTCGGTTAGGTTATGGTTACTTCATAATAATCGAATGGTTTTTATTTTTGATATCCATTGGTTATGATAACCGAATAGTTATTAACCGATAACCAATGGGTATCCATGGATATCAAAAAAAAAAAAAAAAAATGTTTATTTCCTCTAATTAACCGAAATAACCGAAATATAACCGAAATAACCGAAACTAA
Organism: Eutrema yunnanense; assembly: GCA_002933935.1. NCBI lineage: Eukaryota > Viridiplantae > Streptophyta > Magnoliopsida > Brassicales > Brassicaceae > Eutrema > Eutrema yunnanense. The sequence goes on along the minus strand of PKML01062532.1, from coordinate 352,678 downwards.
CCGAAATAACTGAAACTAACCGAAATATTTCCGAAATACTTCCGAAATTTAACCGAAATTTAACCGAAATAACTGAAATATTTTGAAATTTAATCGAAATAACCGAAAATAACCGAAAATATTTGAAATTTAACCGAAAATAACCAAAAATAACCGAAAATAACCGAAACCATTCGGTATCTTTCGGTTACCAAACGGTTATTAATTTTGATAACCATACCGAACCGAACCGAATGGTAACCGAACCGAAACCGAACCGAAAACGGTTACTAACCGAATGGATAGTAAAAGATATAACCGAATGTAACCGAAAATCGAAATAACCGAACCGAACCGAACCGAACCGAATAACCATTTGCCCAGGCCTACTTAAAGCTGTGATAAGAAAATAAAGACGGAGCCGGAGGTAAACTACTTCTAACATCTTTTTTTTTTTTTTTTAGACAAATTTAGTAGGCGGAAATTTAAAGACTAACGTTGTTATTATTATTTTTAAGAGAGTTTTTCAAAATTTGTCATTTATTATCTGTAAAGTTTTTTTTAGTTTTTTAAAAAATGTTATTAGAATTTAGTATTTTTTTTTAATGTTTATGATCAATGTATCCCCGTATAGTACGGCTGTACATAAGTGGATAATATACAATGTAGAAATAAGAGGAATATAATCGTCATTTATATTATAAACGACAAAAAGTATCTAAATATTAAATAAAATACAAAAAAATACCTTTTTATGCAATTTTATTATTTTTTTAATGATAAGATAACGCTTCTTAATTTTTTTGGGGTTGAAACTTGACAATAACGATAAGATAACGTATGTTTTGGTAGTTAGTTTGTTTAGTCACAACTTTTTTTACCACTTCCAGTTTTTAGGAACTGTAAACTTGACCCCAAGAGCAACGAATACTTGTATTTAAAACGTTGTGGTCGACTCAAATTCACAATTGATGTTAATGCAACATCATATCCACGACTCCACGACCACGGCGAGTGATTGTTCTACCTACGTGCTTCCAGGCCACCACAATAAAATTATACTATTTTTTCAGGTTTTTGTTAGTATTCTAAGACTTGTTGACCCAATTTATTTTTGTTTTTAAAATCCGGATTTTGAGTTTAGTTATTTGAAAATCATAGATTCTCTTTTCATTTAAATGATTATTAGTACTATGTCTTAAGGAAAGGAGAAATGGTTATACTTTGACTTTTGTTTTCTCACTTTTCATGACAGGAGTTCACGGACAATGGATCAAAGTGGTCCCTTGAAGAGATGAACGGTTGAGATGGATTTAAGATGTTTCTTTCATCAGCTGCTGCATTATGTAATTTGTATTATACGGTCAGTCACTGGGCATAGATACGCTCATCAAATCCAAATTTCATCCTCTCATACACTCTGACTGAAGATTTATCAATACACGAACATCTCACATTTGTTGTTTTTTCTTTATATCTTTGTTTCTTTTTTTTGTTTGGTGGTGTCGTTGTTGTCGTATATCCCTTCTTCGATGAATTTAGATTATACAATTCTATGGATTTAAAATGGTAATTTGTTCGGTCAAAGAGTAACCTAAATAATGAATAGAAACACTGTTGCATCATCTGAGAACAAAACTAGAAATCCAAGTCTTTTTTTCTGTAGTTTTTTTTTGTTTTATGTTAGTTAGTTGTATCATTTCACGCTTTAACAAAAAAAAAAGAGAATAACTTAGACCGGTCTTGGATTATCATATACAAAATTTACGACTTAATTTAACAAATGATTGAAAATAATAATGTGATATTCCTAGTGTATTCTTACGACATGCACATGTTTATAGCAGATTTTTCGCATAAAATGCTGTTGTGTTACTTGTGTATAGTGTTTTTTTTTTTTAATATATAGATTCCAGTGTATAGTGAAATCAGTTAAACAGTTACACTAGGCATCGTTTTAAATGGATAACAAAATATTGAAGCTGATTTAACATAACAAAGTCCCATAATATTCTTCAAACAAAAAAAAAAAATCCCATAGTAACAAGGGATCTCTAGTAACAATGCCCAACCAGTCCGTACGATGGTGGCCCAAAGGTTTGAGGGGCCGGGGTTTTTTGATGTGCAATTGTCGAAGTCCCAGGTTCGAGCACTTTTGGGAACATTTTCACCATTTTTTAGACATTCATACGGATATGGACCCATGTTTTAGAGTCCATTTAAATATCCGGAGAAATAGTCTATCTGTGGGCCGTACTTCCTCTAAAGTATTAGTCGGGATTCTACTCGAATTTACCCTTGAGTTATAAGAAAAAAAAAAAAATTGCGGTCGGTCGTCCAACTTAACGGCCTAGTAGTAGTATTCAAAATCATTCCATTTTTATTTCACGTGGGGACTCAAACAAATAGTTTTTTTTTTTTAATCTACAAATGAATTATTGACTATTTTTTATACGAGTTTATTGTTGCTCCAAACCTAAATACGAGTTATAATCTTCTAATCATCTAATCATCGTAACAAGAAAAGGCAAACCTAAATACGAGTTTCCTGGTAGATGAAGTATCAAGCAAGATACCAAGCTTTTCTCACAATCGAGAATGTATTTACGTTTGGAACGACATTTTGTAAACAGGATTATAATGGTACGAAATATTTACTCTAGATTTATCTGACAGATTGGACTATTCAATTTACAAATAAAACATGAAAACATATGGATTTAAATTTAAAAATATTAAATTCTCAACATTCGTTATAAAGAGATTTTGGGTCTCAATTGTTACAATAGAAAACAAACAGTAAAGTGGCCATTTAAAAAAACAGTAAAGCAGTTAATACAAATAGTAACAACAAAAACAGTAAAGCAGCTAATGCAGATAGTAAAAAAAAAGTACAGTTAAAATGTTGGATGATGAGATCAAACACTGATCCTTATATGACTGGAAGAGAATGACCGAATCCAAAACTAATTATAAGAGCCTATTTTATATTTGTATCATGGAAACATTTACAGTGGCTTGCTATAATTTAAATCATAATGTTAAAATTTAATTTTAGGATAAATCTCTTAACTATTAGAAGATAATGAGTTAAAAGTTCATATTTACATACACTTCTCAACTAAATTGAAGATTCAATGATCGAAGTCTTTATATAAAAATTAGATTAAAAAATTGGAATTGGTATGTGAGCGTGGACAGGGCCGGCTCAAGAAATACCAGGGCCCATGGGCAAAAAAAAAAAATTTAGGAGAAATTTTTTTTTTTGACCCTCTTATTCAGAATTTTTTTTTTGATCTGGGCCCCAAAAAAAAAAAATTAAGGTTAAAAAAAAAAAATTTACCTGGGCCCGGGGCGATCGCACCTATTGCCCTCCCCATTGAGCCGGCCCTGAGCGTGGAAAATAAATTTAAGCTAAAAGTGTAACGATCTCTTATAAAGTTAAAATGTTGCGGCAGCTCCACCTAATCCCGGACAAGAAAGAAAACTCCAATACTTTTTTTCTTTTTCCTGCGGCAGCTCCGCCTTGGCGAGGCTTTGCCGGCTCCAGCTACGGCGCGTCTTCCATCACGGCCTCCACAATCATATCTGGCTTATCTCAAACTATCCAGCGACCTAACCTCAGCCTTAATCCGACGACGGTTCTTCTCCATCTACCTCCTCCGACGAGTCCCATTTCTTCATCAACTCGATTCCCTCCCTCATGGAACTTAATCGCCAGTTAAACTCTCCAATTCGAGAGCTTCCTTCCTCCGTCATGTTCCCAGAAGCTGCCTTCCCCGTTGGAGCTGCTCCGGCGTCGGCTCTATCTCCGATGTCTTCTCCAGCGATTTTGCAAGTCCCGACGACTCTCATTATCGATACAGCTCCTGCTCCTTCTCCGGCGAACCTTGCTAATCCAGTAACAGCTGGTGAAGTAGTCGTCTCGGAAAAGCATTCCGTGCTAACGTCTCAGACCGTCGGCTCGGTATTCGTTCCTCCGCAATCTGATAGCGATCTGGCTGTTGCTCCACCAGATACTCTACTTCCATCACATCCACATGACTCGAAAGAGAAAGAAGTCTATGTATCCCCGACTACACTCAAAGGAGCTTGGTCAGTGCCGTTACGACTTTCACCCGCAACACAAGGAGACAATCTCGCAAATTCTGTGCTTTGGCCTTCTCTTAAGAAGTCACGTGGATCTACTCAACGCAGAAAATCAACAATTGAATCTCGACCAGTAACGGATTTTTCCAACGCAGCAAACCAACGCAGAGATGGCAATTTCACAAGCTCTGGTCATGCTCCACTAACTGATGAATCTCGACCAGTATTAGATAAGGAGGAAGCTCTCTGATTCCCTTGGGCTGCCAGAATGGATCCTTCCGCAAGGAATCTGTATAGGGCAACTACACCGGAATACATGGAGGACGGAACTCCCAAGGTTTCGATTCCTTCACATGTTCTGAGGCAGGGGATTGAGAACCAGAAAGAATATGTTTTAGGACAGTTCTATAGGTGTAGTCCTCCTTCCGCTGGTTTGATTCATGTTGTTGTCAACAAAATCTGGGGAAGGAATTGCAAAATATTTGTGCGTAGTCTAGGTAACTCAAAATACCTTTTTCATATTCCGGATTCTTCCACAAGAATGTGGGTTCTGCAAAGGGGATTATGGCATATTGATGAATGCTAGTTGTTTGTTGCTCCTTGGTCCCCATCTACAACTTTAGCACTTTCTGATATTTCAACGGTGCCTGTTTGGTTAACATTGAAAAACATACCTTATATGTGCTACTCAATCCCTGGAATAAGCCACATCGCATCTGGTCTAGGCGCTCCTATGGCTACACATAAGCCAAGACT
>PKML01062532.1:323202-335998 GCA_002933935.1 Eutrema yunnanense | reverse complement strand
AAAGCTAAAATATAATATATATTTTTTTAAAAAAAATTTAAAATTTTTTTTTTCTTAACTTTCTAATTTTTTGGAATTTGTTTTGATTTTTTCGGATTTTTTCAATTTTTTGGGAATTTTTTGAAAATTGAATGTAATTTTTTATTTATTTATTAATATTTTATTATTAAATTTCCACACCGTATCAAACCGTGTATAGGTCCGTGTATATCTGTTAACGTGGGGTTGTAAAATGAGCAAATGGTTCGTAGTTGGATATTTAAAATGGGCAAAACAAATAGTTTGGATATTTTATTGAATACAAAAATAGTTTATGTATTAAAAAGCTTATCGGAATAAAGTTGGAGTATTTTTATGGAATTTTTCCATTTATAATTCCCATTCTATTTTCTTATACCACATTTAGAAATTTTATATCATCCCATTTGACATAATTTATAATTTTAAAATAAATATTTTTTATTTGTTATTTCTAAAATTAGAAACAATTTTGTTTACATTATTCAGAAAATTATATTCTAAATATAATATCAGTTTTTAATTTAATTTAAATTATTATAAATATGTACAATATTTTGGATCGCTTATTATCCGTTTTCACCATTCAACATTATATTTTGAACCGTTGGATTCGCTTGACTCGCACTTGTTTCACCTGATCCGCTTGATCCGTACTTGTTCCGCTTAATCCATTTAAACCGCTTGATCTGCACTGCCTGATCCGTTTTCTCCTTTCAAAGCCTGATCCGTTAGTCGACTTCCAAGGTAGTGAATTTTAGAAAATTGCTGCTTAAGAATTGAGAAAACATTAAGAATTCAAGAGTCAGCTCACATCGCATGTCTCTTCAATTATGAGAAAAGTCAATGACAGTTTGATCTACTGATATTATCTCAAACATCCGCTTAAGCCACCTCCATCGGAAGTTCTTAGAGTAAAAAAGGGTGAGGTTCTTAGCAATATTAAAATTAAAAATAAAATAAAAATGGGTTTAAAGTTTAGAACCGATCCTTAAATAAGGATTTTTAGGATCGGTTCTAAACTCCACGTGTCCCTCTGTTATTCGCTGAAGGGAAAAAGAAACGAAATTTTTTTTCTTTGTGAAATTTTTTTTTCTTCGTTCTTCACCTTCTTCGTTCGTCGCCGTGAGCATCATCTCGACCGCCGCTGGTCACCGTCTGAGCGTCGCTGAGAATCCCGAAGATCGGCTCTCGCATGTTCCTCTCGCGCCTCTGGGCGTCGATCCGCCAAAGCCTGTCGCAATGGCGGCCGTGGCTGGAGCTCGTAGATCGGAGCGCGATTTCACAGCCGGATTTGGGGGAATTGGATGATATATCATGGTTTTTACCCCGTTTAAGCTATGATATAAGTCCGTTTTATAGAGTATTTCTACTATTTTGTAGTGTTTTAGAGTCTTTTACAGGTTTTAGCACGTTTGGAGCATTATTGGAGCTTTCTGGAGCAAAGCAGACGTTCGTGTAGCTGAGTACCCGATTTGAAGTCTCAGTGTCGATCGATACTACATTGGTATCGGTCGATACTCACTACAGCAGACACGAGTCGCAACTTAAGAAGAGCTGAAGAATTGCAAAATGGCCCAGAAGACTTTATTATTTACAAGAAACCCAAAAACGTGATTTAGGTTATTTAATAGGATTTTACAGCCACTTTCATGGCTATGCTTTATTTTATTTTGGTTTTGTGCGAGAGCTTTTGAAGGGAGACAAGTCTGAAACTCTGTTCGTCCGAGAGAAGATTTTGAACCCTCTTGTTACTCTTTCTATTTTATTTGATGATTTATTCAAACATGTTTATTGATTCAATTTCAATGTCTGAGTAGATCTCTTGTTAGGTTTAGGGATTCTTATAAGGGATTTCTTTGAATGCTAGGTTGATTAGTTGTTTAGGGTTCATAATCTAAATTAGTTCTTCGCCTTAGGTTGTTCTCAAAGCTAATTCTGGATTGATCACCTAGAACTTAGATCTTAGGATAATTGATTAGGCACGAGAGTGCGATTAATTACCTGATAGAACCTAAGGTGAGCAAAATAACTATTCGCAAAGAGATTTGGTTTAGTTGTTTTGTGAACAAATCAAACTTGAACTAAAATTGCTGGTTTAGACTTTAGGATTCGCAAAGAGATTTGGAATTCTAGGATCTAGGCTTAGATAGTTTTCGCAACGAGAGTTGGTTAGCTATATCTTAGTGATTTGAGTTCAAGAACATCACTAAATCTGAATCATGTTAGTTAGTTTATCTGCATTCATTGATTTCCTGAGAAATACCCTGAACCTATCTTTCTCCAATCGAATTTACAACCGTTTTAATTTACGTTCTGCTTTCAATATCATTGATCTTTTAGCTTAATTCTCATCTATATAATCTTTTGTGCGTTTCCGTGAGTCCTTGTGTTCGACCCCTACTTTACTACAACTACTGCTTTAGTACTTTTAGGGTATTAATTTGAGCATATCAAATTTGGCGCCGTTGTCGGGGACTCAATTCGCTATTAGATTTTAGTTTGAGAATTTCGACTAAGTTCGTCGGTATCGGTCGATACTAACTAGTATCGGTCGATACTAACTAGTATCGGTCGATACTAACTAGTATCGGTCGATACTCGTTGTCTTCTTTTTATTGATATCGATCGACAACACCCAGTGTCGGCCGATACTCATCGTATTTTTTTTAGTTACTTACGTGCCTTGCCTAGTGTTTTTCAGGTGTATGCCTATTCGTGAAACCAGAAGGAACAAGAGCACTCAGCTAGTTGAACTGTCATTGGAGCAGCTAGCACTTGTGGAACGCACAAACAGAAGAGTAAAGAAGCCAACAGAGATGAACAACCCTGTGGTTTTGGTTCGAGATGAAGCTGGTGCTTACAGAGACCAAGATGGTCAGTTGTGCATTGCGAGAGGGCAACGTCTGGATGGAGAGGGGAACATCATTCCACCTGCTCCTGTTGTCGATGAGATTGTCGCTGGGAACGTTGTGGTTAATCGTGGTAGAACGATTGGTGAGTACAACATGCCTGATCAGTTTTATGTCAATCGATCAGCGATTCGTCCTCCTGCTTTCCAGAGGAATGACTTTGAGCTGAAACCTGCATACTACACTCTTGTGGGTCAGCATCTTTTTCATGGTCTTTCCAATGAACATCCCATGGACCATATTGAGAGGTTTGAGGATTTGGTCACTAGCATCAAGATCAATGGAGTATCCTATGATTACCTCTTCTGCAAGCTTTTCCCATACTCTCTTGGTGGAGATGCGACTTACTGGTTGAAGCAGTTACCTCCTGGATCACTGACTACTTGGGAAGAGACTAAGACTGCTTTCCTGAACAACTTTTATGATGATGCAAGATCTGAGGATCTGAGGAACAAGATCTCCCAATTTTCTCAAGGACCTAATGAGGCGTTCAAGGCTGCTTGGACGAGAGTTAGATCATACCAGAGAGACTGTCCACATCACGGCTACTCTGATGTTCAGCTGATGGGTTTCTTCTTCAGATGACTTGATTGGAAGTATCAGATGACTTTGGATGCTTCGAGCAATAAGAATCTGAATTTCTAAGAAACATCTTCACTTTTTTGTGTTTCAGTTGCTAAATCTTAATGAAGTTTTGGTTATGTTCAAGCTAATATATCTGAATTAGAGGACAGAAGAGATCAACAGTTCCATCAAGAAATCCGTGCAATACATAGAACATACAGATGCTTGATGGTTCATGGTATTATATATTACTAGGTTAATGCCCACGCTACGCCGCGGGTAGTGCTTTACTAAGATTTTATTTTCCTAATTTATTATAATTTTGTATGTAGTTTCAAGTTTAATAAAATTAGTGAAAGCAAATTTTTAAAACTTGTAGTATATATGTTTCGTAAAAATTGTAGTATATATGTTTTGTTTGGTTCATTCCCGTGCTACGCCGCGGTTTATTTATTTTTTTTAGTTTTTTTACTAATTTGTTATAATTTTGTGTAGTTTCAATTTAATAAAACTAATTATTATTTTTTTTAAAGCTGAATTTTTTTTTAAATTATTGTATATATTTTTTTGAGAAAATAGTCTTCCTATATCGTTAGATACAAAAATAAAAATCGACAGTAAATAAAATATCAACAAGCATTTCTCTACATTTTGAGAAGAAACGATTTCAAAAATTGTTATCCAAGATTAAAATTCAGATTGCCAACAATGAAATGACAAATTATTATTTAGTATGGAGAGTTATCACATCAATTTCTACCAGTTAGTCTTTAGATTTGTCATCTTAACTTTTAATTGTTTGATTTTCCTCTGATTTTACATATTTTGCATCTTATATATAAAATGATTGGTTGAACTTGAATTAAACTCTACACTCATTTGCTTATAGTTATTTGAATTAAAAAAAGTTATTTGTATTTTGATGTGTTCCCTCCCTTGAATCCCCTTGTAATATTAAGCCCACAATCCTCCTCCTTTTTTTCATTTCGCCCAGCCCATGTTTTCCCTTTCCCTCACGCGTCTTCTTCCGCACTTAGTTTTTTTCCCTTTCTTCTTCCTTCGACGGCGTGAAATCAAACCAGACCCGATGTCATTCCGATCAATGACTGCAACTTCGGTGTCCTTGCGCAGCGAATCTCCCATTTTTTGCGGTTTCATTTTTCTTTTCTTCTCCGGCGAACATCTCTCCAATTCCAGCAAGGAGTTCACCCGTCGACCTCCTCTGACTTTCTGAAGCTTGTGACACTATCTTGGCTCAACCAACTGTGAGTCTTGTTGCCAACTCCCATTCGACTATCTCGATCTGTGGTTTGCCTTTCCTGGTGATTACTTTGATGTTGACTCTCTCTAGTAGATGTAGTTTCTCTCACACGTCACTATTTAATCCGTCAATTTTAATTTCTTACTGATAGTGGAATTCTAAAATGCGTTTCACCATTGGTCGTTTTGTTCTCTTTTACAGCTTCTCTGACGTTCTGATTCGTCTTCTCCGATGACCACAACAACCCAACGAAACCTGATTCGGGATTATTGCTTCTTATTTCAGAACACCCGTGAAGTTCGATGCAATTTTCGACTTGAATCTTTGCATCTTTCCTTTTCAGTTTCTCCGGCGAACCACTGCGCATCCACAGTTGTTCCGATATCACCATGTTTCCATCTGAAATCAACTCCTCAGTCTTTATCCCCTGTGATTTTCCGAGACCCTCTGAAATCATAACTTCGGGTTTCATAAATCTTCTCGCAGTTTATCCACCTGAAGCCAATAACTCTTTCATCCAACTTCAGATTACAACAATTGTCGATTACTCACCATTCTTATGTTAATTTCCAGAAATCGTGATTTTCCCCAGAATTAATCATTAATCTTGATTCTTCTTTCTGTCAAAACATGTAAGGATTGCTTATAAATCCAATCTCCAACACTTGATGATTATTCGAGCAATAATAGAAAAAGATGCTAAACTTTATGCCAAGTGAAATACCTGCAAATTCACCATCTCCGAAAATCAAACCATTTTTCCCGAGCAAAAAGGGAGCTTTCCCCTTTAGAAATTGAAACCTGTCATATTCTTCTTCCTACAAAAAACGATTACGGTGTAGAAGAGTGACAAATTAATGAACCGCACAAAAGGTAAAGCAAAAGAAAATGAGTTATTTCTTTACTTTTCTCTCTCTTTTACCTTTTACAGTCTTTTATTTCGACTATGAACGCTTTGGGATTTTTGAAAAATTAATTTTATTTTGATTTTATCTGATTTTTCAAGAGAAGAGACGAAGAGGCATCGATTTTTGTTTTTTCCATTTTAAGAAATGATGTGTCATAAGAAAAAGAGCTGATGTGTATTATTTCTTTTGTTTTAATTAGTCATTTCCCTCGACGAGTCCGTATTCCCTCGGAAATCGGTCAGAATATTTCGAGGGATTTCCGACGGCTATTAATCTGTCGGAATATTCTGAACGATTTCCGAGGGAAATGAATCCCTCGGAACGGCCGTCGGAAATCCCTCGGAATATTCCGACGGAATATATATATTCTTGCTTTGTAAATACTTCTCCCCTTGTATATACGTTTCTTGCTTTGTTTATAAATGGTTTGGAATGTTTCCGCTGGATTACAATTGTTTTACAAAGAGTGCATGCGCTTTGTAAACATTCCTTGCCTTTTTTCACATATGTCTTGTTCCTAGGAATTGTTCCAATGTTTCATTCGTGTGTTTCGTGTCTCTGGTATTTTTAAGATTCTTGTGTATATTTGCAGAGAACAAATAAACATTTATCAATAAATACTCCTCCCCTCATTCACAACATTCACAACAAAAAAAACAAAATTACAAAATATGTCTTATTTTAGATCATGGATGGACAAACGTCCGCGTGATTCCGCTACGGGGGAATTGACGGATGAGTTCGCACAAAGTGTGGAGGAGTTCATGAACTTTGCGCCAAACAATAGCATGACATCAGTATACGTTAAAATGTATTGTCCTTGTACTAAATGTCGGAATCATAGATTAGTCTCAGTTATAGATGTAAGGAAACACTTATATAGGAATGGATTTATGCATGGTTGCAAGATTTGGAATACACACGGAGAAACCGATTCAATGGTGCAATATTATGGTAGCACATTTGATAGGGTTGGTAGTACTTCGGGTACTTGGTTAGAGGAACCAACACCGGAAGTAGATGTAAACGCACGTTACACTCAGATGGTGAATGATGCGTTTCATGAATCGTATCATCATGTTGAGGATGGTAACATGATAGAGGAACCAAATCCAGAAGCGCGTAAGTTTTTTGATATGTTAGATGCGTCAAAGCAGCCATTATATAGAGATTGAATATCGCCTCTTTCAACTGCAAGCAGGTTGATGACTATAAAGACGGATTTCAACTTAGCCAAAGATTGTGTTGATGCGATAGCTGATTTTGTGAGAGATGTCTTACCTGAAGATAATATTTCACCGGCTTCATACTACGAGATTCAGAAGCTTGTAGCTGGTCTTGGATTACCTTATCAATCATCAGATGATAGATGTGTGCATCGACAACTGTATGATTTACTGGAGAAATGATGAAAACCGGTTGAAGTGTCGTTTTTGTCACAAGCCTCGCTATCAGGATACAGGAGGCAGAGTGCATGTTCCACATAAACGGATGTGGTATCTTCCCCTAGCTAATAGGTTGAAGAGGTTATATCAATCCCAGCGCGCGACATGGCCTATGAGATGGCATGCAGAACATAACTCAGCTGGAGAGATAGCGCATCCTTCAGATGCATAAGCATGAAAACATTTTGTAGAGGTTTATCCTAGTTTTGCGTGTGAGCCAAGGAACGTATACCTCGGGTTATCTACGGATGGATTCAACCCTTTTCGAAAGCATGGGAGGTAATATCCGTTGTGGCCAGTAATCGTCACACCGTACAATTTACCGCCATCTATTTGCATGAAAAGAAAGTTTTTGTTCCTCACGATCCTCGTCCCAGGTCCAGAGCATCCTAAGAGATCACTTGATATTTTCTTACAGCCATTAATTTATGAGTTGAAAAAGTTGTGGAAAGATGGTGTTGAAGCGTTCGATGTTTCCCTGCAACCGAATTTTATGATGCGTGCGGTACTTATGTGGACTATATGTGATTTCCCAGCATACGGTATGCTATCTGGATGGTCGACGCATGGAAGGTTGGCGTGTCCGTATTGTCAAGATAACACAGATGCGTTCCAATTGAAGAACGGACGTAAGACTTCTTGGTTCGATTGTCATCGACAATTTCTACCGCATGGTCATCCATATCGTCGGAGCACAACATTGTTTAGAAAAAACAAAAAAGTTTTCGATGGTCTACCTCCTGAGGTAGATGGGAATTATATTATGAATCAGTTCAGAGATTTTGGTGCCGAGAAGACAATTTCATGCGGGGGTAATGGGCATTATCCCGTTGACGTTTGTGGTGAGTACCACAATTGGCACAAGAAGAGTATTTTCTGGGATTTGACATATTGGAAAGACCATTTGATGCGCCATAATCTAGATGTGATGCACATTGAAAAGAACTTTTTCGACAACATCATGAACATTATTCTAAATATGCAAGAAAATACGAAAGATAATTTGAAGGCCAGATTGAACTTGTCAGATATTTGTTCCCGTAAGGAGTTGCATGTAATGGCGAACGGGAAATCACATCCCCCTGTTTTCCGGTTGGATGCGTCTTCAAAGGAGGAGTTCTTCGATTGGATTAAGCACGGTGTCAAATTCCCAGACGGATATGCATCTAACCTTCATAATTGCGTCGATAGTTCAGAAGGGAAGTTTTCTGGGATGAAGAGTCATGATTGTAATGTTGTCATGCAGCGCCTCCTTCCATTTGCATTTGAATGTCTTCTTCCTATAAACGTCCATGGAGCTATTGCATGTATACATATATTTACACTATTACGTTGGTGATATTGTATTTATGTGATTATTATACGAAAGTTATTTAATTTTGTATGTGTATACTATATATGCAGGGATCGGTACTTTCTTCCGGGATCTATGCACGAGATCACTTACATCAGCCGGAATCCAAAATCTAGGGGAAAACATTCCGGTTTTCCTTTGCAACCTCGAAAAATATTTCCTCCTGCCTTTTTTGATGTTATGGGACATCTTCCTATTGGTGGGCCTGTTCAATACCGATTGATGTACCCTTTTGAGCGGTATATGTTCCACCTAAAGAAGAAGGTGAAAAATCTTTCTAGATTCGAGGGTTGTATTGTCGCACAGAGCATTAATCCCCCCGTAAATCCCCCCGGCTAACCGTTAATCCCTCAGGCTAAAACCGTAATCCTCCCCGGCTAAAACGGTAAATCCCTCCGGATTCATTCAGTTTAAGTTTTAGTCGAGAGAATATTGAATCCTCGGCTATCACCGTAAAATCCCCCCGGCTAAACCGAAAATTCTCTCGTCTAAAACTGAAATGGGGTAATCTCTCGGAAATTTCCGAGGGATTTCCGACGGATTCTCCCTTTTCAGTTTTAGCCCAGAGAATTTTTGTCCACGGCTAAAACCAGAAACCCCCCCAGATAAAACCGAAAACTCCTCTCGGCTAAAACTGAAAAAGGAGAATCCGTCGGAAATCCCTCAGAAATTTCCGACGGATTCCCCCATTTCAGTTTTAGCCGAGAGAATTTTCGGTCCTCGGCTAAAACCAGAAACCCCCCGGCTAAAACCGAAAATTCTTCTCGGCTAAAACTGAAAAGGGGGAATCCGTCGGAAATCCCTCGAAAATTTTCCCTCGGCTAAAATCATAAATTTCCTCGGCTAAAACCGTAAATCCCCTCAGCTAAAACCGTTAATCCCCCTGGTTAAAACCGTTAATCCCCTCAGCTAAAACCGTAAATCCCCTAGACTAAAACCGTTAATTCCCCCGGTTAAAACTGTTAATCCCCTCGGCTAAAACAATAAATCCCCTCGGCTAAAACCGTTAATCCCCCCGGCTAAACCGTTAATCCCTGCGGCTAAAACCGTTAATCCCTCAGGCTAAAACCGTTAATCCCCTCGTCTAAAAACGTTAACCCCCGGCTAAAACCGTAAATCCCCTAAGAAATACAGAGAGACATTATGTTTTTTCAGTTTGGGCCGAGACATTTTCAGGTTTTAGCCGAGCCATCCGAAAATGTCTCGGCTAAAACTGAAACCTGTCGGATCCGTCAGAAATCCCTCGGAAATTTCCGATGGAAACCTGACGGATTTAAGGATTTTCAGTTCCGTTTTAGCCGAGGCATTCGAAAATGTCACGGCTAAAACTGAAATTGGTTAACTCCGTCGGAAATCCCTAGGAAATTTCCGAGGGATTTCCGACGGATCCAACAGGTTTCAGTTTTAGCCGAGACATTTTCAGATGCCCGGCTAAAACATGAATGTCTCTGCTAAAACTAAAATTGGTAGTATCCGTCGGAAATCCCTCGGAAATTTCCGAGGGATTTCCGACGGATTTAACCTGAATGTCTCTGCTAAAACCTGAATGTCTCAGCTAAAACTAAAACCGGTCGTATCCGTCGGAAATCCGTCGGAAATTTACGAGGGATTTCCGACGGTTTAGGGAATAAAACCTCAAATTTGCCAGATTTTGATGTTGTTAGGTCTTCGTAGATGTAGAACTAACAAATATACACTAGTTTATGTGAATTTTTTTAAAAAATCATACGTTTCAAACTTTTTAGTTAAAACCCAGAGCAAAAACGTAAATGTCCTTAGATGTTCTATTTGTTTTTATGAATGCTTGAACTCGTTCATCGATCGATTTTTACAAACTCCCAAATAACTTGTTTTGATTGATTTTTAAAAAGTTTTTCTTATTAGTATATAACACTAATGGTTATTAAACACTAAAATTGATGAAATCTTCATAATATACACCCTAAACCCTAAACCGTCAGAAATCCCTCAGAAATTTCCGACGGATCCTGAAAATTTCCCCGGAAAATTAAACCGCCAAACGAAAAAGAGAAAATTCGGAGCAGTTAATTGAAATGGGTTTCCGACGGATTACCGAGGGAGGTAGTCCGTTGGAAATCTTTAAACATATCTAAAACTATCGATCTTCTCTCTCAATCTCTGCCGACTTCAACAATCATCTCTCTCAATCTCGTTTTCTTCTTCTCTTCTTCTTCGGATCGAGTCTTCTTCTCTTCTTCTCTTCTTCTTCTTCTTTTTCGCTTCTTGTTTCCGGACATCTCTCTCTCCCCGACCTTCCCTCATCAAACCCACAAATATGTAAGTTTGTTAATAATTTTTTTTTTGTTTTTAGATTAATTAGGTTGAATTTTTGTGGAATTTGTGGAATTAGATTAGGTTGTTAGATTGTTAATTAGATTAGGTTGTTAGATTAAGTTGTTAGATTACCTTGATTTTTGTGGATTTGTGGTTTTTTTGTGGATTATGTTGAATATGTGTTAATATTTTAGATTAGTTTTTAGATTAGTGTATGTTGAAATTTTTAGAATTATTAGATTTAATTAAATAACGTTAATATAAAATATAATTATAAAAATGGTTTTTGTAAATATATTTTTTATTTTGTGAAAGCGTTTTTAATACATATAATTTATAAAAACCGTTTTTTATAAATATATTTTTTTAAACGATTTTTATAATTATATTTTTTTAAATCGTTTTTATAAATTATATTTTTTTAAACGTTTTTATAAATTATATTTTTTAAAAACGTTTTTTTAAATATATTTTTTATAATAAAATATTTTTATTTAAGTATTTTTAGAAAAATATTTATGATTAGTTAAATGTTTTTAAAATGATCGCATTTTTATTTTTTGTCGGTCTTACGGTGGATTCGATCAAGACCGTCAGAGGGGTACTAATGCTGGTCCTAGCCAGAGTATTGTTCCGGACACAGAGAGTGTAGCACAACCGAGGGTCATGACCATCGAGGAGCTCGTTCCACAGCCAGGACGAGAACTACTCAAAGTACTTGGTTATAATTTTGTTTACTCTTAATTAATTATTTTTTAGGTTTGATATCCGTTTTTTAATTTTTTTTCATAGGTTTGGAATCTTCGGGAATGGCATTAGCAAGTCGATTCTCAAGATGTTGCACATCATCCTCGACAAATCATACCCGAAATTTTCGGAGGTTCCGGCAGATGAACAAAACATGTGGTTTCGGAGGCTAGCGTTCAATTCTTTATTTATTTTTAGCGGTAAGTAAATCTTTATTTATTTTTTGTAATATATTTTGAGATTTTGTTAACATCTATATTTCTATTTCTTTTTTGTAGCAAGAGTTTAATTGGCACCATACGATCACAAAGACGGTGGAGACGGAATTTTTTTCGGAGGCTAGCGTTCAATTCTCGCGCCACATGAACGAGTGGAAGAAAGCTTGGAAAAAGAGGAAAGATAAGCCAAAAGGCTTGAACAAGGATGTGTATACGGAATACATCCCGTATTGGCAACAAGAGAAGACCATAGCACTATCTCAGACTAACTCCCAGAAACGGAAGAGTCGCCGAAGCGGGAAGGGAGAAGCTATCCACAACAACGGGGCAAAGAGTTTCAAGAAAACCGAAATCGAAATGGTAAGTATTTTTGCGGTTTTTAGTTTTTTTTTGTTTTATAAGAAAACGATTATTTTTAACGGTTTTTTTTTATTTTGTAGACGGAGGAATACAGTGAAGTTCCCGATCTTCTGCAAGTGATGGAGAGGACGCACACCAACAAGAAGACGGGCCGAATTGACGATGAAGCTGTCAGGGAGATGGTCGAAAAGATGACGAAGGTGCAAGACGAGATTCTCACCAAGAGATCGCATGAGGGCTTAACCTAGTCCTCGAGGTAAGTAAAAAATATAGATTATTATTTTAATTTAGATAATGATTTGTTAATTAAAAATTTCTAATGTTTTTTTATTGTTTTCGTAGGAGGTACCCGTTAAAAAAGGTTGTCGGTCGGGGTTGGGTAAGCTTGCGACCCAACGTGCATCTTCTTCGGCCGGTTTCTCGCTGGATCCAGAACTCATCCGTCAAAACGAAGAGCTCAAAGAGAAGGTCACGGTTTTGGAGGACGAGCTCTCGACTCAGAAAACGAAAAGCGACAAGATGGACGCGTGGTTTGCATCGAAGTTCGATGATTACCCGTCGTTTTGATTTCAATTTTTTTTTTGTAATTTTTCAACTTCCAAAAACTTTTTAAAATTATGTTTTTTGTAATTTTAATTATATAATTAATATTCTATTTATGTTTAAAATTATTTAATTTAATAAATAAATTATTCAATATTTTATTTATAAAAT
>PKML01062532.1:302910-323002 GCA_002933935.1 Eutrema yunnanense | reverse complement strand
AGGCAAAAGAGATAGGGTGTAGCCACCTGGTGTGCTCTATGACCAGAAAAGTGTAATATTGATGCCATGGAGAAGCCACAAAAATTTGCAGAGGCCATGGAGAAGCCACATACCTTTTGTGGAGACTCTGCCTTAATTAAAATATTATTTTGTTTTATTTTAGTTTTTGCTTTACTTCTTTGATTCTTTTGTTGAATTATTAGCGTAGTTAAAAGATTTTGAGAGTTTTATCTTTGGTACATGTGTTTAAGCTCTTTATTAGCGTAATTGTTCAAAAGAGCAGCAAGCCACAAAAGTCTGTTCGGCTTTCTTATCTAACAATAACACACATTTGAGCAAAGTTTTAAGTTTGAGATGTATAGTAAGAATGTTTCTTTCAAACCCGACGGTGATTCCTTTACTATGTAACCAGGGGTAAGACAGATTACCTTTGGTATACCACAAAGTAGCTTCATTCGCAAGCAACATTTTGTTTTCTCTTTTTTAAACTACAAGCGAGGTTTTGTGAATGATGATTCCAAAACGTTGTTTCTACTCGCGCTGTATCTCATCTTTCTCTATGATTTTCTTACTCTGATAATTTTCCGTGTCAGTAGATTCCCTAAATTGTTCACTGATTAAATCAATTTTTATAGGCCCGTCAAAATATTGGTTTGTTTGAGAAGTATCTGAAGGCCAGGTGTGTTCATTTGGTCGGTGGACTTTTGTTTGCTGACATAGCTCTTCTTATAGAAATCAGGTTAAAGTGAGAGACTGTTGTCTCGATATTGGCTTTCTTACCCTAGGTTTTTTTCCAACTTATTTGCACTATCACACTTGCATCCATCACAAGTGAAGAAACGCATAACACACTAATTCACTTAGAGGTGCAAGCATGTTGAAATCAAAGTTTCACAAAATAAGGTCCATTTATGGTATTAATGTCTCTGAGCTGTCAGAAAGAAATATCATGTTTATAAGAGGAACTTACACAGTTAATGAGTGGGGTTTTTTATGTCTACGTAACATTCTTTTTCGGTTAATGCGGCCGTATAGGCGCCATCCAGACGCTAAACGCTAAACCACAGTATCGAATTTCCCTGTTAGGTGAAAATTAGGCGGTTAACGTAATAATTAGTCAAATTTTTAACATGACCAATAGAAATGCTCGATTTTAAAGTATTTGTTAGGCCTAATTATATTAGAAGTCCACTATGGCTTATTGTATTGTAGTGTAAGAGTATCTATCGATATATATAATAATTTCAGAGCTCTTTCTCCCCATGTAATCGATGTGGGACATATATATTAGAGAAGCTTGAGTGAGTATTTATAAAATGTTCATTACTATTTATGTGATATATCTAATTTATCATGTTTTATCAACAATATTTTGTTACTATGTTTATAATATAATATATATATTTAATTATATATATTTTTAGTTAAAATATATTCACCGTATATACCCTGCATAAACGACCACATATACGGCCATACACTGTATGGTGGTTCACATAAACAGGGAAATGCTCGACCACAATAGAAATGCTCGAAAATGTAGGGTTTCTGACATTTTTTATGCGTTTTGTGATATTTGATATTGTACTTGATAATCCCCAATAAGACATGTATCGAGACATCTCCATTTACTGAGAAATGTAGATGGCCAGTAAAGTCGATAAAGAGGAGAAGGAACATACTATAGATTGAGACCAAAACCAGTTTAAAAAACTCTAATGTACATAAATCCATATAAATTTAAAAGATCACATAAATCACTCTAAGTTCATATGATCAAATTTAAAAGGCTAAAATATTACTTAAATTGGCACTCAAAATTTCAAAATATGAGGTTTAAAAGACTAAGATGTTAGTTGAAAAATCAGGGATCTCTTTGTGACTTTATGTGAATAACCATGATTTTATAAAATTTAGCCGGTTTGAGATTCATTTTTTTCTTATTCTATAGAAATTCACGTAAATATTAAGACATTAAATGTTTTTAAAATTCCACTTTTATGTGCCTTAGATATACAAAAACGAATGGTTTCATCTGAATGCTTAAACCGATGTGGTCAAGCAATGTTTTTCTTAAGTTGTAAACTCGGATTGCTATGTATGGAAGGGGCTAAAATGCATGCTTGCCCAAACATCTTCTTGTGCCATTGATGAGTATCGGGCTCAAAACATATAGAGTAATAAGAAAAGTATGAAGAGTAAGATGAAGAAAAACCAGAACGAGATGAAGAATAAGCCAGAAAAGACAAAGGTGGTGAAGAAGAAGGAAAAAAAATATGTTTTCTTTTATTTTGTTTTGTTTTTACGGTTACCTTAGATAAAAGTTTGAATTTGGATCCATACAAATCTTATTTGCGAGTTATCCAAAGACCACGAAGAGAAGAAGAAGAAAACGAAAACGAAAAAGAAAAAGAAAAAGAAAAAGAAAAAGGAAAAGAGTAGGAAGAAAAAAAGATATCATAACGTTTTTTTTTTTTTGATGAATATTTTATATAATATTTTGGATTTGAATCTATATAAATCTAATTAGCGAGTTATTTTATTTTCGTTCGTGTTTCAGTGATCAAAGTGGAGCTCCTTTAGTGTTACTCGGGTTTGAGAAGAGGAGGAAAAAAAAAGAATTAAAATCATACATAAGCTTAATGTGAATAATGACTAAATTATAGATGAAACTTACCATGGTATCAAAGCTAACAACGGCTTGGTTACCTACGATCTGATACCATATATTCGTTAAACTTAATGTGTACAAATAATGATTAATTAAGATATGAAACTTAATATGGTATCAAAGCTACCAAATGGATTGTTTACCTACGTTATGATACCATGGTTTCGTGACTGCGCTTACGAGAAAGATAAGAACCGATAAGAAGGAGAGAAAAAACTACCAAATGGATTGTTTACCTACGCTATGATACCATAGTTTTGCGAAAAAGATAAGAACCGACGAGAACGAATGACAATCCCGACAAAACAGGGAGAAGGAATGATTTAAATAATTCATAAACTTAATGTATACAAATAATGACTACTTTAGAGATTAAATTTAACATGACAACTACCAAAAGGATTGTTTACCTACGCTCTGATACCATAGTTTCATGTCCGCGCTTGCGAAAAAGATAAGAACCGACGAGAAAAAGGATAATTCCAAAAAATAAGAAGAGATTTACGGTTAGAGAGAATGAAAAATTAAAATAATCCATAAACTTAATGTATACAAATAATGACTATTTTAGAGATGAAATTTAACATGGTATCAAAGCTACTAAATGAATTATTTACCTACGCTCTGATACTATAGTTTCGTGTCCACCCTTGCGAGAGAGATAAGAACCGACAAAAATAAAGGACAATTCCGGCAAAATAGGGAGAGGGTTCCGGCTAGGGGGAACGAAGAATCATCCATAGACTTAATGTATACAAATAACTTATTTTGATATGAAACTTAACATGATATCAAAGTTACCAAAGGGGTGGTTTACATACGCTCTGATCTAATCTATTTGCTTGGATTTTGTACAATTATTGATCATCGTTAGTGTCTAGAGATAAATATTATTGGTTATTATGTTTTTACTTTTTTGTTGGTTAATCATATGTCTTACATTTTTGTTTGGTTTATTAGTGGTTATAAATTTAGTAATCTAACTAATGTGATTATTTGATAAAACCTCTTTGTCCGCGCCTTGCGCGGGCTAAACACCTAGTATACTATAAACTTAAAAAGAAAATTATTAATATACGACCAAACTTAAAAATTTATAATCATTTCCATTATGACAACAAAAAAACTTAGAAAATGAATATTATTAATATACAATTACAACCAAACTATATATGTATGTGTCATGTGTATACGTACGAGAACATATGACATATGTTTCACCAAATTTTTTCTTCAAAATATATATTTATTTCATATGTTTTTGAAATTAATCATAATTTGTTTACCGGTACCCGATTTCTTATATGTTTAGAATTCATATAAAAAAAATTAAACATGTCAAATTTTATTTAATATATAATGCAGAATGTTTCAAAGTTAGTAACTCGCATGATCGCGACACGTGTTAAGTTAATCGATTAGATTTTGACAGGTGTTTAATAAACTTCCAATTATATTTTGACATGTATGATGTGTTTCATAAATTTCCAATTATAATTTAAACGTGTTAAGTTAATCGATTAGATTTTGGCATATATTTAATAAATTTCCAATTATATTTTGACACGTGTTTCATAAAATTCCAATTATATTTGAACATATAATATTAACAATAAAATTAAAATGTTAGGAATCTTAAAAGATATTAAGAAAAACTATAATATTAAAGGTATTAGGAAAAAAAAATAGTAGTTATGTTTAGATTAAGGAAATTAAACAAAAACTATAAATGAAAACCAAAGTTCAAAACAAAAAGGAAAAACCATATTTCATATTAAAATAAAGAAATTAAACAATATATAACAATCATAAAAAAAAAGACCAAAAGCCAATTTTTAAAAACATATATTTCAATTTAGAATAAGGAATCTTATAATATCAAAGTGCATGTTTTAAAGTTGCTAATTCACCTAATCGTGACACGTGTCAAATCAAAGTTGGAAAATTTTAAAATCGATTAATAAAAACCTCAAAAATTCTGAAAGTTTAATAACCGATTTATAATCACAAAAGGTAAAATTACTATTAAAAAAATATCTTAAAAGGTAAAAATAGTATAACAAGGAAAAAACATTCCTTAGTTTTTCTATTTAGATTAAAAAAATTAACTATAAAGGAAAAGAATTATAATTTCTCACCTCAATATAATTCACAATTTTGTAGTATGTCAATTAGACACCAAATAATTAAAAGTCATATAATCTTATCCAAAATCATTTACTGTATTTCTTCACCAAATTTTTCTTTCAAGGTATATATTTATTTCATCGTAAACTTTGTTTATTGGTTTATGTATTATATATTTTCACGGGTTATCTAATTTTGTTTTCTATTTTTTTTTTAACACGTTATAAAATATTAAATTAAAAAATTCGCATATATGTGGGTACTTATCTAGTGTCTGATAAAAGGTAAAGACACACTTAATAATGTCTAATAAAAGAAACCGACTTTATGCAATGTGATGCACGCAAGTTGGAGAATTCGTTTTAAAAGATAGATTGATATGGGACATAATGCATAACAGTTAGTTAACACAAATCAACATGATTCATATTTTTGTATTTCTTTAAAAGAATAATCAGTATCCAAGCCAACTTATAATTAATTATTCTTTTTATATCTTCTCCTTACAGAAACTCTAATGTCTAACTAATTAACTATATGATTGGATGAGTGTGTGGGGTGAGACTAGGTTTGAAAGCCCTCCCTAAGGCCGTAATCCTATGATGTTCTAATAATTCACAACTCAGAAGTGTTGACTGAAAACAATTAACCTCAAAGAAGCACCTTAACTTCCACTGACCTGATCTCTCAAGTGATATTCTTCAGACAATGTAACACATGTAAACGGAACTGCATAACAATGTTGTAACATCCCGACCCCGCCTTCCCGAAGGGACCAGCCGAATCGGCAATGCCACCCTCGACTCCGTCTTTTTATCTCCGTAAAGACGACGTGTCGGCTAACAACAATAACTCATTACACAATATCCACACTCTATATAATACTTCTTATTAAATCCCAAATAATCGTCTTAAAAATCCAACATATATCTTACATAAATCCGAAGCAAATAACGAATAATTGTCTTTAAATGAAATAACAGAAAATGCCAATAAAACCCAAAGGAGAACTTTCGAACTCCCAAAACCGCACACCACACTGGAACTACTCTTCCAGCAACTCAAACTCGTCCTCATCGGACTCACCTGAAAAGAAGAGAGAGGGATGAGTAATTTGGAATACCCAGTGAGAACTAAACCTACACTTTCAACACATCCAAACATTAATTTTTAAATACGCTAAGACTAAATCTAACCAAGCTCAAACATTACGCTCTACCAGCGCACAAACAATTTACACGCAGGGGAATAACTCCAACTTCAACGGCATCTCGATAGCCAAGCCCACCATGGACCATATTTACACGGCATCTCATAGCCCAGTCCACTTTGGACCATATTTCTCTGGGCCCGGGAAGACCCACCCCGATGCAAACTGACTTCTTCCGCAAGTCTCGGCTCACAACAAACATAATCGTACCACCGTTCCCTTCTCCGGTGACGATCACCTCATTCTAACTACACTATACACACTGATCACACAACAGAGTGAACAATCAAGGATGCATGTTCTTCATCTAATGCTTTCCTAACTCATTTCGTTAAGCAGATGCATATGTAACTAAATGCACATAGAAAACGTGTTCGTACTCCGTAACACACCCTAGCCTAATCAGATCTAAACTCAACATACCAAAAAGGAATGAATCAACGTATGGAAAACCTATATCTAATCCTCACCTTAGCCACGGATTTGACAACACGATTACAGAAGTTCCTGAAGCTCAAATCAGTTATCCTTCAACTGAGAGCTAGATCCATGTGTCCTTATGATCTCTGCAAAGTTTCAGGTCGATCCAGATTGATTTGCTTATCCAAACAACTCATCTCGCTAGGCTGGTCTAACATGTGCGCTGCGCAGAACAGTCTCGGTAAAACTAACATTACTTCCAAGTCACAAGGTAGAACACTGAGATATTTTACAGAGAGCTAGATCTATGAGTAACAAACATCCTTACCAAAACTCAGCTTGATCGGATCACTACCGAACCTCCAGATCGATTTCTCCTCTCACTGGTCGCAGATCCGCACTGCACCGATCAGGCCTGAGAAGATATCCATAAGTTTCATATCACAACTCCAAATGATGAACCGCTTTCTTTATTATCTAAATAGGAGAGTCAGGAAGGTCCTTACTGATTTTCAAATTAATCCGAACAGTTTTTCCCATCCGTTTCTATTTCCTACTGAAACTACTCAGATTAGAGATTTGGGCAGACTGCAGCGAATACAAAGAAACGACGATAACTTTTGACACATACCTCCGATCGTGATGATCTTGGCCTTCCTGGAAAGCTGAGACTCGGGGCTTTCCACGGATAGGTATATCGTCACCTGGTTCCATACCAGTCGCCGGTAAATCGTCCCTCAAGGTGGCGGCGACAACTTGCTTATGGAGGCGGCTAGGGTTTACGGTGTAAAGAATAAAACGAGCGCTTCGTCCACGCCTCTCAACTGTGCCTCTCCTCTCAGCTTACTCTCCTTTTTATAGAGACAATAGGTAGGGTTTCCTAGATTTTAAAATGAGTTTACGAGCTTAATAAATTAAGTCGGCCCGTTTTTTGATACCCAGTTTAGGGATGTTACAAATGTAATTCCAAAGCATCAACAAACTAGTTAATGTTAGAAACTATCTTACCAATTGGATTTCATTCCTTAATATTGCAAGAGAATCTGTACTTACTCTTTGTATGATATCATCTTGTAAATGGTGCAGAAGATCAAATTCCGTAACAAGAGCTTCATATCCCCAAAACTGAAATAAAATGGATTTTTCTCATCTTAGCTTACAACTGGTTTAACAAACTCAGAGCAACTTTCTGCAAGCACCTAACCCTAAGTACTCAGTTTCCTATAGCTTATTTCTACAATACTAGCAATGGTTTCCAACATAGATCGAATTCATGGCGAATAAATTCTCTCAAATCCAGTGTCTGTGGAAATATTTAATTACATTTTGCATCACCACTATATACCACCAACCAAAAAGAAACAAGATTGAAAGAACATTGCAACAAGACCAAGCTCAGATCATAAGCTTGTACAGAGAGACAGTAAACAGAGCATTGGGAAATTGGGCCAAATTTGAGGCCCATAATAAAGCTTCACGGTCACAAAATCTGGACTTAGTTGGGCCCAATTTTGGCCCATTATAATTTGGTCAATCGAAAGAAACAGCTGGGTATTTACGTCTTTATACGAGGAAACTCCAAAGAAGCCCTAGTTTTATATATGCCTCCATCTCTCTCTTGGCTACTTTCTCGACCACTCTGTTTCAGTCCCCATTGAATTTAAGTTGCGAGTTTTCTGTGTTGTTAGGTTTCGTTTTTTCTTTTCTTTTTCCCCTTCGCAATTTTCTGCTTTGCCGATAGATTTAGCGACGAAAAAATCTTGTCTTTTGGAATATAAAAGGATCGTTTTTTTTTGTGATTTGAATAGAATTAAAGAGGATAAAAGAGATGTGATGATGGAAATTTGTTTTCCCTATTGGTTTGATCGCCGATATGATGGCATTTTACGTATTAGCTCTATCTGATCTTTCTTCTCCTCCAATTTTCCAGTTTTTTCATATTTTCTGGGTTATACATGATTTTGTACGGTTTGTTTTGTTTTTGATGTGTGTCATAAAGAGTATTAGAGAAGAGAATGGAATGATGAATGTTGAACTTTGTTTCCCTATTGGTTTGATCGCCGAAATGATGGCATCTTACGTATTAGCTCTATCTGATCCATTCTCTTCCACTTTTTTTCTCTGTTTTGAATTCGTTTCTCGTGAGATGTTAGATAGAGAATAAATAATTAGTTGAATGGTTGACATGTAAAATTCGAGCTATGTTTACAAATACAATCATGAAAACAAAATTAGTACCAATCTACCAATAAATAATTAGTACCAATCTACAAGCTAAATGAATGTACAAATGGAACAAAAAATAGCCGTGGACATTGTGCAATTTCGTAATTGGAAAATACACAAAGCTTAGACATCTTAAAGATCTAGCTTTTTCAAAATCCAAGCGTTTGTCAACAAACAAATTGTATTTTTAGACGAGAATCGATCATAGAAACAAATTCTCAAATCAAACGACGCTCTTTCATATTGGCTTGTATTTCTGATCTTTATATCTGTCAAGAGACCTTAGAAGTGGTAAAGGGTTTCTTATTGATCAATGTGCAAGGTCAACGCCTTATATACAATACAATAGATAGAACAATGGTAGACGGCCCAATACAATAGATAGAACAATGTAGACGGCCCAAACCTTAAGGTGGCGTGTGGAGATTACGAACACCCAACTTGTCTAGAAAAGCCGTAAATTCCTTGCGTCCCAAAGCTTTAGTCAAAATATCGGCAAGTTGAGTTGAGGTGGAGACATGTGTTGTGGATATCGTACCTCGTATAATCTCGTCGCGGATAAAGTGGCAATCGAGTTCAACATGCTTCGTTCGGGCATGATAAACCGGGTTTTTGGCAAGGTTAATGGCGGAAAGACTATCGGAATGGAGCAATGTCGGTGCCGAGCAATCTATACCAAAGGAAGGTAGTAACTCACGTAACCAAAGGATCTCACAAACTGTGTCAGCCATCGCTCTATACTCCGCTTCAGCTGAGCTTCGAGAAACGACATCATGCTTCCGAGTTTTCCATGACAAAGGAGATCCACCAAGCTGAATAAACCATCCTGTTAAGGATCTTCGTGTTATCGGACAAGCAGCCCGATCCGAGTCACACCATGCTGTGAGTGTCAATGTCGTATTAGCCCGAAGCAATATGCCTTGTCCCGGACTATTCTTAAGGTTCTTAACCACACGAAGAGCAGCCTCCCAATGAGCCAGTTTAGGATCATGCATAAATTGGGAAAGTATATGAATGACATAAGACAGCCCGGGACGTGTTACACCGAGATAAATTAGCTTACCAACCAAGCGACGATAACGGAAAGGTTCAGACATAGAATCACCTTGAACCAATGCGAGCTTATGTTCTAAAGGAAACGACGTGGGTTTAACGCCAAGTAATCCAGTTTCCGTTACGATATCCAATGCGTACTTCCGTTGACACAAATATATTCCGGCACAACTACGAGCAACTTCGATTCCCAAGAAATATCGAAGAGGACTCAAATATTTCATACGAAAACAAGTACTCAAATACTCCTTAAATGAGAGGATAAAGGACAAAGTGTTACCGGTGATAATGAGATCGTCCACATAGACAAGAACATGAAGCCGAGTATTCCCGTTCTCAAGAGTGAAGAGAGAATAGTCTGAGCCATTCTGTGCGAAGCCGTAATCTGTCAAAGCGCTAGCGAGTTTGGCAAACCAACAACGAGGAGCCTGCTTCAAACCGTAATGAGCTTTATGAAGACGACACACCTTGTTTTTGTCCGATGTACGAAACCCCGGTGGGAACTACATATAGACTTCTTCATCAAGATCACCGTGGAGAAAAGCATTGTGGACGTCCATTTGCTGAACTTCCCAATTATTCGATGCAACTTGTTGAAGAAATGTCCGTACTGTAACCATCTTTGAAGAAGTGTGAACATAATCAGCCAGTTTTGTGGGTCGAGATTTCTGTCGGAGACCACGTCCAAGAGGTTCTGGTTCAGCAGGAACCATAGATGAATCTGAAATAGAATTATCATCAGAATAGGGGGAAGATGAAGCAGCAGATGGAGGCGAAGATGCTGCAGTTTCCTGAACAATTTCGGCAACAAGATCGACAGGAACAGGCGATGGAGACGAAGATGCTGCAGATTCATCAACCATCTCTGTCGCAGGACTATGCAGAATCGAATCAGTCGGGGATGGAGCTTCCACAAGTGGTTCAATACGCACCTGAGATTTAAAGAAGACATCAGCATCATCAAACATCATTGTTTGAGGCTCGGTGATGTCAAGACACGGCGGAGAAGTCGTGGGCGTGAAAATAAAAGGGAAATCAGATTAAAAAAAGCTCACGTCTCGCGAAACAGAAATCTTCCCAGTTTCCAGGTTGTAGACCCTTTTTCCGAACGGGTATCCGAGAAAAATGGATTTGTTAGTCCTACTAGCAAACTTATCACCACCATGCTTTTGATTGTGAACATAGCAGAGACATCTAAAAACCTTAATGTGATTCATGGGGGGCAATTTATCATAGAGCAATTCATATGGAGTTTTCCCATTCAATACCGAAGAAGGGGTATGGTTGATGAGATATCCAGCAGCGAGAGCACAATAGCTCCAAAAGTTAACCGGAAGATGAGCTTGGAATCGCAATGCCCGAGCTGTATTCAACAAATGGCGATGTTTACGTTCCACTCTGCCATTTTGTTGAGGAGTCCCCACACACGAAGTCTCATGGATGATCCCTTTTGAGCAAAATAATCGCGCAAACAAATAAATTCCGAGCCATTGTCACTACGAAGAGTTTTAACTTGGCGGTTAAATTGTCGCTCCACAAAAGCAATAAAATTCTTGAGATACAACGGTGCATCCTGTTTCGATGGCAAGAGATAGATCCATACGGCTCGCGAGTAGTCATCAAGTATGGTGAGAAAGTATTTTGATCCGCAAATGGTTGTGGTGCGATACGGACCCCAAAGATCACAATGAATTAACTCAAAAATCATACTCGACTTATTATTGCTCAAAAAGAATCTCTGGTTTATTTAGCACGGATACAAACTTCGCATGCTTTGGAATCAAAAACACCACTACTTAAATCAGATAAAGGTAACATAGCTAAAACTTTCGAAGAGGGATGTCCCAAACGACTATGCCAAAGCTCCAATGAAGTAGAATCCAAGCTCGGAATCGTCGCAGCGATCTCCATTCCTCGAAAAAAATACAGCCCATTCACTTGCTCACCCGCTCCAATCAGCGTCTGAGTAATGCGGTCCTGAACCACACAAATACGATCAGATATCTGAAACATACAGCCCCTATCTCTAGTCAGTTGTGAGACAGAAATCAGATGACAATGTAGCCCATCCACAAAAAACACATTTCGAAGATCACTGTGAGATCCCATATAAACATTTCCTTGTTTATGAGAAGTTGTAAATCTCCCATCAGGAAGTTTAACCAGCATATGTGCCATATCGCATACATCAGACAGATAATCAAGACTTCTTGTCATGTGGTTTGATGCACATGTATCAATGATCCAAGACTCAAGAAAATACGTACCCGAATGCAGAATATCGGAAGGGGATTTGCGCTCATTCAGCATGGTAACCAACGTGTGCCACTGTTGATCATTAAGTCCACTTAAACCGATGCGATCCGCCGAATTGAGTGCAGAATTTCTCGAAGAAGAAGTCCCACCACCGGAGTCGGTCACGGCATTGACGGTGACAACATGATTCGCACGAGCAGGCGCTACTTGCTGGCCACGAGAGGATCCCGGAAGTGACAGGATTCCCAAGGAGTGAGACGGATTCGAATCACCTGAACCAAATCCCGACTTGGACTGAGTTCGCTCACCCCACCATGGAGGAAAACTAATTTTCTTGAAACATCGCTCAGCTGGATGGCCATTACGACCACACAAGGTACACACAACACGAACATCGTTGTTAGAGGGATTTTGAGGTTGAGATTGTACGGCAAAACTCACGCCAACAGCTCTCTCCTCATGTATCCGAGCCAGCAATTTTGACTCCTTGTCTTGAGTAAGGACGTTGTAAGCTTCATCGAGAGACGGCAAGGGAGTTCTCGACAATAGAGAGGATTTGACTCCTCCATACAATGACTCATCAACACCCATAAGAAATTGATGAAGCTTATCCTCCTCGCGTTCTTTTGCGATTTCTTCGAGGGATTTACCATGTTGGTAATCAGCCAAACTCGTTCAAAGCTTTGTTAATCGTCCAAAGTACGCTTCGATTGGAGAGCCTTGTTGACGACAAGTGGCCAATTCCGTCTTAAGACGTTGAATTATTTGGCCGTTTTTTACCGAAAATCGCCTCTGAATTTGAGTCCACATACCGTAAGCATCTTCGCAGTGTGAGAGCAAAGTGCACAGCAACTCATCAATCGTGAGTTTAATCCACGAGATAATCAATGCGTTATTGGCGCACCAGTCTTCATAATCGGGGGAATCCACAGATGGTTTTGGGTTTGATGCATCCGCGAATCCAAATTTCTTTCTTGCTTGCAAAGCCAATTTTAGGTTGGCAGACCACTCGTCGTAGTTTGGTCCGCGAAGCAGAGGTTTTGAGATCACAGAACCCGGATTGTCGCCAGAAGTCAGGTCATAGGGCGAGATTGTCCATCTTGTTACCTCAGTTCGAGTCGTGTTTCCGGTGACGGAAAATTCTTCGTGAGATGGTTCCGTCATGGAGAAAAAGTTTTCGACAAAGTGTTAAAAAAACTTAGGTCAAAGAAGAGAAGTTAAAGAAAGAAGAGATCCGAAAAACAGAAGTGAGAGAATCGGATTGGTAAAGAAATTTTGAGAGGAAGGGAATTGAAATCGATAACCAGAAAACCTAGTTGTTAGGTTTAGTGCTCTGATACCATGTCAAGAGACCTTAGAAGTGGTAAAGGAGTTTCTTATTGATCGATGTGCAAGGTCAACGCAATGTAGACCTAATGTTAATTAAATATACGGAGGCCCATTTAGGGCCCAATAATATCTCGAATTCGACCCTATTATCCATATTTTGTTTCATTCTCGCAGTCTGTATTGCTTGAGATCTTGTCTTTGGGGAAAGGATCGTTTTTTATAAGATTTTGAAGAGAATTTCAAGAAGAAGAGTTGTGATGATCGAACGTAAGCAAATCTGAAACTAAAATTGAGAGAACACCATAAACTCTGTGATTCGTAGTTACTAGAACGTGTCAAAAGTACTCAATGTTGATGTGATTGCTTATCTCAGCTTTACATAAAAAATAAAAAAAAATCTAAGAGAGAGAAATAGAATCGCAAAAACAAAATTAGTAGACAGCTAAATAAACAAATAACCCCAATGGTTGTAGAAGTGCAACTTCGAAAAGCCTCTGAGTTGAAGGGATTGTCATTTTCCTTGATGATTTGTAACTGCATAAAAATGTACTCAGTTTAAAAGCTAAGCTCATTACTTGAACCTGAAAAATACACTTAATTAGCTCAACCATTGCTGGCGATAACATGTTTACAATTATAGTCTTGAGTGAGACTTTTCATTAGAGTTGCGTGCCTTACAAAATTCTCAAGAGTCCCCTTAACCAATAAATTAGTTCTTTACAAAATGTGGGAACTTCCAAGCTTTCTATGTTAGGAAGAAAATCTTAAACCAAGCAGAACCTATAAGTCATCAGACAACATCATCCAATGTTAGAGCAGGAGCTCTGGCGGCCAACACTTTTGCCTTCTCTTTCCCTAGAAGGGCTTCGAGATTTGTGCACTTCAGCTTCAAATCCTTCAATTCTTCCTCTAATTCTTGGATCCGAGTCTCACCAATCTGCTCTTCCTTCTTCTTTTCCTTTACTTCCTCCAGCTTCTGCTCCAACCATTCCACCTTAATGCCCGAATATTTCAGGTATGATAGTGCACTGTCTGCTTCCAACAGATCATCATTGAAGAGCTCTTGCAGTGACTTGCACAATGTCTCGATTAGGCTCAGGAATACATACATGTATGCTGTCCTCACAGGTTCGTTCTTTGCTCGGAGTTCTGATGCAATGTCGGGGTATTTATTAAAAACACGGCTCACAAATTCCGCCTGCAAATGAGAGCGAATGAATAAAGCTAAATCCCATATGTCCAGAAACAACCGAGGTTAAAATTTCTAAAAAAACATTGCACCTTTATTAACTTCTTAATTACCTGTGAAGGAAAAACTTGAAACCCATTGACATCAATGTCTTCCTTTACCGTTGGAGTCTGGTTGAGCAAAACACTAGACACTGCACAATTATCCTCTAGCTTTATACAATATATACATAAGTGATATATATTGTATACTTTATAGAATCTGTTGATAAAAGTCGATATAGATTAAAGTAGAGCAAGTACATCTGTCTTCTCTAATCTTAAATAATGACTTTCGAAATTCGTATTCCTATTCACTGGAGCAAATGGGATAGGCAAACAAATCCTGAGACAAAGACAAAAGGCTTACTGAATGAGAGTGCAGCACTAGTAGTCTGTGGTTGAGAAGATGATGCAGGTGTTGATGTCTGGGGTACAGCAAAACCAGTAAAAGAGCTAGTAGTTCCAGCGGCAGAAGTCGAGCTAGCAAAACTAAATCCTGTAGCAGCAGAAGTAGCCGGGGTGCTGTTGGTTGCAGATGAAGCCACACCAAAAGAAGGGAAAGTCGTTGTAGGAGCTGCAGCTGAAGAAGATGGTGCACTAGTGGCAGAGGGAGTCGAAGAAGAAGTAGTGGTGGTGGTTGCAATAGAAAACACTGCTGGGGAAGTGCTAGATGCAGGGGCTGAGCTTGCGGTTGAAAGGTCACCAAATGAGAACGAGGATGATGATGAAGCCGTTTGTGAAGGAGCAGAAGCAGAGTTAGTAGAAACGGAGAAAGGAGAAGCCGAGGTAGGCGTGGGATTGGTTGTAGAGGAAGTGATGGTGGATACTCCAAACGGAGATGGTGAAGAAGCTGCTGCGCCTGACGAGGAAGACGACCCGAAGATGGACGGTGACGTACCGGTGGCTCCAAAGAGGGACGCTGAGGAGCCAGAGGCTGGCGACGGCGCCGCGCCAAAGATGGACGGTGTGGAGCCAGTGCCTGAAGAGGGCGCGCCAGGAGCAGTCGCAGAAGCATTAGTAGATGATCCAAACAGTGAGGGAGCAGAACCAGATGAAGACGCGGCTGATCCAAATCCGAACGATGGAGAGGATCCGAACCCGAAACCGGTGGATGCGGGGTTTCCAAACCCAAATGGATTCGATACAGTGGATCCGAAGCCAAATACCGGGGCTCCGGCGGAGCTAGGGTTTGAAGATCGGTTGAAGGAGAAACCTAGAGGGGATGCGGTGGAGGAGGAACCAGTAACGGAGGAAGATCCGAACGCGAATCTTCCACCGGAATTGGGTTGACCAAACCCCGACATTGCGAGTCTCCGATTATAGTCAAATGAGAGGAACAAACAAAAAAAGAAAGTTTAAAACTGAGTCTGCCCAATAAATTACGACTAAGACTACTTTTATATAGATTAATGAAATAGAATAACTAGAAAAGTCAGAACCGCCGACTAAAAGCAATCAGAGAATTGGGAAATCAGAGAATTTACTAATCATTGTTAAATACCCTTTACTTTTCTAATTTACAAATTTTACCCACTTCATTTATTTTGAGCTATAGTTCAATGAAATAACGATTTTATCTAAATTAAATATATTTTTTTATATAAAGACAATTACATTACGTAACATAAATAGGGAAATGAACAAAAAATAATAAATTTTTATGATGAAACAATAGTTCAATGAAATAAATTTTTATAACAAAACATAAAAAAAAAAATAGAGAAATGACATATATTTCTCCCACAAATAATTAATTATTGCATTTATAAGTAAAAATAAACTTTTTATCCTTGAGCAAGAGATTTCTGCAACGGCTAAAGCTCATGAAGCATCAGTTTGAGACGCCAAAATTTATAATAAAAAAAAATTTAGAGCATAATTTATGCAAAAATATTTTGTAGTGTGGTGATATTTTCCTATTATTAGTTGGGAAATATGCCCGATGAACGAGGCATTGAGGTGAAAACATGTGTCATCATCTTCTTACTATTTACAAAATTAAGAAATAGTAAGAAGTTAATGCCAGAGACGTTTCTTGGATTAAACAATCTTGGAAAGTTCGTTGTGTCTTCGTTTATTTCTTTTCACCAAATTGTGTGCACTGTGATTTGGAACACATATCGCACGAGCCATAGTTAAAGATTTTTCTTGCAGTATTTTCAATTGCTACAAACACAAACGGTTGTGGCGTGTGAAATATACACTTTTTGTTTACAATTTACACTTTGTTTACACTATGGCTTCTTCTCGGGACAATTTCAACACTTCGTTTTTTTTTACAAAACTCCTAACAGAAAAAAATATAATAAAAATTGCTGATTTTTACTGGTAAAATCCAAATGAATCATAATATCATATCAACCAAATCATCGCTAGCCCATAAACCGTGAAAACCCATTGGAAACGTCAAATTCCTCGGAACCGCTAACCTCGCCACGACTGGATCGGATTCACCGATCTTCTTAGCATCCAAAATCACAAGGTAACATCTCTCCACCGAAACCGCGTACTATATATAGAAAATAGTATATAACAAATCGTATCAAAAAATATTCGTACAAATGCATCTTATAACTAGTAAATCGAAGTATATATACATATACGTACCTCGACAACGATAATGTAACCATAGTCTTCATCTTCTTTGTTGGAGCTTATAGGGACAAACATGGGCTCACCAACGAATCTCCTAGCTCCGGTAGACCAAGTACGGACAATATTCGAGTCTAAGTCGAACTTCACGACCATGTCGAAAGGGAAATGAGGAACACTACAAGAAAACACAGTTTTTGCGACCTCCAAAAGAGTCCCAAAACGGTTGCAAAAACTGTATTTACGACTCATGTAAGACTATTAAAAGTGGTCGTAAATTTTTGGTCGCTAAATAAAGTAGTCGCATAATGGTCGCAAATTTACGACCACTTTGTGACTACATATTTTAGTCGTTAATAAGCGACTAAATTGACACTTAAAGTATTGGTCGTTTATTAACAACTATATAGTGACTACGTTATTTTTGCGACTCTTTTCAGACTCACTCAGGAGTCGTATCATCGAGACTAAGGACGATATTTTAGTCGTAGATTTGCGACTGACTCGGGAGTCGTTTTATCGAGACTAATTAAGGACGGTATTGTAGTCGTAGATTTGCGACTGTTTTAAGATGGTCTTAAAGTGGTCACAAATTTTTGCGACTAATCTAAGACTACTTGTTAGCAAATCAGTCGCAAAAGCGTCGCGTATTAGCAACCAATTTGCCACTCTTTTTGTTCTTGTCTTGTTGGTCGCAAATCAGGCTTGTCATGTTTGTCGCAGATCAATTCCTCATGTACATTCAAATCCAGAATCTAAAAAAAATTAAAATCAAAAAAATCATTCAAACATAGGTTTTTTTATACAAAAACACTTACAATATCCAAAAGCAATATCCAAAACAAAACATTGATGAATCAACAAAAATAAAGCTAATAGTATTTTTAAGAGGGAGAGATTGAAGAACCGTTTGTGCCTGGTCTGATGGTTCCTGCGGTGGCTGGTGTGGTGGTTGATGCGGTGGCTGGTGTGGTGGTTGTTGCTGTGGCTGGGGTGGCTACTTGAGAAGCCACAAACGATGCAAACGCGGGATCATTTTTCTTGAGGTACGCCTCCAAGCTTGAGATCCGAGATTGAGCAAGTCGTCGCTCCTCATCACGTCGAGCATTTTCCGCTTCTTGTTCAGCGATCTTCTGATTTGCAGTTTGAAGTTGGTTTTGCATCTCTAAAATCGATGATGAAGAGCTTGCATAACTTTCTTTGCTTTTCCCGTTGTTGAACAACTCGCCAAGTCCAAAAGCATTTCCTTTCTCATATGTTTCAGTAGACTTGAAAAACCAAAACACAAAAACACAAAATGAATCACAACCAATTCAATCACTCAATCATCAATCAACCAATTCAGCCAAAAAAAATGAACAGACTGAAAGAATTCAAGTTTTGTTTGCTGAACAGACATAACAAAATACATACGAAACAGACATAAAACAGACTGAAAGAAATTGAGATTAAGAAAAACAGTATACAATGCAAACTCAAAAAAAACCAATGCAAACAGACAGAACACAGACACAGCAACAAACAGAACACAGTATACAATGCAAACTCAAAAAAACCAATGCAAACAGACAGAACACAGTATACACAGCAACAAACAGAACCAATGCAAACTCAAAACCTCATGGAAACTAAAAAAAAACAGTATACAGCATCTAACATAACCATCGACCAAGAACAACAAAATAAACCAGAAAACAGAAAACATAAATTACCTTACGAAAGATGTCATTTTTTTCCTCAATGGTGAGGGTCCGATGAGTAGAATGTTGAAAAGAATTCTTTGAAGTTGCAGAACCATCGACCTCCATTTGTAACATCATCTCTTCGATGTTCTTGTCATAATTCTCAGCTAATTTTTTGGCATTGTGATCAACAAAACTTCCATCTGCCCTTGTATGTGTTTTGATAAACACTTCTCCAAGCGAGACAGGACGCCCTAATGCTTCCTCCTATAACGATACAAAAACATATTAAAAAACTGAAATGCAATATATAAAATAAACTGAAAACGTTTTACCATTTCTTGTTTAATTTGCAGGTACGATTTCTGGCCGGATACGTGCTTGTTGGGACCAAAACCGCCACGGTCAGAGTTACGACACTGTGTCGCAGTAGAGCTCCTCTCAATAGCATCCGGAGTGTCCCAATGAGCCCACATTTCAGCCCACATTGACCATGATACGGGACACCCAGAAATATTACCTCTGCCCTTGAGTACAATCAATGAGATAGTTTTGTTTCGCAATTTCCGGGGGAAAAAAGCGAATGGGTCTTTCATGTTTGGAATATTTATTATTTATAACAAAGGTTATAGTAAACAAAACCATAACAAAGGTTAAGTTTATATAGTACTAGTGTGTGATCCGCGCTACGTGCGGACGTGAACACAATTTTGTTTTAAAAAATTTTGGTATAATATTATTTTAGTTTTATTAGTATGATTTTTAATGGATTTGTCTCTATTAGTTTAAGAAATGTGGATTGTTTATTCTTAAGTTTTTTTTTCCTTTCTTAATTTTATGTTTATTTATGTATTTGTTTAGTGAGTGATCTACAATTTGAATTTTTTTTTTTTTTGACTATTTATTCAATTAGTTAGTTTTTAAAAGTTAAGTTTTTGTCATTTTAAAGTTTAGGAAATTGTATATTTTTTAACCCAACTCAAAACTAATAATATAAATACTTCGAAATAGGGTTAGTTTTATATAGTCCGAAAGTTACTTCGAATACTAATAAAATGAAAGTTAGTTTTGTGAATTTAGAATTCTCCGAACTTTTGAAGAAAAAAATACTTCGAAATAAATCACAGTATTTTTATCTATTTTTACCTAAAACCGAATACTAATAAAATGTTGAGAATTTACTATTATTCATCTTCGATGATTCAGTGTTGGTGATTACAAAATGAATCTAATTTTATTTGAAAAACGATTTAATTTCTATCACTAATTTACTATCAAAATCATCGTAGATGTATA
>PKML01062532.1:279159-296428 GCA_002933935.1 Eutrema yunnanense | reverse complement strand
ATTTCCCCCCCCCCCCCACCCTTATATTCCATTCAAATCTTATATCAAATCTTAATGGTTTAAAGTTGCTAACTCACATGATCGCGACACGTGTCAAGTCAATCGATCAAATTCTAACATGTGTAAAAATATTTTCAAATATCATTTATTAAATTTATAATCGATTCATAATCATAAAAGGTAAAGCTACTAAACAAAAAAGAAAATGGGACATGTAAATTTATCTTAAAAGCCAAACTTAATAAAAAGGGAAAAAATTAATAATGAAAAAAATTAAAATTGATTAATAACCGATTAATAAAAAATGAAAACTTTAAAAATTTGAAAAAATAATAACCGATTCATAATCTTAAAAGATAAAGTTACTAAACTAAAATGACAAATATAAAATTTAAATTTATCCTAAAAGGTAAAGTTAATTGTGGAAGCTCCCTTAGTCATTTGGTTGATCAAATGGTTAATTAATGTTTCTGCACCAGGAGATCTAGGGTTCGATTCTCAGAAGATGTAATTTCTGCAGGTTAATGGAGGCAAGTTTATCGGAAGTATTCAATGTGGTGCAAGTAAAATCGTTCATTGTGGTCTCAGTCTGCGTGTACTCTTGGAACGTCAGTTGAAAAATTGTCCTTGTAATTATTTTCTTAATTTGTAATAAAATTTCGAAACGGCAAAAAAATAAGAAGGTAAAGTTAATAAAAAAAAGGAAACAAAATTCTTAGTTTTCCATTTAGATTAAGAAAATCAAACAATGGATTACTAATCTTAATATATATATATAATTTCTTACCTCCATATAAATAATTTGGTAATATGTCAATTACCTAATAAAAAATCAAAAGTCCAATAATCGTTTCCAAATCTATTTATTGCATTTGTTCCACCCCTTTAAGGTATATGTATTTCATCGGAAACTTCATTTCTAAATTTTTATATTATTTATATTTGATTTATTTTTGTTTTTTGTTTTTATTTTTAATTTTTTTTTCACGGGTTGTAAAATAACTTATTATAAATCCGCATATATACGGGTCATAAATGCGGATCATAATCTAGTTATTTAATAATTCGGTTCAAATTCGAACTTAGAAATTTTGGTTTGGGGTTTGAAATTTCGGTTCGGCTCGATAGTTTTGCCCACCCCTACCATTACATCAAATGGCATAAATATACAACTTTTACCACACCAAGACCGTGTGTTTAATTTATTCTAGAAATGTAACTTCGAAATAGAATTCGATAATATATTCTTGAACTACAATCTATGTTGATACATATCAAAACTAAGTTATAAAATCATCTAAGCTTGCAGAATCCATCGATCATTGAGTTATAGGTGAAAGTATTAGTGGATTTCAGACCAATCTCTCTGTGTAACATGGTTTACAAAATTATCTCCAAGATCTTAGGTAGGAGACTCCAAGCTATTATGCCAGAAATCATATCCAATTCTCAGTCTGCATTTGTTGAAGGAAGACTCTTGGTGAAAAATGTTCTTATAGCTACGGAAATGGTGCAAGGATTTGGTAAATCAAACATATCTAAAAGAGTTTTTGTAAAGGTTGATTTGAGGAAGGCTTTTGACTCGGTAAACTAGGAGTTCATCATCCAAATTTGTTATGGCTATGGAAGTATACTCTAATCTGATTAATTCAAGGTTTGATGCGGGTCACATTGGCTACCAACCTATAGGCCGGAATCCAAAGATATCTCATCTTGCATTTGCCGATGACATTATCATCCTTTTTGATGGAACTGCTCACTCTCTTCAAGGTATTTCCTCTTCTTTGAACTCCTTTAAAAGACTTTCTGGATTAAGCATGAATAGTAACATATTTGGTTTCCAAAGGGGTTCTCTCCCCATCCGCTATCTAGGCTTGCCACTTCTTCATCGAAAGCTAAGGAAAGCAGACTTCTCCCCTTTGACAGACAAACTTTCAGGCAAGTTCAATGGCTGAACTGTGAAATGTCTCTCCTTTGCAGGTCGACTTCAGTTAATCTCATCTGTTATTTACAGTTTGGTGAACTTCTGGTTTAGCGCTTTCTCTCTCCCAAAAGGCTGTCTCAAAGCAATCGAGAAGCTATGTAATCAGTTCTTGTGGTCTGGTGATTTGGAGAAGAAAACAATGGCTAAAGTTTCCTGGAATGCCATTTATTTACCTAAGGCAGAGGGTGGATTGGGATTAAGAAGTTTTCTGACTTGGAATATAGTCCTCCATCTCATATTGGTATGGATTATCTTCTCAAACAAGCTAAAAAGGGCTTGCTTTTGGTCTACTGAAATTAAGAGTGGTGACTCTTGGATTTGAAAGTTCCTATTATCATTAAGACCTTTGGTCAAAATTCTTTTGAGTTGTAAGGTGAGAGAGAGGAATCTGCCAGCTTCTGGTTTGATAATTAATGTGAGCTTATAGAATATGTTGGAGTTTATAGTCTGAGACAAATGGGAATTCCGGTTGAGAGCATTGTGGAACATGCCTTCCTTATGCAAGATTAGCATATGCCGTCAAGATCCAGAAACAGACTGATTCGTGACGTTCGAGATCTTCTAAGACATTCTCAGTCTCCTGAAACCATTAGGGGCTATGATATCTATTTTTGGGGTCATCTTTCTCAAGCTTCCCCTGATTTCTCCACAAAGAAAACCTGGGAAATAGTTCGGCCATCAAATTCGTATAAACCCTGGTTTAAAGCGGTCTGGTGCAAATTTGATGTTCCCAAACACTCCTTCAAGTTCTAGACGGCAAATATTGATAGACTCCCTGTCAAATTGAGGTTGGCCAATTGGAGAATGAATTTAGATCCCACATGTACCATTTGCTCCTTACATCAGGGAACAAGGGATCACTTGTTCCTTCAATGTGACTTCTCGGCTCAGATTTGGCTCCAGGATCTCGCTTGCTTGGGATTCACACCTGACATCTTCAATTTATAGGAAACTATGATGAACTGGTTATTGATTCCATCTAGAAATGGGAAATCAACTCTCCTCAAAAAGCTAGCTGCTCACGCCACGGTCTATACTATTTGGAAAGAGCAGAACAGTAGGATCCATAACAGCATCTCTCTTCCACCGGACAACATCTTCCAGCAGATTAATAGATCCATCTGAGATACACTACTTGCCATGCGGTTTCGTAAAAGCTGTAGTGGTATTCTTTCCCAATGGTTTAGATTTAGCTAATTGCTTCTCGGTTGCTTTGTAACTCTGTGTATCTTCTTCTGATTTTTAATATTTTTTAACAAAAAAAGTTCTCTGCTAATTAGCTCTTGTATTAAACTTTCCTTTTGGTAATAATATTCACATTTTATCCCAAAAAAAACACCAGTTTTTACATATATAGATCAGATTGCCAGTTTTAAAGCTGGGCCAGTTGCTGATCCCGATTTCTTCACTTATTTTGTTTTACATTAACACCATTGAAATAGCTATAATTAATTATATAAGCCACAGTAACTTTTTTAACAAAATTTCGTATTTGTAGAAAAGGGAGGAAAACAACAAAGTAAACGTTTTAGTGGCATTTGTGACCAAACACCATCGATCGAAACAATTAGATATCAAATCAAAAAGCTTACGACCGTTTCTGAATTTGTCTTTAATCTGATCATCTGGGCAGCTGAACAATGCTTGATTTCGCCACAGCTTCACCTTCTTTCTTCAGAAAGTTACCTAATCACAAACCCATATGATCACAGAGAGTCTTAGTGACACAAAAACAAACTTGCAGATTATATCAAATGTTGTCATAGTTGTTTGAAACCCTATGAGAAATGGCCAAGATCCATTAGAGCCAAAGTGAGAAACTAACCTCTTCTCGAGATAAGATGGATTCGGGAACGAGGACCGTCGAACATCCAGTTGTCTTCTTCCAAGGATTTAACCTCTTTGTCAAGCTCAGCCATCAAATCAGTTTTCAAAACTGCACCAAGGAAAGCCAAAGATTTGAAAGAAAGTATAGGTGGTTTTGATCTTTCTCATGTCCCTAATCATTTCTGAGTAATTAGCAGAACCAAATCATCTAATAATGATTGAATACGTAATAAGGAAGATGAATTTGAAGGTGAAGGTGATTCTATAGCAGTCGCAGATCAACCCAATTGAGATTTCCAGCAAGCAATTTTCAAACTTTGGCAATCCTAAGAATAGAGATTTAACACCCAGATCGATGAGAGATTCGGCTACAGAAAAACCCTAATTTTGCAAACCTTAAGATGCGAAATCAAGAAAGGAGTGAGAAAAGTAGGAACTGACCGCGCATGGCTTCGTCCTTTCGCTCCTGCATAGAAGGAATGTCCGGTGGAAAAGGGAAATCGTCAAGACCAGCGGCGGCTCCGCTGCTTCCACCGCCTCCAGCTACGGCGGTCGTCGAAACCGAAGAATGAGCTGGAGATGCGCCGTTCATCACTCAATCTCCAAGCGGGAAAATGATCGTTATCCTCAATTTATTATATCCAATTGATCGCGATTCATTAAGAATTTACTTTTGATTATGTTTTGCCTGAACCGAACCGATTATTTTGGTCAAACCAAACCACACCGAACCAACGGTGACCGGAGACAGACGGATAAGCTTCTTATTTCTAATCAGAAAAGAAAACGAAATCAATGTTCATTACCGTTTACTTTCACACACAGCTTCGTTTTGACAAGATAAGAAAGAAGAGCGAATATACAGACACAAGTATCGCTTCCAAGTTCCAACACTCAAGAATTCTAT
This sequence comes from Eutrema yunnanense, assembly GCA_002933935.1. NCBI lineage: Eukaryota > Viridiplantae > Streptophyta > Magnoliopsida > Brassicales > Brassicaceae > Eutrema > Eutrema yunnanense. The sequence goes on along the minus strand of PKML01062532.1, from coordinate 291,710 downwards.
GTCCTAAAAAACCGACTTCTCTTGAATGTCAAACCGCGATTGGCCATCTCAAGCTGCGACTACTATGATAACAATGAGGAGAATGATACCAAATATCACCATTAGTAAGCACATCTGCATAATCACCAGAAAGACAAAAAAAAAAAGTGAGGAACATGAAAAAAAACACGACAAAGGTAAATAGCGGAATATTGTTTTCCCCTTCTCCTTTTATCATTTTACCAGAGACGAGTTTGATCGTTGTGTTTTGGAGGCTTTCACGAGGTGAGACTTTCCCTGAGCTGTTGCGGAATATGCATTCTCGACATGGCTACCGATATCATCTGCCATAAATAGATTTTTTTAAGAAGATTGAGAATTGGAATCAAAGCATTATTTAGAATTCTTTACTGTTGTTTTTGCTTGAGAGATTTTACCGATCATGGCTCCTTGATCGTTAACCAACACCGCAAGATCTTTAAAAATCTCATTTACTTCTCCGATTTGCTGCTGAACTTCCTGTATTCCCTGTTCTCTTTCCTCTATCAACGCTTCGTTGAAGGAAATTTCGTTGTCAAGCAACACGACTTCTTGCCTTCAGATGAAGAAAGAGAGGTCACAAGCATGAACGCAGAAGTTATTTACAGAGAGATATGCGGCGTCAAACTTACTTACCTTCTAGATTCCATGTGGACACGCTGCTCTTGTGATCTATCATAGCCAATGTCTACCTCACTGGTATAGGAAATAAGATACATCAGTAATAACTTCAAGCCGACTATAAGAAGTAAGAACAGGGAAAGTTTTTTATTGTGAAGAACTACCAGTCAAGAAAACTACAGGTAACATAGACTAAAAGTCAAATAACTTGTGTGCTTTGAACCAGTTTGCTTCCAACAAAAATGGTGTGCTATCAATCAATCTCAAACAGGAAGACACTAAAAACTTTCTCTACAAAGAACATTAGTGATTATCTCTATTGTTGACGTGAAAGTAACTGAGACCGCTTCTTATGATGCAGTTTTTGTTCATACCATGAAGAAAGGCTGCCTTTTGGATCGAAAGGAGTGTAGGAAGTTTCCCTTTCAGCTGCAATCCGCTGTGCCTTCTGAAACTCTTTCAACACTGCTTCAAAATCCTTTGCAAGTTTAGCATCTGCAATCTTCTTGCTTTGCTGCAGCAATACCAATTCCAGAAAATAGTGAATAAAAATAGATACATAACTTTCACAGAATGTGATGTTACGAAGCTTAGTAACAAAACAAATCTCCCATCTTCTAAGTCAGAGAAAAAAAACACTTACAGCAACGTCTCGATGATGATCGGTTTCGCTAGCTTCCTTAAGTTTTGCCGAAGTGTCCTTTACCAACAGCCCGATATGTAACCTTGTCTTGTGCCTATTTGAGCATGCAACATATACAAAGCAATCCTATTTACCGAAGTGTCCATTTTGATTAGCGAAATCCAAAATTATACGCAAATATTGGCTTGCCTCAAACACATAATCAAGGGAAGATATGAAGAACCTATTGAGTTTAGTCTCTACAGTTAAAAATTGGCCTTCAAGCAAGAATCTCAACTTGGGAGATAAACATATGAGAGACAAATCCATACGAGGGCTCATTTCACAACACCCTAAATAATTTGGGGTATGATTTCGCGTGTAAACCTAAAGTAGACTGAGATCAAATGCAGAGGAGAAAAAAAAACCTAAAATCGCGAGACTCACAGCTTGTCACGGAGCCCCGGCGTATCCTTGGGGGTTCCGAGTGTATTAACAAGTCGCTGGAAGGTAGAAACCGCCGTGTTGATCTGAAAGATACCGGAAGCCACCTCCTGTGTTCCATCCTTATTGCCGTTGATCAAATTCCTCTGCGATCTCAACGGCGTCCCAGATTCCAGATCCTGAAAGCTCATCTCCCAAAATTCTAGCGAAAATTGAAGAATCTGCAAATGTTGTTCTCGAGATTATAGAGGGATTTTTTCTGGGTTTTGTTTGAAGAAAAAGCAAATCAAAATTCGAAATTGCTTCCAAGAGAAGAGAGGATATTAATTTTTGAGCAAACAGTTAATTATTTTTGTTATTTGGCGTAAAAGACACGTGGACTGACCGGAAGAAGGCAACAACAACACGAGAATTGTTCTACGCCTGCGTTAATCTGGACCGTTTATATATTTATTATCTTCTCAAATTATCTAATCAGTCAAAACGGATTTTGTATATAAAAAAAAAATTCTTTGGCATTACAAAAATTAAAGAACGAAGACCAAAGATCAATATTGCCAACAAGAAACAAAAATCATTTGTAAATTATAATCTCTACTCAAAAATCAAAATCCATACATCATCTCAGAAGTTGAGGTGGCACTTGGTTGACTGGAAGTCAAACCCTCCGGATGAGTTAGAGGAACCCAGTGGTACCTTAAGATGGCACCGTACAATTGNCCTTTAAAATGTAAATATCTTCCTTTTAAAAAACTCAACTAATTGCATAAAATTGACCACCAAAAAAAAAAGAGGTAAAAATGTGTATCATCCAATAATTAAACACATAGATGATCATAAATTAAAAAAAAAACAAATACAAATACACAGATCTTAAGTTGATAGAGATAATTAAATTAACTACGAGACCGAATAAAATAAAATACCATTAGATTAAAAAAATAGTTTACCACGTCCGCGCGGATCACACGCTTTGTGATTGAAATTCAAAGTGAAATCTCACCGGCGATGGGGAAGATATCGGAGAAGACGAGGGTCTTCAAGCAGTCGGTAATGTTTTTTACATGATAATTCTATTCACAAGAACTTTCTCTCTCTCTCTCTCTCTCTAAATGTTTGAATCGACGCTCGATCCCATATTTCTTATATTTTTCCAAATCGGTCCATATTATCTCAAATGTTCCCATTAACCTATACATCTACGATGATTTTGATAGTAAATTAGTGATAGAAATTAAATCGTTTTCAAATAAATTTAAATTCATTTTGTAGTCACCAACATTGGATCATCGAATATGAATAATAGTAAATTCTGAACATTTTATTAGTATTCGGTTTTAGGTAAAAATAGATAAAAATACAGTGACTTATTTCGAAGTATTTTTATTTTTTAAGTTCGGAGAATTCTAAATTCACAAAACTAACTTTCCTTTTATTAGTATTCGAAGTAACTTTCGGATTATACAAAACTAACCCTATTTCGAAGTATTTATTTTATTAGTATTCAGTTGGGTTAAAAATATACAATTCCCTAAACTTTAAAATGACAAAAACTTATTTTTTAAAAACTAACTAATTGAATAAATAATCAACCAAAAAAAAAATTAAAATTGTGGATCACTCACTAAACAAATACATAAATAAACATAAAATTAAGAAAGAAAAAAAAAACATAAGAATAAACAATCCACATTTCTTAAGCTAATAGAGACAAATCCATTAACAATCATACTAATAAAACTAAAATATACTAATAAAACTAAAATAATATTATACCAAAGTTTTGTAAAACAAAATTGTGTTCACGTCCGCGCGTAGCGCGGATCACACACTAGTATATATATATATAAAAGTAGTCTGCTTATATAATACACTTAAACCTGATTGCAGAAAGTTGAATTCAATATTTAATGGATAAATTCATTAAAACCATTAACTCATTAACATAATGAGTTAATGGTATGATCCAAACCATTTGCTTAATGAGTTGGATAAAACCATAACTCATTTAGTAATGAGTTAATGAATTAATGGATTTGTTTGGTTTGGATCAACCAATTTGACACCCCTACTATTTTTATATCACGAGTTCTGGAGTTCGATTTTTAGAGGATTCAATTTTTTCAAAATTTATAATAGAAAGTATCCACTGTAATGCAAGTAGAACCGTTCATCGTGATCGTGGATCTTTATAGAACGGAAAAAAAATATTTGCTGAAAAATTGTTCGTGCAACTGTTCTCGTAGTTTCTAATAAAATAATAATCGAGATGATCAAATGTCATTACCTCGACTGGAAAAGTATTTTAGACAAAGATTAGATGTCAGAGTATGGAGTAATGCTTGATACGAAACTAATATTACATGATGTGGTTCTAGACCTGGAGGGATTACGGGCTTTGGCCCAAATCCCCTTTTTTTTTCTCCATCAAACAATTTTCTCATGAATTTAAGCAAGCTAATAAAATCTTAACATTTGTAAGATCATCCCAAATCATTATAAGACATCTAAAAAACTAACAAATCTCAAATCATTTCAAAATTCTTAGCAAAAACCCAAATGACCTGCCTATATCAGACAGATTACGAGTCTAATTCAAACTGAAATGAGCAAAGATAACAATGCACAAATGATAGAAACATTGCTTGCGGTTTGGTCACTTCACATACTCCTTAAATGGTGATGGTGTTCTTGGAGATTCTTTATGGTATATAACCTCACCGTTTCTTCTTTCTGGTGTTCCGAGTGCTGCGGCTGCTACTGCTATCGCACTGTTTGTTGCGGTGACAAACCCTATTGGCTACTGCGTTTAACATTACCAGGGAGACCATCGACATTGTGACCCCCTGTAACATAATCCAGATAACCTTCAGGAATCCATCGGACGGAGCCACCAGGGATTCGCCGGTGTCATGTGAGGCATTAATTTCTACACCTTGGCCAGTAGCAGGGACAGGGAGAGTGATGTGACGAAGGACGCTTCTGTTGAATGTAACCCATTGACCAGAGACTTGGTGATCTGCCTCTGGAACAGCGTCCTTGATTTTCTTTCCAAGGTAAGCTTCAGATGTCTCCTTCATCTTAGTCAGAATCATGGCACTGATCTCCTCAGGAGAGAAAAACCTGGTCTCACCATCCTTGATCTTGACTTGAATGTATGGCTTGCCATCCTTGTTCACAATCTGGTAAGGTACAAGCTTCCTGTCCTTTTGGACTTCTTTGTCCTCGAATTTGACGTCGAATATGGTTCTCTCTGGATTAACAGCCGCCTGGTTCTTAGCAGCCTCACCAATGAGGCTCTTGCAGTCGGTGAAACCAACCCAGGAAGGTGTAATACGATTTCCTTGGTCATTGACAATGATTTCAGCATGGTCATTCTTGTAAACACCAACACAAGAGTATGTTGTACCAAGATCTATCCCTATAAGGGTTCCCAACTTGGTGGCAACTTCTTTAGAGAGGGAAAACGCAAATAGACATCCGAAGAAGATGATCGCTAGCACAACGGTGCTGTTTGCTCCGAACGAGCGAGCCATATCGAGTGATTGTGTGTTTGATCTCTCTTTTCTCGTTAGATCTCTCTCTCTCTCTCTCTATATCTATCTTCTTCTTTGAACAGAGCTCGTGGAAGGGGTCTAGTCCCCCAATGACCCAGATCCCCTTAGTAAAAAAAAAATAATAATCGAGATGGAAAAAACAAAAAATTCTATTGTTAATCTCAGTGAAAAAAATAGGATTGGTTCGGGTAAATCCGGCCCATATTGTCTATGCACTCATCATGCCATAGCCTGGCCCAAATTGACTTCATCGAACAAGTAAAGTGGGCGATGAGGATTGCGTCACCGATAAACCAGCCGGTATAAACTCGAACGGCGGAGATCAGTGACTGACGAAATGGTGATCATCTGATAAACGTACAAGGCGAAGAAGAAGAAGGTTCTAGAAGGAATATGGTGCTCTGGGAGATAACTCTAGGAACAGCCTACTTCTTGGGGCTGAGGCGGACTTATAGGCTCGCCTTGAAGATCCAGCGTCGGATTGTTAGTCCGAAGCATCCGAAAATCCGCCAGTTTCTGCATCGGTGAGATTTTATTTCTTTCGAGATCGTCTCGAAACTGATTTAGGTTTGACATCGTGTTATTTGGGAAATTGAAGTTTTTCGATTATGAGAAATTGCAGTTTTCTGTAGTTGAAATTGGTTATGCTACGAATCAGCGAGCCTGGATGATCAATAGACACAATTATCATATTGTGAATCGAAGCAGATCGTTTGAGCTTTTTTTTTTCTCTCTGAAATCGAGTCGATTTTGGCTTCGATGTGATTTTTAGGAATTATAAAACTAGAAATCAAGGAGCAAGTGTATGAGATTCATTCTAGTGTTGTGTTTGATGGTTATGGAATCGATGAATTCGCCTTTGTTTCCGAGAGAATGATCTGATTTGAATCTATCACTAACATATATCGCTTGTTCATTAACGCTGATTCTTGAACAAGTTTATGAATATCTTCATTGTGGTATCATACTCTCTATAGAGTTGTATAGAAGAGCTCTAGCGATTCATGTTGAATCTAGTCTAATGTTTGTTACTCTGAGATTTGACAGAAGCTTAGCTTCATTTGCATTGACTCGCACTTTAATCTCTCTTCTGCATTCTCTTGTGTTTTGCAGGAGGACTCGTAAAATCTTTGATGTGGCAGTTACTGTTCACAAGAACATACAGCATAGAGACATAGAAGTTGGTCGGAACCTCGGAAACTGGATTCTCCGTTGGCTAGACCGCATGAAACCAGCCGCTCAGATCCGTACTCGGCCAGAACTACCACACAACACCAACTCCAACATAGACAAGGCAAAAAGGCTATCGGAGTTGTCCCGTCCCAAACCGACGCAGACTCCACAAAACCGTGAATCCGATAGGCATTTGTTCTCCTCATTGAAACACTTACGGCACAATCCATTCCCGACCGTCTCTATGATGATCCAACCGCCGAGACCCAATGGAACTACTACTCAGTACAGACATTATAGTGCCGGTGCAGCCGCCAGTCTGGTTCATCCGAGCTATGTAAGAGGAAGCGGGTTCGACGGTGTAATCAGGAAGGACATTTTGCAGTGGATGGTACAGAGATGACGATGAAGCAGCAAAATCCCATCAAAGTTCCAATCTTCTCCGACATAATTGATCCCACAGAGTTGACGATGAAGGCTTCTTAGATTCCTTCGGATGCATCCACATTCATCGGACAAAAAAACTATCTTAATAAATCTGTTCAGAACGGTTGGGTTTGTTGCTTGCAGGTCTCAGACATGTTTTTAAAACATCTGTAACATTTTCTTCCATCAGTTTGATATCTCAGACAATGTGTACAATGATCGATAGTAATATAACAAATTAATTACATTATATTTATTAGTGAGAGAGAAAAAGTTATAAGAACCGCAAAAGGTTCGAGTTTGAGCAAAGCTTTTTTAGTGGATTTCCGAGAGTTTGAGAAGATTTTAAGAGTTGAGTTAAAGAGAGAAATTTCCAAAAAATGTTCAAATTTTTTTCTTCCAAAACCTTAAAAAGCCTTCGACCTTCTAAGCTAAGGGTCTCACAATGACAAATAGTAACACAGTTAAAAAAACAAAAAAAATTACAAAAATTGAACGAAAAGAACTACGTTGAAACCAAAAAAAAATAGTGGAATCAATAGGACGAGGTAGAGAACTTTAAACTAAATAAACTTAAATTTAAAACGTGCGGGATGGATCGGAAAATAGCTTGTTAATTTTCACTTTTTATTATTCCGTACTTATTATTGTGAATGGTATGTACTCGGCGGAATTATGTTTTCAAAACGTGAAAAAATTACATACCATTCAAAACCTATGAAATAAGTTAAGGATAAATTAGTTGACCAAACAAAAAACAAACTAAAAGACAAATTATGGAAGAGTCCTATAAGCTGAAGAAATCTCAACCCCATAGATCATCAAATGCAGCAGAATTAATGGCCTTAGAGAACTCCTGAAAATTAATCCGACCATCACCGTCGCTATCCGCCTCCTTAATCATCCCCGCTAGTTCCGCAACCGTCAAGGCGTGGCCAAGCTTGGCCATGGAGTGAGCCAACTCCGCCGCAGTGATAAATCCGTTGCCGTCAGTGTCAAATATCCTGAACAATCGGAGAAGCTGCTCCTCCGTGTAAGGAGTCGTCGTTTTCTCCACCGAAAGAAGCTCCGGCGAGACTAAAGCCACAAACTCCGGGAACTCGACGAGTCCGTTGCATTTAGTGTCGGCTTTGTCGATTAGTGTCTCGAATTGGTCTGGACTCGGTTTAAGCCCGATTGCTCGGAGAAGTGATCCGAGCTCGAGTTGTGTTAAGCTTCCGTCTTTGTTCCGATCGAATGATCGGAAAATCTCCCGGAGCTCACCGATTTGCTCCTCGTCTAACTTCTTGGAGATTTTGTGACTCATAATCACTTGCTTGACCTATACGGTTTCTTTTGTGTCTAAGTCTAACTTTGAGAAAAGACAAACGGGAACTTCTGTGTGTCTTGTAGTATATTCAGTTATAAAAAATCAAGAAATGTGACTAATAAATTTCAGATTTTGGGAAATTAGATCAGATTCAACCCCAAAGGCAAGGGCTTGTTCTTTGGTTCCTCCTTTTTTGGTGGATCTTCCTTTTTAATAGGGCTCAAACTTTAACCTTTTTTTCAACCCAAAACGAAAAAAAAAAAAACATACTTAAACTTGCTAATGGGTCTATTTAGCACAAGAACTAAAATTACAGTGTTGATAAAAAGAAGATTTGGTTACTGTTTTGTAACTGTTGTTTGCTAAACAAAATTTTAGTTAACAAAAACACTTTATAACATTTACTTATTAAAACTTACACCATAGTTTTTTCCAACTTTTTCATTTAATTTTTCAGGAAATTTGTAGGACCAAAATTTACACTACAGACAGGAAAGATTTAATCACGATAATATATAAATAAACATTAAGGAATAGACGATTCATAAACGATAAAGCAATAAACAAGATCTAAGGAGGCGAGATGAATCTTTTTCCTTAACTTTAAGAATCTCCCGTAGTGTGACGGGTTTTTATAGATCCATGAGTCCCAGGATACAACCAAAGTTTAACTGAATCATCAACACCATGATTCAGATCTGTCGACCATTATTCTACGATACTCTCGAATAAACACTTACTCTAAACAGTAGAGAATTGAAGAAACTCTTGCTAGAACTTTTAGGATGTGTTTTTAGTGTATCAGAGGATGATTTTTTATGTGAAAATCGTATTGTATATATAGGAGAGAGGCTAGGGTTTTTCCCTGACAGATATGGAATATTTCTAGAATATTCCAGCGGCTACGATTTTTTAAGTCGGCCCGCTGAGTATCGATCGATACCAAGGGGTATCGATCGATACCTCAAAAGGTCCACGAGCCCAACAAGGCCCAAAGTGCGAACGTCGCACGTATGGTCTTTTCTTCTCTCATGTTGTTCATTAATGACACAACCATTCCAACATATATACACGAGAAAACATTTCTCGGTCAATGAAAACATTTCATTAGAAAGAGCTTAACTCATTTCTTTTCACACTAACACAATTTTATCAAGCCCTCGAGCTTTGACAAAAAATTAGTTCCAACAATCCCCCACATGAATAGAAATGACTCTAAAACATATGAAAATTGTACAGACTAGACTTTACTAGACATACTTGACTAGACTCATCTAGACGTAGACAGACTTTCGAGAGTAAACGAAAATGTAACTGTATCTGAGAGGTATCATTTTCCAGCTTTGAACCAATCATTTTTAATATCTGTCGAGTTTACTCGGCCAGGAGGTGAACATGATGTCTTGAACCGCCTAGATTTTGATGTAAACTTAGACAACATGTATCGCACAGAGACATCTTCTCGTAGAACTTTTTTCTCTATTGGGTTCATTTTGGCCTTGAACTTTCCTGATATTCGTGAGTGAATTTGGAGAATATAGCCTTATCCTTCATTCTCCTAGAAACGACCCCATTTCACACTTCACTAGGTGATTTTATTAGCTTGTTTTCTGAAGTGTCCTGTCACACTCCACTATCTACACAGCTATGCAATCATTAAAAGCCAACGCTTATCCTTACTATCCACAGGTAGCACTGTTTTATCATCCTAGGAACTGGGCAGAGACATAGTCTCACAGTGCTCAACTCGAATCAGTTTAATTTTGTTTCCCTTTGAACCTAGATCTTGGGATCTCCAGTCACATAGGTGGGGTATCTGTCAAACGTCATCTTTTTCTATAGGCTTTAAACCCATTCCTTTTGATGATTTTTCAATTTGATCTCGCGGCAAACCTTTGGTAAACGGATCCGCTAGGTTATCAGCCGACTTGATGTAATATATCGTTATTACACCAGTTGAGATCAATTGTCTAATGGTCTTATGTCGTTTTCTTATATGACGAGACTTGCCAGTATATAGACTACTCAGTGCCCGAGAGATAGCCGACTGACTATCACAGTGTACTCGTAAAGCTGGCACTGGTTTCTCCCACATCAGGATATCTTCCAAAAAATTTCGAAGCCATTCTGCTTCCTCAGCAGCTTTGTCTAAAGCTACAAACTCTGACTCCATGGCTGATCTGGCCAGAAGTGTTTGTTTGGAAGATTTCCAGGATATTGCTGCACCAGCAAGAGTAAAGACATATCCACTCGTGGATTTGGAGTTTCTTGAATCTGAAATCCAATTGGCATCACTGTACCCTTCCAGCACTGCTGGTTCTTTACCGAAGTGCAGCCCATAACTTTTGGTGTATCTTAGATAATTTAATACCCTAGTTATGGCTCTCCAATGGGTATGACCTGGATTACTCGTGTAACGACTTAGTACGTTTACCAAGTGTGATAAATCGGGTCTAGTACAATTCGTTAAGTACATTAGACTCCCGATGACTCTTGCATACTCCACTTATGACACTGCTTCATCTGGATTCTTTGTCAAGTGAAGTTGAGGATCAAGTGGAGTTTTCGCAGTCCCATTGGAGTAGGTCTTAAACCTCTCTAGGATTTTTGTAGCGTAATGATCTTGAGACAGAATTATTCCTTTTGAATTTTGAATAATCCTAATCCCTAGAATTACATCTGCTAATCCCATGTCTTTCATGTCAAACTTTCCACTCAGCATGTTCTTAGTTTGAATGATTATATCTTTGTTGCTTCCCATGATTAGCATGTCATCTACGTACAAACACAACAACACATAACCTTGTGAAGTACTTTTGATATAGATGCACTTATCACATTCATTGATGTGAAAGCCATTTGACATCATTACACTGTCAAACTTTTCATGCCATTGCTTTGGAGTTTGCTTAAGTCCGTATAGCGATTTGACAAGTCTACAGACTTTCTTCTCTTGTCCGGGAGCAACATAACCCTCAGGTTGATTCATATAGATCTCTTCCTCTAAATCTCCGTTTAGGAAAGCAGTCTTAACATCCATCTGATGTATTTCAAGGTTTCTTAAAGCTGCGATTCCAATCAACATGCGAATCGAAGTAATTCTCGTCACTGGAGAATAAGTGTCAAAGAAGTCTAATCCTTCTTTTTGACGAAATCCTTGTACCACAAGCCTGGCCTTATATTTGTCTATAGAGCCATCGATTTTTAGCTTAGTGGTGAAGACCCATTTGCAACCTAGAGGTTTGCAACCTTGAGGTAGGTCTACCAACTCGTAAGTATGATTTTGCATAATTGAGTTGATTTCACTGTTAGATGCTTCCCTCCAGAAAGGTGCATCAGGTGTAGACATCGCTTCCATGAAAGTTCTTGGACCACTTTCCGCTAGGAATGCCATTATGAACTCAGAGCCAAATGTCTTCTCCTTACGAGCTCTCTTGCTTCGTCTAGGTTCGGCTACTTCTTCTTCTGCAGAAGTGCCTGAAGTGCTTGCCTCATTGCTAGCATCTCATTCGTCACGAGTCCGTTTAGGATTTCCTCTATCCTTGCATGGAAACACATTTTCGAAGAAGGATGCATTCCTTGACTCCATTATTGTGTTTACATGAATATCTGGTATATCTGATTTATGTACCAGAAATCGATAGGCACTACTGTTGTGCGCATATCCGATGAAAATGCAATCTACCGTTTTAGGCCCAATGGTGACATTTTTCGGAAGTGGTACTGCAACTTTTGCCATGCACCCCCACACTTTCAGGTATACATACGAAGGTACATTACCTTTCCAAAGTTCATAAAGAGTTTTTCCTGTGACTTTGTGTGGAATTTTGTTCACGATATAATTTGAGGTAAGCAGAGCTTCCCCCCACATGTTCTGGGCTAACCCAGATTCCTGCAACATTGCATTCATCATTTCCTTGAGAGTTCTATTTTTTCTTTCAGCAATTCCATTGGATCCAGGTGAGTAGGGAGCATTTGTTTGATGAATAATGCCATGTTCTCTACAGAATGCATCAAATGGTTCACTATATTCACCACCCCTATCATTTCTGACCTTTTTTATGGTCTTGCCGAGTTGGTTTTCAACTTCCAGCTTGTATTCTTTGAATTTATCCAAGGCTTCATCTTTACTTCGCAGTAGAAAGATGTAACAATATCTCGAACAATCATCTATGAAAGTCACGAAATATTTCTTGCCTCCTCTAGTTTGAATATATTTCAAATCACATAAGTCTGTGTTAATTAAACCTAGAGGTTCTGTTGTTCTTTGAACGATGGGTGATGGCGTTTTAGTGAGTTTGGCTTGGACACAAACTTCACATTTGTCTTTGCTTAATTTGCATTTAGGAATCATGTTCATGTTCATTAATCTACTCATAGA
>PKML01062532.1:217169-255185 GCA_002933935.1 Eutrema yunnanense | reverse complement strand
TTTTTTAACGAGGTTCGTTTCCTACTCCCCGGGACCACGTCCAGTATTCGAATTCACTAGAATAAGAAAGCAATTACAACACAATTGCAAACGCGTAGATCAACCTCTTGAAATACCGCTCTATTCTATAACATGAACTCTTCAGGATAACCTAACCCTGAGCTAAACTCCCCCAAGCCTAGACTTTGATTCACTCACTGACACAGACGATGTCACACCAACAAAAAACCTTTTGCCTTTGTTTTTCTCTCAAGCTCTCTCACCAATATCAAAGGGCCACGACCTTGCTCTATATATGCTCCAACTTGCACTCCAAGTTCTTCAATATAGCATATTTCCTTTATTCAAGATATCTCCAAATCTTTTAGGAAATATTCTCTTTTTCCAATATCTTCTCCTAAGAATATGGAAACACTTCTAAACAATAATATCTTCTTTATCCAGCTCATATACCCCTCTTGGCACGTCTCTAGAGGCTTCTAGAAGTTTACTCCAGCCCACGCTGGCTCCAAGTCATCCAATGACCACGATTTGGTCGCTTGTAGTACTTCCTGTATCGCTTGTAGCACTTCCTGTACTACTTCTCAAATGGTACAGCAACACTTCAAACACACACATCTTCAATTTATTCCTTAAATATTGAATGTGCAATTTAAATCTTCAAGTTAACGTTGACTTCGTAAATTTAGGTATGAGAAAATTCAACGTTAACTAAGAAAACAGAGACGTTAACGTTGACTTTTTATGAGTCCAATTATACGAAGTCAGCTTAAACTTGAGGAATTAATTTGTCAACCTAAAAGTTGAAAAATTAATCTGTAAAATTATAAAACTTGAGGAATTAAATTATCTTAATTTAAAAATATACACATAATTGTTAAAGTTTTGTTTCAATCTATTTTAAAAACAAGTAATAAAAGAAGAAAAAATTTATTTGACCCAAAAAAAGATAAGTAGAGTTTTAGAAAGTAATTTACACTACAAGAAAACATCAGATTTACGACGGACATATACGTCGTAAAATCGATGTAAAACATGGTTAGGAACGGATTAGCGACGAATCCCAATTCGTCGTAAATCGATCGTCGTAACTCGATATACATGTAAAATCGTCGTAATATTTGAGACGTATATAAGTCATCGTAAACAATCCATCGTAAAATCATCGTAATCTTACATCGGAATTACGACGCCAATAATTTTGTTGGCGTATCGTTGTAACTTTACGATGATTTTACAACGAATTATCGAATTATAGGTTCGTAAACTCATCGTAAAAGCGTCGTAATAGTTCGTCGTAAATATGTTGGTACATCGAAGTAGATATAAACCGTTGTAAAATCGTCGTAAATTGTAAATGTCGTAAATTCGTCGTAATTGGTAGACGACGTAAATTCGTTGTAAATTTTGAATTGTCGTAATTCCGTCGTAAATTGTGAATATATATTTTATTAATAGTTTGTTTAAAAAATTATAATTATAATAAAATAATTATAATAATTTATTAAATATTTAACAAAATTATAAATAATTATTATTATAAATAAAATTTTATTAATAAAATTCAAAATACAAAAAAAAAATCAGAATACAAAAAAATACAAAATGAAAACCAAAATACTAATTATTAACTTGGGAATTAATACCCAAGTTACCGAAAAGCTCCTCATCCGTGCTATGCTCAACTTCTGCGCGTTGTGCCGCGAGCGGATCCGCAGCATCCTGATGGTATTCGGTCAAGGGCGATGTCGAAGATTGCCGCTGCTGAGTGCGGACGCCAATGTGGGGCAATGATATCGAAGAGAGAATCATAGCCTTGGATCTTTGCATATTTCCGGCCTGATATATGAATATTTCAAGCCCTTCTTTCAATTCTTTCGTTAACGCTCCCTCCAAATCCTTTTGCGTATACATCCATTTTTCGTAGATCGTATATAGACATTTTATATAAAAAATATTTTATAGATTTTTTTATTTTTTTGGGTGGAAGTGTTTGTTGTTTTTTGTTTGAAACTTTCGTTTGAAAGTCGGACATATTTATAGAAATTTTTTCATATTACCAACGGATTTACATCAATTTTACAATCGAAAAAATATTTACATCAAATTTATGACGGATTTACGATGAGTAGATTAGTCGTAAATAATTAGGTGATCCTGGTGGAAAACGTGTTCACCTACCTAGAAACAATCGACGTGAAATCGTCGTAAATTTACGAAAGTCAAATTCGTGGTAAAATCGATGTAATTAACCATCGGATTTACGACGATTTATTCTATCGTCATAACTAAATTGTAATCGTCGTAACTGAATTACATCGACTTTACGACGTAATTTACGAAAGTCTTATTCGTCCTAATATCGACGTAACGTAACCACGATATGACGGCGATTTCTGATATCGTTGTAAGTTAACTGTCATCGTTGTAAAATCGTCGTAAATACAATGGTCAATTACGACGACTTTACGACGAAATTGCATCGACCTCATAAATCGTCTTAATGCCGTTGTAAAATAGTTGTTAATTTACGACGAATTGTAATCGACGTAAAATTTCGTTGGAAATTGACAGCTTTCTTGTAGTGTTAACAAACATATATATATATATATATATATTTTTTTTTTGTAGTTCTTAGATGGTTAATTATGTGACACAAACCAATTTTTTATTGAAAAATAATACTTTAAAGAAAAACATGAACTTTAAATTTTGTGATCTAAAAACACTTAATCTAAAATAAAAATATGGCCCATAATTTTTTTTTAAAAAATCGGTGGTCTTAGGCGATGGCCTATCCTGTCTTCCTTATGGATCAGGCCTGACTATATACATCTATAAACGTATGGTGGCAAGATCCAATAAATTTAGGTTTTCACGCATGAACAATAGAGAATCAACTAAGATTACTTTATTAATAATGTAAAATACAAAAAAACATAATTTATGAAACTATAAAAGTTATCGGTTAAGTTCTTATATAGTTGTATATAGTTGTTTTGATTTTTATCAAATTAAATAGTTTTAAATTTAACAAGATAATTTTGGAAATTATTATGAATAAACCGTAATAATTTATGTGTATATTATTAAAATGAAGAGTACTTTTTATTAAAAAGCATACTTATTTTGGAAATGATAATTTAATTCTTTACAATTTTGCAGATTAATTCTCCAATTTTTAAGTTGGCAAATTAATTCCTCAAATTTACGTTGAATTCGCAAAATTTGACTCATAAAAAGGCAACGTTAACGTCTCATTTTTTTTAGTTAACGTTGATTTTTTCGTACCTAAATTTATAAAGTCAACGTTAATTTAAGGATTTAAATTGCNTAACGTTGATTTTTTCGTACCTAAATTTATAAAGTCAACGTTAATTTAAGGATTTAAAATTGCGCACTCAATATTTGGGAAATAAATCGGTCAATTACAAATACTTTAGGAATTAAATGAGAATTTTTCATTTACAAGAACATGTTTTTTCCATCTGTATAATTTTCAAAAAAAATTTGAATTTAAATAAGATATGTATAGTGAGGATTTCGTTCGAAAAGTTTGCAGAATGGAGTTTTAAAACCTATCAATTCCAAGCATTCCACATCAAGCAAATTGTGCAAGCCTAATATTTTGAGTGTAACTTATTAAAAGTTTTAGTTGTACTTAGTGAGGGGTTAAAAGCCCTTCAAATAGAGATTTCATATCAGCTTTTTGAAACTATCGTAGCAAGAAATTCCTCGATTCTGTCAGAGAAAAAAAAATCTTTTGGTCAAGATCATAGTTGTACGTTTAAATTACATTTTCTTGAATAAATTAAAATATTTATATGTACATTTATATGTCTCATTTTTTTTAAATAGTTCTACATATGTCTACATTTTAAAAAAAAATAGTTCTAAAAATAGTTCTACAATTATGACGTATAAACATAAAAATCTTTCGATTATTTTAAAATATTTTAATTAGATTACTACAATGTACATTTATATGTCTACATTTTTTTTATTTGGTCAAGATCATAGTTGTACGTTTAAATTACATTTTCTTGAATAAATTAATATTCAATGCTAGTAAATAAATTTATTGTTTTTATGTCATAATTGATGATACCAACGAATATTATTTTCTTACAACTATAATATAATTGAACAAAACAAAATACTACAAACAACTAAATACACAATTATCTTATGACATCAATATTTGGGAGAGAATCAATTCAATCTTCCACTAATTTGTACTTATGGCACATTAATAATCAGTTTTCAACATTTAGATTTTAATGTCGATTATATCCTAATTCTCCTATATGAGGAATATTGATCATAGAATAATATCCTTTAACCACCAATAAAGTATAAAGTAAAACTTTTATAAATTAATAATGTTGGGACTTTGAAAATTTATTATTTTATGAAGATATTAATTAATCTATAAATGATTAATTATTAATTTGTAGAAAGAAAGTTTTTTTATTCCATAATCTTATAAAAACATTATTTTATTTGAATTTTCTTATGCATTATCGATATTGTAAAATTCGCTTAGAAAATGTCTTTTCAAGGAATTTAGAAGATCAATCAAACTACACTCATGAACATGAAGTTTGGATTAATAATCTCGGTTATCGGAATATAATGGATATCAATAGCATACTCGACTATCTGGGTGAAAATGATACATGCTCAGTTAAGAGTTCAGAAAAAGTTATGGCTACTGTCTTTAATGTTGATGATGAAGTTGAAGACGATACTATGGAACCTTTGAAATCAGTTTCACGTAAGGAAGAGATTATGGTTTCAAGAATTCTTCACAATTTTTGGATGCAGATCGAAAAGATAACACCATGAGTTGTTGATGCAATAAGAAAAAATATAGATGAGCTCCAACGAGATTCTAACTTTCAAGAAAAACAAGCAACAATAGAGTCATATCTTACTAAATTGTCTTAGGTATATTTGCCTAAGATTTATAATTATTAATTTATCATGTTGTTGGGACCATATATTTAAATAGGAGTTTTCAAAAAAAAAATTATCTTTTTATTTTATCAAATTTTATGGATTTTTACATTGGCCCGACACGGGACCGTAGAAAATTATTATTTTATGGTGATTATTAATTTATTGAGTATTAATTATAGAGGTTTTAATGTATATGCATATTGTTGTAGCTGGAATTACAACATTATAAATTTGTAAATAGGAATAAATGGAGTACTTTGGCTTATCTTCAAGAAAAGAAGAACCGAAAGACTATCGAGCAATAAAAATAAAGTTTGTTGCTCGAAGAGATCAAACAGGATTCAAAAGTGATTTAGACAAGGTTTTTTCGGGGTAAGCTGGATTTAGTATTCCAATTCTCAAGAGTGATTTTACAATAACAAGAACAAAGAAATAGCTAAAAAGCTAGAAGAAGCTAAGTACTTGAGTTTAGAGCTAATAGTGTGTGTGTGTCGAGAGAGTTTTTGATGTCTTTGCTCTTTGCCCTCGCACTTGTTTTATACTCCGAGATCGTACTTAACGTTATAGTTTACTCCGCCAGTTTCGCCATGAATTATCTTTAATTCCGAGACTCCGGCTGTTTCGTTCAGACGCCTTAATTCACCGGTTTGAATGGGTCTTTGGTCTCGGCAGGGTTGGCTAACGGTTCTGCATTTAATTCCCTTTGATCGCGAACTTCACTTCGATGGGCCTTTCAGCTCGGCTCGTCACCTCGGAAATGCCTTTGAGTTTGTCTGGCCTCTTCGACTCTATCATGTCTTTTTACCGTTTGGTTTACTGGGCCAGGATTTTCACCCCCACACTTACCCCCCCCCCCCCATGTTTCCTCCGCTCAGGGCTGCAATAGAGAATATTTCTCTTCATTCTTTCAATGTGAATGACTTTGGACTTACGACTTTGCCCGATAGGTCCGGGTTTGAACCCATGTAATCCACAAACATTTCTTTACCTTGAGATATTTTTTTGCTTTTAAGTATTAACTTTTTAAAAAATGAATTATGTTTCTTTGTGCCGTAGCATGAAGTGGGAATTATGGGTAACTTCATTTGTTATACTTTCTTTCACCGTGGTATGAGGTGAGAACATGAAGTGGTTTCGTAGAATTCTACTCCCTTTTTTCCGTTGCATGAGGTGAGAATATGAAAATGGTTTCAAAGAATTCTACTCCCTTTTGACGTAACATGAGGTGAGAATTTTGAAGTTTCACTCCCTTTTGTCGTAGCATGAGGTGGGAAAAATCATTAAGCCGTTCTACTACCTTTTGTCGTAGCATGAGGTGAGAACATGGGTCAGGCCGGATCGCTCTACTCCCTTTTACCGTTGCATTAGGTGAGAGCTCCAGAATGATTTAGATCATCTGCTCCCTTTTACCGTAGTATGAGGGGGAGAATCATTGTTTATTGGGTTTTCACGTTTTACCCGTGTGTCGAATTAACCGCGCAAATATGGTGGGTCCCCTTTTTCACGTTCTTCTTGTATTAAATACCTATGTTTCCAAGAAATCTTTCAGGTTCTCTTGTTTATGTATTTAAAGCAAGCGAGCCTTTCATTTTTCTTCGGACTTCACAAACATTACTCCTTTCTTTGGAATAACATCCTCCTCATTTTATGTCGATTATCTTTCATCATTTGGTTTAGATGATATACCTTATGAGCTTTCTTCTGGATATGTTTGTATTGGTTTTGAGGTTAACCATTATGACTCCTCTAGGTCACGCTCTGAGAGTTTCCTTACAAAACGTAGATCTCGTGGACGAGGTAAGATTTCATTAAATAATCTTTACATGTTCTGCATTTTCCTTTCTGGTCTCTTTCCTTGTCCCCAAATATCCAAAGTTCTCGAAGGAGGAACCTCTTCATGTAGTACATGGGAAAAACTCGAGAAGCATATGACTCCGGTCTGGGTAGTATACTAGTATATACTACTTTCTTGGACTGTTTTGTTTTTTTCGAAGAAGAAACAGAGAGGCGAAGTCTTCCCTTCTAACCCAGATCTCTGATCCACTTTATCGAGGAAGTCAGCTCTCGAGGAGCTTAATGAGTTTACAAGAGGGGAGGTCCGACGAGGTTCAAAACGAGTGTTCATCATTGTCAATCCGGAGTTTATAGAGGAGAGATTTTTACTATTCACCTCTGGTAGCAAAAGAAGAGGACTTCTATCCCAGCTGCCTCATCGGAGTTTCGTTCTTGGTTTGCTTACAATATACAAATAGAGAATTGTTTATTGTAGTAATGACTTATTGATTTGATTTGTATATGGCGTTGGATCCCCCATTTATCCTTTGATGAATAAAGAGTATCGCTTCTGGATTCCTTTTATTACTTCTTGGGAATTTGACTTCGGAATCCTTACTTCTCTTTGAACAACAAATTGCTCTTAGAGTCTATCTTTACTCATGTGGAATAAAGGATAGCTTTTGTTTTAGTATATGTATTTGACTTCGTAAATTGCCTACGTACCCATTTTGGGATCAAGCCACATTGTAGCTCATTTGTCTCCCTTCATCAACTCGAGACTTAGCCATGTAATGAGTCTTATCTGCGGTATTACCCGCAAAGTTAGAATTCCATCAGTTCTTTGAACGAACTGACTTCGTCCTTCTTACGACCCTAACTCCTTCTGAAGTCGGGAACTTAACACATTGGTGATAAGTCGAGGGCACTGCCCTCATAAAGTTTAGCCAATGTGTTCCCAATATAGCATTGTAGGAAACTTCATGATCCACTACGGCAAAGTTGACCATCTTCATCACTCAGGCTGTTGAGATCGGTAGTTCGATGGTTATGATTGAGTTTGTAGTGTCACCACTGAAACTTGTTAGTGTTGATCCTGAATCCCGGAGATCCGATATCTCTATCCCCATTTGTTTTAGGGTCTTTAGAAATATGACATCAGTTGTACTTCCTGTATCAATTAAGACTCGAGAAACTTCACATTTAGCTCCAGTATCAAGACTTACAGTCATGATGTAATCTTCGGGAGCTTCCTTATCGAAACAGTATTTCTCGGAATAAGATATTTTCACTTCGGGAAAAAGCCCCCTACTGTTTGCTTTTTCTGTTTTGGCTCGTCGTTGGTGGTTCTTGATTGATCCAGTTGTATCCCAAAGAAGACTTGATCCACATATAATTAGGTTGGTTATTTTCTTCTTTTGACTATGCTTATGCTCGGCCGGCTCGGATTCATCCGGAGCCTTGTCATTTGACTTTGGGGATCCTGGATTATTGATCTTCACTTCGCCAAACTTTCCCTCTGCATACATGTCAACAAACACATCTTTCAACATGTAACATTTCGCGGTTGAATGTCCATACCGTTAGTGGTAATCGCAGTATCCTTCCTTATCCTTTCCCAACGTGTCGTCAGACCTCGGAGGTCGGTCGTCACTTCTTTTCATGGACTCTTTCTGGACAGCAAAGGCATGCAATCCACTAGTCTGACTTCTATCCTTATGCTCCCTTCTTCCACTTTGGGGAGCAATTGGGATTCTGGAAGACTGAGGCTTTGAATTCTTATAGCGCTTTGCGAGTGCGAGACGGTCTTCTTTGGCTGTTGCAAAACATGCACCTTGGTGAAGTGCGACATGGATTGTGGTTGGCGTGTTAACCATCAGATCATCTATGAACTTGGATTCGTGCCACAATCTCATATTTAGGGCCGCCAAAGCCATTTCATCATGAACGACATGCATTCTAGCGATGACTTCTTTAAGCTTTGTTAGGTATGCCCGAAGTGAATCCCGAGGTCTCTGTGACAGAGCCCACAACTCCGCTCTTGAAGCGGTCTTCTGAATAAATACTGAGTATTGCTTTGGAAAACTAAACGAGTGCTAGGCGAAACTGTCAATAGATCGTTCCCCCAATCTTGAGAACCAGTCGAGGGTAGGCCCTGCGAGGTGTTCTACAAAGAGTTTACACAACCCGACATCCTTTTCATACTCATTAAAATGATCTCTTCCAACTATGATCCTGAATGCGGTTAAATACGATTTAGGATACGTCTTTCCTTCATAGAGTAGGAGCTTAATCTTCCCCAATACGAATTGAGAACGGAGTTCGTTTAGTCTCTTCCACCACGTGAACAATCTCCACCAAGTGAACAATCTCTGGGGATGCGCTAGTAGCATTATGGACTCGTGAATTTACATCCCGTAATCTTTTTCTATTTTCTGCCAACGCCGAATGAATATATTTCAATCATGTTGGATCTATATTCCTTCCAAGATTACCGACGAACTGATCGTGGTTCCTTGCTATGAAGGCAAAATCAACATTTAACCATGGAGATATGAAAGCAAAACCAACGACACTTATTGTCAATTGTATTTGAATTGAAAGCCCATAAAATTTAATTAATTTCGTAATTTATTATTTATAATTGACAACGAAAAACATTTGAAGTGTATAGTTGTACATCAATTAATATGTTTAAGTTGAGTAGGTTAAAGTTATTTTGGAAAAAGATATGATTGCGATGGCATCATTTTATTTTTGTCTATATAATCTTTTTGCTTTTCTTTTCATAATTGCTTTTCTTCTATAAACCTTTTCTCACAAGTCATTTGCGTTAAATTATTCTGAAAAAAGATTTGATGTGAAACAAAAGTTAAGTTACTAAACAGTTATGCGGGAAAAAGAGAGGTTTATGTATCACGATGTAGACAGATTAACCTAATCAAAGAATAATGTCTGGAAAATATATTCTTAATTATTTAAAATATTGTTAAACGGATACCAAATTCAAAATGCACATATATGTATAAATTGTATATACTTTAGAATTAAAGAAAAATAATATTCCACCTGAAAAGAGCCACCATTCAATGGGAACAAAATCTTTTTGTTGAATGTACTATAAAGGTTGAAATCAAAGAACATTACTCGAATGTTTGTTTTGTGTGGTATGATCACACAAAAGAATGAAATCTGTTATTTTATTTTATTTTGAATAAGACATTGCCTAACAATCATCTTTAATTTCTTATTGAAAGATTTTTTTATTATATATTAACATATACTGTCTTAGTGGTTGAAGTTATAGTCTTAGATTTGTTACATTAGATATAAGATTGTAGATATGAAACCTTTACTATTTTCCTAAAAACAATTACAGCTTATAAATTCTATAATTATGGTTTTAGTTATTAAAAACAAAAGTTGCTAAGCCAATGAAAACACTGAATTTATGTGGAACCCACTAAATGTCTTTAAAATATAATTGATTTAAAGTCTTTCTAAAAGAGAAATAAAAAGTTTTCATAACTGTTACCATTCATACTTTTTATCACTAGCTATGATAGTCTACCATATTAGTTGATATCTCAAATTTTCAAAGTTGTACATGGCTCAAATATTTGTGTATGGTATTCATGTAATTAGAACTCTGGGGGTGAAAATTTCGGCCCAATAAATTGTATCCAATAAACCAAATGGTAAAAAAGTCCGACAAAGTAAAAGAAGCCAGACGAGGTCAAAGAAGCATACGAGGTGACGAGCCGAGCTGAAAGGCCCACCGGAATGAAGTTTTTGGTCAAAGGGGATTAAATGCAGATTCATTAGTCAACCCCGTCGAGATCAAAGACTCATTCAAACCGGTGAATTAAGGTGCATGAACGTAACGACCGGAGCCTCGAAATTAAAGACCATTCATGGCGAATCATATAGAATAAACGGTAACGTTAAGCACCATCTCGGAGTATAAAACAAGGACGAAGAAAAAAGCAAAGGAGGAACAACTTCTCCCACACACATACACACTCACAACGAGCTCTACACTCAAATACGTATCAATTCTTTGTTTTTGTTCTTGTAAAATCACTCTTGACATTCGAAATACCAAATCCAGTTTACCCCGCAAAAAACTTGTCCAAATCACTTCTAGATCATGTTTGGTCTTCTCAAGCAACAAACTTTATGTTTATTACTCGATAGTCTCTCGTTTTTTTGTTATTATAGATAAGTCGAACTCTTCCGTTTAATCATATTTACGAAAATTTTTAAATTAAACTTGCGGGAAAATGTATCCAATGTGTAGTGTGTATAATCTAGCTAGATCAATTAACTGAAAAGGAAAATTAAATAATCAATAGAACTGTGTTTTTGATAGTCACTAGATTTATGTTCCGCGCGTTGCGCGGAATTACATTTTTAAACAGCTATCAATACGAATCGTTGAATATAAATATAATCATTTGAAGTTCTTAAAATCATTCATGTAAACGTTTGTAGAATCAACAAACCTATTTTACCAAGTGATATAAAACACAGATATTGACAAAGATAAATTTTTCTTTGGAAAAACAATAAATCTTTCAGGTGAAAACCTCCTAAAATAAAGAAACGGCATCGAAAACCATCCTATGACATTTTATCCCAGAGAAAGTTCCTTTCATATTCAGGTCACGTGAAAACATCTCCTTTGAAGTTTTGATGTTCACTATTAACCTAATCGTACTTATGATTAAATGCCAATGCGAACTTACCACGACCCCGAAATTAATGTAAATAGGCCAAGTTTAAACATCAGTATATGCAAATGTGTAAACGTAACACCCATGACGTTACAACATGTTTGATCCATTTATTATATTTTAACGTGATAATTTTTTCCCTATTTCTTAAAAATTAATTCTTGCTCCATTAACTCTATGTTAATATATAATTATATAATTTTATATTCATCCAATCTCTATTCAAATTTTTGTTCTGGTGTTGTTTTTCTCATTTTTGTTTTTTTTTTATCTTTTATTTTTTTGTAATTTTTTTTGATGTAAAATATTAATTATAAAACGCTTGTGAATCAATTGTATCATTAACTTTAGTGTTACTGTTCTTCTCTCCTTTTTAATGAAAAAATAATTATTATTATTAAAAGTTTGTCAATTAATTAAGTCATTAATTTTAGTTTTAATTTTATTTTATTTTGCTGAAGTGGACACCCTAGATGGAGAGAGAACTCTCTTATTATATAGTAGACTAGCAAATAATTAAAAAATTAATTTAACAATATAATAAAATATTAGGACAACGCATATAGCAACTAAAACAATTAGACAAATTTAGCTTTTAATCTCCACTTGTTCCTCAAAGACTTCTACAACTCACTTCTTCTTCTTTTCACAACAACCACATAATCAATTGGTACTTGCTAACTGCTAAGTATTTTTTCATCATAATTTTGTTTCATCTAATATTAGAGTTAGTTTGATTGGTGATTTAGATTAAATTACAAATGAAACTCAAATAATTGATAAATTTATCAATTTTAAGGAAAATGAAGTATGATTTGGAATTTTAGATTGGAATATGTTTAAAATTTTAGATATGTATTGTAGTTTTGTGAATATGGAGACAATAAATTATTGTTATTATTAAGGAATATGAGTTGCTTTAGATTCTTAGTGCACATGCTATTTTTATCAAAATCATATAAAACGTGAATTGTTTTTTAATATACAATACACTTGTGTAATTAAGTATTTTTTTTTATTGAAAGATTGTTGTAACTCTTTATTAATTGGATGATTTTATATGAATTTGGGACCATAATGGTTATTTGGGATTTTTTTAACACTGCTTATGGGCTCTGTATCTCTAGACACGGCTCTGCTCTCAAGCATGTTAAGTTTTTTGATTAACGCATTCCCCCGTGTCTCTCGCATCGGAAGCGTGAGGTTCAAGACACGGTGTACTGACTATCCGGCGAACATCCGCGAACGCCGAAGGACGGCGTCATGCTAACACCGCCGGTGCCGGTGATGAGTCCGGGCATGATGAAGATTCATGAGCTCAACAAGCGTTGTGATCTCAAGGAGTTGGAGCGTTTAAGGTGGAGTTTTAGAAGGGAGAAGTCATTGAAGAAAGCAGAGGCGGTCGGAAACGAGAAAGACCGTGATCTTCATTTGGAGGATGTCGTTGATGCCGAGAACAATGAACTTAAGTGTAGCGACGACTTGGCAGAGCTCCTGAGGAGGAAGGCGGCCTTAACGAAAGCGGATGTCTCGCGAAACACGGCGGCGACGGAGGATAATATTAAGGAGGTGTAATATCTTCCATTTCTTTTTCCCTTTTTTTTAAGTTGGATCTTATGGATTATCCTAGAGTATTTTCTCTTTAAGCTTATTATGGATTATCATGGGATTTAGTTTTTTGTTAAGTTGGATTCTCTCTCTCCCTCTCTCTCTCTCTTCACTTCTCAATCTGATTTTGGTTGTGCTAATTACCCTTCATTTTAAAACATAACAATCATAAACACACACATAAGTACACAAAATATGATATATATCATACAAGTGAATAATGCTTTAGATAATTTTTATTTTGTTGATCAATAATAATCACATTTCAACAACAACAACAAAAAAAAATGTTATGTTTACAATGGTAATTATAAGCTAAATTCCGAAACATTAAGTGAGAAATTAATCGGTTATATTATTATTCAAGGTAGATATACGAGTGAACCGAAACACACAGTTTATTTAAATATATTTAAATATCTACTCTAGTCTTTGTTCACGTATTATATGTGCATGAATAAAAATAGGAGCATTCTTAAATGTCTCTGTGCGTTTGAGACAGTCTCTTTTTCTCTACTAGGGATTGACCTCCGCGTTTCGCGCGTACTTATTTTACATTCATATTTTATAAATTTGTTTATATGCTATTTTTTAGGAAACGATTTTTTTTTTTGAATTTTAGTTTAATAGGTGGTTTATGTTTATAGTTGCATTGTGTGTATCTGCATGTGTTTTGTTATTTCTCCGTATTAGTGTTTGTATATAACAACATTTTTCTTTTAATTATATTGTTAAGTTATGTTGAAATATTGTTTTTTTCCATGTGTTTATATGTAGTATTTGACTACTATGCGATTCTAATTATAGTTATATATATAAATTTTTTTCTTAACATCATTTCAAATCTCTCATAAGTTACATATTTAGTTGAACGTATAATATTATATTTTTGTTCCGTAATCTATAGTTTATATTGAGGCCAATCATAACCCCATCAGCATATCTACACATTAACTAAACAAATCACTTACATTTAATTATAAATGATTTTAGTACATATTGAGAGTTTTAAATTATCTATTTATGTAGGTATAATTTTAGTTTTTTTTTAGTTACACCTTCTAATAGGAAATGAGATATTTAGGGTTGCAGGTGGAGGCGAGGAAGGAGGAGATGTGCGTGTGTTTTTTTTGTTTTTTGGTTTTGAGTTAATCATTGTTGGGCCAGTTGTGTAGAGTGGGCTTAAAATCGGGAGAAGTATGAAAAACCCAGAAAAAGGTAGCAAAAACCTGTAATTTTTATGAGAAACCACAAGCACAATTAGATTTTATAAGATTTTGTAATTTATAATTATTGGAAATTATTTGACAGCTTTCTTTAATTATTAAAAATTTAAATATGTGGGGTCCATTAAATAGGATTATAGTGCTGATGTGGACATCTTAGAATGAGAGAAAACTCTCTTATTATATTATAGACTAGGGATTGATCTCCGCGCTTCGCGGAGACTTATTTTACATTCATGTTTTATAAATTTGTTTATATGCTATTTTTTTGGAAATAATTTTTTTTTTTAATTTCGAATTTAGTTTAATAGTCGATTTATGTTTATAGTTGCATTGTGTGTATATGCGCGTGTTTTGTTATTTCTCTTTATTAGTGTTTGTATATAACAACTTTTTTTTCTTTTAATTATTATGTTGTTTACTTATGTTGAAATATTATTCTTTTTTTTATGTGTTTATATGTAGTATTTGACTACTGTGTGATTCTAATTATAGTTTTATATATTTTTTCTTAAGACCATTTCAAATCTCTCATAAGTTACATATTTAGTTGAACGTATAATATTACATTTATGTTCCGAAATCTATAATTTATATTGAGGCCAATTATAACTTCATCAGCCCATGTACACATTAACTAAACAAACCACTTACATTTGATTATAAATGATTTTAGTACATATTTGAGAGTTTAAAATTATCTCTTTATGTATGTATAGTTTTAAGTTGTTTTTAGTTACGCCCTCTAATAGAGATTTTTTTCTAATGTTTTGGCATTTATGCTAATAGATATTTTGGCCCAAGTATTGCTTTCTTCGTGAAAGACCGCTGACAAAAGATCTGTAATTTTTTCCTTGTTCCCCATCTCCGAAGAACATATCCTCTCTCGGTTCTAAAAATCAAATAAATCCCACTCACATAGCTGATCCTCGATAGCCACCGTGACTTTCAACGCCTTCGGTATCCATGGTTCCGCTTCTCACATATGTTTCCGCCATTTTCACTCCTTCATCGATGCTCGCACCTACCTCAAGGTCTGATTTCAGAATTCGAATTTTTATGTATCTTATCATTACCAGATTCGGTTGTTCAAAATTTGAAATCTTGCGTGTTGTTTTGGATTTATAGGAGGGGAAATATTGCGATATATGTGGCGTTGTGATTGGAGATGGAGCTGATGCGATCAATGAATATCCTTTCAAAAGAAACACATCGGTTGTTCTGGGTAATGAGGTAAAAATCAATCAAATTTTCACAAAATCATAGAGTTTTAGCAATTTTGTGAAGTTAGAATAGCGATCATTCTTCATGATCTTTAGTCCATTTCATCTGTGAACAATGAGGGAAGAAGTAGATTAATAGGAACCTCAATAGTTTCAAAGATAATTCTTAGGACACCAGAACTTGGAGTGAAGTTATTGCAAGAGTTGGTCTAACTTCTCCATCTTTTTTATTTCAAGAATATTTGAACGATTCTCAGAGTCTATTATATTGGCTTCAATGATATTTATTCTCTTCCATTAACAAAAATTGGGTAATAAGCATTTCAAGATTTATGACGATCATTTAGTAAATGGCTAAGTTTTGGCTTTGAAAATCTTCAATATATTTATTTGTCCGAGAAACCAATTCGGGTCCAAAAAAATGTATTGATTTGTCGAGATATTAATTTGTCAAGTATCAATTTATAGATGTTATACTGTTAATTATGATAATAAACTCATTTTATATGTATTTTCCGTTGAATTGTAGTTGGTTATCTATAAATTAAGTAGTTTATCTTAATATTTTATTTTCAAATATGAACTTACTATATGGTCATTTTTCACTTATTTTATTTCATTATTTTTTTCAAACTTGTGCATTCGCGTATACTAATTTTGTTAATAGCCGGTTCAAGTTTTAAATCATAATTAATATTATATATTTTTCTCGTTAGTTGGTGTAATTGTGTGTTTTGGAGTTGTATAATAATAATTATACTTATGTTGAAGCTTTAATTAGTACATATTAGAGATTTACATAAGTGTGTCCATTAATAGATGATTNCTATTATATAATAGATTCTACTTTATATAATAAGATGTTTATTTTCTCTACTATCATTTATCTATAATTTTATTTATTTGTTCTTATCTTTGTCCTATTTTACATATTCTCGACTTTGTTAAATTAATTGTAAAAACTTATATTTACCACAAATTTATAGTATTTTTGTGACTCTCAAATGATGTAAATTTTATTATAAACAATTATATATTCTCAGAGCAAAATTGAATAAATTATTTTTTTTCATTATATGTAGTAAAATCTATTTTACATTCTTAATTTCATAATCAAATTCTAACATTTTAAATAGGATAAATATTAAATTAAAGTTTTTGGTTGAAAATCTAACAATATATCATTTTCACGAAAATATTTTATAATTTTTTTATTCAATTAGTATTACAATTTTTTTGATTCTTAATATCGAATTATCACTTTTCTATTTTGTTACACAAAGTTTTGTATTTTTGTAATTTGCATTAAATAAAAATAATAATACATATAATAGACATGTATTAAATGAATGTTTTAAATATATTTTAATGTTAATTTTTTGTGTAAATGAGGTGATGGGGTTGACACCCTGGACACCCTAGATTGAGAGAAAACTCTCCTATTATATAATAGATTTCACAATTTGTATTGAATTGGAATAATTTTAATTAAATTGATTTGATATCAACAGTCGAGAGTTGAAATTTTTATTTTTACAAAAAAACATGTATATTTTGAAAATATAATAATCTGAAAACTATTTGTCATCGAATAAGTGGTACTTATATAAACCTATCATCGAGTTTTCAGGTGAAAACTATTTGTATTTATCACAATCCACCAAAACTTTAATATTTTAAACGAATTAACTAATAGTGGGAATTTAATAACCTACAGATGTTTAAATAGTTAAATGATTTTATTTATAAACTATTCTTCTTAAAAACTAATGTGCGATTCCCTATTTTCTCTATCAATCGAGAGAAAATAGTTTTATGTTTTCTTTTTTCATTCAAAAAGTTTCAAACCAAGGCTCCGTAACACCGCATAATTATGTTATGGTCAAAAATATAATTAAGTTGCAGAATCATTTATTGCAAAATGAAATCTGCAGAAAGAAAATTTATGGAATAAATTTTTGTACGATTGGATAAGTTTTGCGGAATAGTTGAATATAAAAAAATATAAAATAAATAGATTATCTGAAATAAATTTTCACTATATTTTATATAATATTTGATATTTCACTAATTTAAAAAATGGGATAATTACTAGAAAGAGATGATACACTTTAAATATTATTAAAGATATTTAATTTTCATTGTAATTATTTTTCATTATTTTTAATACATAAAAATCTAACAATATTGTAAAACTCAAAACATAGTTGCAATCTCATTCATTACATAAATATTTATAGTGAACAAAAAAACAAAAATATTATTACTTCTTTAAGAAGCCAAAAATATTAAAAGTTATATAACTAAATAATATGGAAAGTTATAATTCAACTAATTTTACAAATAATCTATTTGAAACTCACTTTCTCCTTAATGGATGTTTTTGTATATTTTTTTAAGCAAAAACACAAGTCTGCATTTTTGTGTTTTACTTTTTGTTCCGTATATTTATTAGATTGGTAAAATACTTTTAGAATTACGTTTTTAAATGTAATTCTGCCATTTTACAATTTACCAATCGTAACCCAAAAGTTTCTATATTTTTTTAGACTGGAGCAGCTTAAGGTTCCTCCCAAACAACACTAGAACCCAGAGAAGCACGAGTTTTCTTGGAAGAGCCATACTTACATCACTAAATCAAACACTACTTGATAGAATATCACATTATTAAGTCCTGGGCATATAACCCGGACCCGAAAAACCCGAACCGAACCGATCTGAAAAATTGGGTTCGGGTCGGTTTCGGTTTTCCCCTAAAACCCGAACGGTTCTGTCCTAAATTATTTTCGGTTCTCGGGTCGGTTCGGGTTTTATCCGAAACCCGATCGGGTACCCGAAAAATTACACTGAAAAATATAATTTATATATATATATATATATATATATATATTCGGGTATTTTCGGGTTATTCGGGTTATTTCATATTATTCGGATACATTCAATTCGGATTTTTTGGGTTTTTTTTTGTTATTCGGGTATATTTATTTCGGGTTATTTCGGGTAATTCGGGTTATTTCAGGTAATTCGGGTTCAAAACCGACCCTGTTTTTTTTTCGGTTCCATATCGGGTTTCATTTAAAATCCTAAAACCGACCCGAACCCGACAAGACCCAAACCGAACCGAACCGAATTTTTGTCGGGTCCTATTCGATTCCTATTTTCTACGACTTTGGATACCCGAAAACCGAAAACCCAACCTAAATCCGATCCGTAGACCCGAATGTCCAACCCTAGTTCTCCAAGCATGTGTGTGTGTTTTATTAGACCGTAGTTCTAATTGCCGTCAAGGTGTCTGCATTGACCATTCAATAGCCAATTCCGTACCTAACTACCTACATATATACTATGTGAATATTATACATATTATAAAGTTTATTATTTTTTTATAAGAATATGATGCTCCGTAATGGTTGCTGCAACCCATTAATGTTTCATAATTTTAAAAGTGAGGGAGGTTCTGCCACATTTAATGTTGTAAAAATTGGACATTCTATAATTTTTCTATTTAAAATTTAACTCTTTCTTTTCAATATCGACTGTGTTTTTTTTTCTCCACATACAAATTAACTTTACAAGGATGTAAGTAAAAAGCATGCTGTGTTATTTTAACTTTATTAACATATAACAGACTAAATAATTAGTGCAGATATAGTCTTCAAAATTATTAAATTTAATAATAAAAATGTATAAAACTCGTGATAGTATTAAAAAAAAAATATTTCCGTGTTTTCATGTAAACCCTATTTTTTAACAACATTATAAATATTTTAAGCGGTTCATAAATTCCAACCAAATATACGTAAACAAAAATTAAATTTTACTTCAAATAAAATTAATATTAAACATGGTTTCTGTCTTTTTTTAAAGTTCATTTGACATTGGTTTCAGATAAAATAACATGAAACATGGTTTGATATTTGATATTGAGTGCACCGGTTTTGGGGCTTGTTGGGAACCCTATGAGAAATCAAGAATCTAATACTAATAGTTAATAATTTGCCATTAATGAAGAATGCTTATAGTAATATATTTATAATTAATCACATTTTAATTACAAAATCAAAATCATATACAGAAATATCTTTGTGAATTTCAAGAAAATTAAGATCAAATGTCGTTTTCTTATAGAGATTTCTATTCCCTATGGAGGTATCTTGCCGATCTCAAGGCCTAAGTCATTAGCACTACTAACCATTATGTCAAGATGATTTAACATATGGTTTAAACTGAATACGTTCATTATTTTAGTCTATTGTAATTAATTTGCAGGTATCCTTCAAATCATTTGTCGGCAAGATTTTAGTGTCAATCAAATATTAAAGCATTAAAACTTTCTTATTTGTTGACAAAAATAAAACATCTTTATTTGAAGTAATGATGGGATTTTCGTTTTTTTCTTTATTTTTCTTATATAAATTAATATAGCGAAAAATATATTTTAAATTGAGGCCTCTGGTTGGGTTTGGGCTTTTTTAAATCTTCCGATTTCACGAAAAAAAAACACCACAACGTAGTTCGCGTTAAAATCCAACATTGGAAATTACAACTTTATTCCCAACTTGATTGACTAACGCTGGAAGGAAATAATGTCTTTTCAGTCCTTGTATGACATGATATTCAATTTTCCTTTTGTATATTAAAGTTATATATATATATATATATATATTAATTTTCTTCTAACATATCCCTTAAGTTTCAAATATGATTTTTGTTTTGGGATTTTTTCGTTCTTTTGGGAAAATAATCCATCTATACAAAGAAAAGCGTTGAGTGTCCGAAAAACATGATTGGGGTGTTTTCCGAAGACGTTCCGGCGCTCAAGTCAATAAACAAGAAATATAAGCACTACGGTTTGAACGTCGGGTCCGAAGAGAATTGAAAAACGGGTTAGAATGGCTAAGTGACTTAGAGTCCGAAAAAGCTATGCATCCGCTAAGTATATGGGATTTATGAAACTTTTATGGTGAAGAAGATGGAAAAGATGAGAGCTTTGGGGTTAATCCAGCCAAGGAACAGTCGGAGACAAAGTATTGGGATGAATACGGGGATTCTCCTTGACGGTTTTCGTGTCTCGAGAGAAAAGAGAGTTTTTTTGTGAAGTAGAGAAAATTAGGTCAAGTGATTGTGTGTGAGAGTGTGTGTGAATAGCCGCCCTCTACTCTCGGGAAGCACATGAGACTTTTATAGGGTATACATGCCCCATATTGTATATCGGGTCGTATTTCCGTAATTCGGGTCGAGTGGGTGGATCCTCTGAAATGGCTCCATGTACGTTGCTTTAAAGTGCTTTTCATGTGTCTTCACTTGTCTGCTAGCGACTCTAACTTGCGCCAAGTTATCCTTGCTCTGTGCCTCGCAGGTTTGGCGCCGCGTGGTATGCTCGTCCCATATTGCACGTCTCCCGAGGTTTTGTGTCAAGTCGCTTTCGTCTGTCTTTGACCATGAAATCGCGTAATGTGAATCTTCCAATAAGTCTTTGGGCGGGAATAGTTCGAATTGCAGAGCGTTATCTATGGAGGGAAAATAATAAAATACTCTTGTGAACTAAGCTTCTTTTACCTTCCCGATAACATGGTAAAAAATATCAGATTCCTCATACATTCCCGGATATTACTACGCGTTTATCTGATAATTATTACAAATACCATTAACATGTCATTTTCTTATTAATTGTTTTAAGAAATAACTTCTCCGTGAATAAATTATTCATCATGATAAAACGATCAAATTATTTCATAAATTATCTAAATTTATAATCTTTAATTTAAAACAAATTGGTAACAAATGAAGTGATCTCTATTTTTTATAATATAATAACTATATGTTTTTTTTTACTTCATATATGAGTTTTTGAATCGGTCATTTAATTTATTTTCTTTTTTGAACTTTTCATATTAATTTTATATACTCCCTCTGTTTTTTTTTATAAGTAGTTTTAGAGATTTTGTTTTGTTTCACAATATAAGTTGTTTTCATGTTTCTATGCAACTTTTACCTTTATCGAATACTGTGTGGCCAATAATATTCTGCAGTTTTTTTTTATGATTGGCTGGATTATTTTTAATTTATATATTAAATGATATTTTTTAGTAAAAGATGAGTTTCTTAATATTTGTGCTTTTAGCCAAAACTACTTATAAAAAAAAACGGAGGGAGTATTAAACAATCAATAAAACAAAATATTAAGAGGATGTATATTTCATATAATGGTCATCATAGACAACATCGTTCACTAAATGAAGTCACAGGGGTGATGTTGGATTGATTTGAACACCAATATAGTAAAACTGATTAAGGGATTTTAATCATTAAGGTATAATTTACAAATGAAAGGAAAAGAAACATAGGGAGAAGAGAAAAGTGATAATCATGTGAAAGAGAGTCATACAAGCTAAAATAAGCAAACTTTGTTTTGTTCCTCTTTTTTTCCTTTTTCTCACTCTCTCTTTTCATCTTTTTCTTTGTTATTCCTTTTCTTTTGTAATTTAAACTTTTTTTCTTTCTTTAATTTTCATGCTTCTTTTTGGAATGAATTTAGGGTTTATAAAAAGGAGAAATCTACCTTGGGTTTCAGTTAAAAGCAAAGCATAGAGAGCGTGTGGGATGTTAAAGATAACCACCATTCCAAAGTTTTCACCTTTCTATTCTTCCTCATGTGATGAATATTTTAGTTAGTTTATGTTTAGAAAAGACATTCGAAGGAATTTTTCATATGAAACATCACTTTATTCCAAAAATTATAACATTTTCTATTTTCTTAGAATTGCGTAGGTCGTCGTTGTCATAAAACGAAATTTTTTGTTTCCCTTTCCACAAAATTAGTGCAACTCAAATTAAGTTATGACATCACTGATATGATAAACTTTTATGACTTTAACTGCCATGGCCAAAAAAAAATTGATTATAAAAAATATCAAAGAACCATATAGAAGTACATAACCTCAATTAGTTAATTGCTGTAAAAATCAATCTAGTAATTATAGGACCGAAATATTTTTGAAAATTCTATTGGTTTTAGGGAAGAAGAAAAAAAAATGAGTGAAAAAGAGAAAATAAAAAGGTGTAATGTGTAAATAAAGAAAAGAGCAATAAAAATGTTATAAAACACAAAGAAAGGATTTACTTTTCTCCTCCAAAGAAAACAAAAGAGTGCAAAGAAAGAAAGAAAAAAGAAAGCCTTACTTACCATTTACCACTTTTGATTTTGTTTGTTCTTTCTTTCTCTTTTTTATTTTCCCTCTTTTCTCTTTCCATTTTCTTTATCCCTTTGCTTTTCTTCTCCATTCTTAACCTAAGTTCTTCTAGCCCCCCATGTCCACACAACCAAATTCTCTCTCCTCTCTCTCACACACAGACTCAAGTGTCATTTTCTCACATATACTTCACACAAAAGAAACAACCATTCACTACATACTACCTTGTCATTGATTTTCTCTCTCTATATCTCAAAAATCTTTGCAAAAACAACTTAACCTCAAACAATTAAAATAACATTCTCAACAAAACCCAGAACTCTCTTCCTCAAATCCTAAATACCCATTTTCTTTTTCCTTCCCTACCCACAAGAAAAAAAAAGGATAGTTTTTTTTCTTCTCTTTGTCTTGATTCAAGAAAACAAGAACTAGGGTTCATCTCTGGAAACCGACTGAAAAATCTCTTCAAGAAGAAGAAGAAGAAGAAGAAATTGAAGCTCTCTTTGATGGAGCTTTTTCCTGCTCAACCCGATTTATCCTTACAAATTAGTCCTCCAAACAGCAAACCATCATCAACATGGCAGAGAAGAAGATCAACAACAGATCAAGAAGGTCATGAGGAACTCGATTTAGGGTTTTGGAGAAGAGCTCTTGATTCAAGAACATCTTCTCTCGTCTCTAATTCCAACTCAAAAACAGCCAATAATCATCATCATCCACTCGAAGACCTCTCGCTCTCTAACAACTCTCATCACCAACATCAACATCATCCACACCTTCTCCCAAATTGCAACAGCTCTAACATCTTGACCTCTTTCCAATTTCAGACACAACAACAACAACAACAGCAACAACAACAACACTTACAAGGTTTTCTTGCTCATGACCTTAATACTCACTTAAGACCAATAAGAGGAATCCCTCTTTACCAAAACCCTCCTCCACATCATCATCACCGTCCGCCTCCGTGTTTCCCTTTCGATCCGTCGTCTCTAATTCCATCTTCTTCGCCGGCTCCTACCGGAATCAACAACAACAATAGCTTTGGTACAAGTAGCGTTAGCAACTCCGGTTTAATTACAAACCCTAGTTACCACAATCATCAACATCATCATCAGACTCTGAACAGAGCGAGATTCATGCCGAGATTTCCTGCTAAACGAAGCATGAGAGCTCCTCGGATGCGATGGACCACCACTCTCCATGCCCGTTTCGTTCACGCCGTTGAATTGCTCGGTGGCCATGAAAGTATGTTCCTTTTACCTTAAAGCTTATCTCTTTTTCCATTTCTTAATTTACCCTTTTTAAAATTGTTTTTTTTTAATCAAATCGTTAATTAGGAGCAACACCCAAATCCGTTCTTGAGCTCATGGATGTCAAAGATCTCACCTTGGCTCATGTTAAGTCTCATTTACAGGTAAATTTCTTTCATTGAAAAACAAATAATAATTTCTCTGATGATTGTTATATAATTTCATCTATCTATATAATAAGTATATAATTAGTAGGAGGAAAAATCAAATTAGTTAATAATAGTTTTCTCGGGTATCGATGCATTTGACTCGGTGACTTCCTTAAATCAGAGTTTCACTCGAGTCAGAACAGATCGAATCTTGTTTTCTTCTGATCCTTCCTTTTTTTATTCTTATCTTAATTAATTCCGATTTTGCTCACCAATAATGCAACCGTTGGATGAGTTAAGACAAAACAAAAAAAATGTATATAAACATTCCATACATGTTAAAAAAAAATCTCTTTTTTTTTTTTCTCTGCTAGATCTGATGGTCCTTATAGACGATAGACTGACTTTTTTTTTATTTGCAAGTCTAAATTTTATTTCGCCTTGGAAGAATAAACTTGTCCTGTTACAAGTAAACCAAAAACTACTCAATATTACTATTACTGACACACATAGAATAGAAAGTTAGAGAGAGAAATAGAGAGATGTGGAAATTACGTATGTACCTGTGCTAATTAATTAAATAAATAAATAACCTCCTAATTAAATTCAAGAAAAACATTAGTACTTTAGTTTCTTATAATCCAGTTTTTTTTTCTTGGGCTATACACCAAATTTTAGACTTTGTTTCTACATAATCATAATTTTTTTACAGTTAGTCGAATCAAGTAGGTATATATTTTTTTGTAATATATATATATAAGATACTACGTAGATTTGTATGCCTAAGAGCATAAAATCTTAGGACAATCTAATTAGGGATAAATACCCAATTTAATGTATATTTTCCCTAGGAAAAAAATAGTTTTAATAATTAAAAAAAAATAGAATATTCAGAAAGGGAGAGTACAAGAAACACCATCATTTCTCAATGATGAAATGGTTTTGGTTTTACACACAGTTACAGTGAGAGAGAGACAGACAGAGGGTTTATTTAACTTAACCATGGTTCCACTTCTCCATATGTTTAATGGGCTTTGTTTTAACCATGGTTAGACACATAAATTCATGCATATGGGTACATGAAAATCGCAAACTTCATTAATAATGTCAATTAATGCTTCTGTGTCTGAACAGTTCTATATTGTTTTTCTCTTTTTTTTTTATCTTCCAATGTGTCTGTATATATATAAGTTTTATATTTTTGAAAATTTGTTGGTACTATTCAACTGTGTCGGAACACAACAGTACATTGGTCTCCTTTCTTTGGTCTCTTCTTCCTTTGTCATATAATTCGATACATGCATCTATATATAAACGGAGGTTCAGACGAAATATAATTTAGAGTTTGCTCTTTGACTAATATATCGAAATTATGATGATATTGTACATGCCTTTTTTAAAAAATTATTTTGTTGATGTATCTTTTTGTTTTATAATATCAGATGTACAGAACAGTGAAGACAACCGACAAAGCAGCAGCTTCGTCAGGTTAGTTATAGAGAAATAATTTTAGATTATTGTATTTAGAGAATTTAATAATTAAAATGTGATTCTGATGGAAACCCTAATTTTATTTTATTTTTCTAAATGTGATTCAGGACAATCTGATGTTTATGAAAATGGATCTTCAGGAGATAATAACTCAGACGATTGGATGTTCGATATGAATCGAAAATCTAGAGATAGCGATGAATTGACGAATCCTCTAGAGAAATCAAATGGTCTATGGACCAATTCTTCCGGGTACGTACATATACGGTCTATCTATACGTACATTCATGTCTACATATATAATGTGGAATCTCGCTTATGCATGTGCATGCCAATATATATATATCAATATATATATTCTGTGTCCACACGTTATAATAAGAGTATAAAACTTGAAATACATTTAAGTTTTAAAGAATCTGGTTCGGTTTATGTTTCTGCCTTGTATTTCTGTTTTGTCTTTCTCAGCCACAACCACAAACCCAATTGATCGAGTTGAGACAAAACCCATGATGGGTTAATCATCATGTGTTGTTCTCTCTCTCCCTCTCCAATTAACATTTGAGAGAGAAAGTTAATTAAAGATAATTGGCAAAAAAAAAAGAGGAATTAGGAAGAGATGTAAACCATCCTAACACACACACATGTATATATATATATATATGAAGTAGGCTGTCTTTTGTCAATTTTTCAGTCTAGTAGCTAACTTTGATAAAGAAATATATCTAAGATAAGTATTTGCAAAATTGTGGATTTTCTATTTGTTTACGTATAATACATGAGTATATATATATACGATTCTGCATGGGGCGTATATTTAGTTTT
Source organism: Eutrema yunnanense (assembly GCA_002933935.1). Taxonomy (NCBI): domain Eukaryota; kingdom Viridiplantae; phylum Streptophyta; class Magnoliopsida; order Brassicales; family Brassicaceae; genus Eutrema; species Eutrema yunnanense. The sequence continues at coordinate 228,746 of PKML01062532.1, read as the reverse complement.
AATCAATAGTCTTTAATAGGATGTCGTGGGACTAATTAGCAAATTAAATGATACGTACTATTATATTATGAATTTAACAAAAAAATATATATTATGAATATGGCCAATGGGTAGAAAAAACTCATCGCCAAAGCTGAATTCTAGATAAATTCATGGGAGAATTGGAAATTTAGAGCAAAAAATCAGAACTATTGTCCCCTTAATACTTATTTGAGATATGCCACTTTTAGACCAAAATACCCTTTATTAAATATTAAAAAAATCAAAATAAATATTTATACTTGTTTTAAAAATTCTGAAAATTCATATTAAGTAAGTAATATATTATGTAATTTATCTTATGAAATTTTTTTAAATTTTTTTTTTTTTTTCATGTTCTATTAATTGTAGAATTTGGTTTCTAGTATTTGCTCTAAAATCTACCAAGTATAGAATAGGTATTCTACTATTTGTATAGCATTCTACTATCCCTATAGAATCTGTTATCTACAGAGTTGTATGTATTCTACTAATTATAGAATTCGCATTCTATCTTGTTCTCTATATTCTACTTTTTGTAGAATAGAAGTTCTACCATTTTCTCTATATTCTATTTTGTTGTAGAATTGAAGTTCTACTATTTTGTCTTGATTCTACTGAATGTAGAATACGTATTCTACCAAACGGTTAACAAAATCTAAGAGAAAATCTAGGAACAACTGAAAATCTTCTAAAAATATATTTTTTCCATTTTTAAATCGGTTTGAAATCGTTTTTTAGGAAAAAAAGATTTTAAAAAGATTTCGTTGAATTTTTTTTTTCCCTTTTTAAAATTTTTTTTTCCTTTTTTTTTCCTTTTTCCTTTTTTCCCCTTTTTTATCAATGCTTTTTTATTTTAATTTTAATTTTGATTTTTTAAATTATTGATTATTATTATTTTAAGGGGTAAAACTGGATTAACCTTAATATAAATATTAAGTGGACAATAATCTACTAATAAGTACTAAGGGGACAATAGTTCTGATTTTTTGCTCTAAATTTCCAATTCTCCCTAAATTCATTACATGAAAATGATAGCCAAAAACTAAAACTTGTATGCATATCATTCTAATTAATATATATATAATCGAGTGCGTTTATTTTTGCTATATAATCACTAAGCGAAAAAAGAAAAAAATTAGATAAACTATTTTCAATTAGAATATGACATATATTTCTTCAAATTATTTCGAGATATTTAAGTAAATTAAAGGTCTTTTAGAATGGTTACACATGAACAAATGGGCAAACACACATGGGTTGGATGAAAAGATTGATTTCTCAACTTTATACTAAAATAAAGTAAAAAATATATGAGAATCTATATAACATAGTTTTATATTTTGCTTACGTTAAACACACAGCCATGCCAGTCGACAGAGATAAAAACAACTTTGTTATTGCCAAAAGAAAAACGCTTTGTTTTCTTTCGTCTTGTAATTTCTTATCATCCTTTTCACTTTTCTTCCTCCTTTTGCTTATTTCTTTGAATCTCATATATCTCTCTCATATTACTAAGCTTTTGTTGGCTTTTGCAGAGAGGCACGTTTGCATGGGAAGCTAATCGATAATGTTGCAGAAATTATGCTACCTTCTGAGGTACGATACATCTCTTTCTGCAAAAATAACTATGTATACGCCAATATGTTATGTATATAGTGTACTAATATCAGTTTTATTTTATGCATTGTCGATTTCTTTTCATTGCTAAGTCACCCGAAAACCTCAAAAGGGGTGCCACAAAAAGGGCTTTCATTAAAGCTTGCTTTAGGAATTTTCAAAAGCAAAGGGTATTTTCGTTATTTAGACATTTATTAGAAAAAATAGAGAAAACCTAACCCCATTGACATTGACCATGATGAGTTTTTGTTTTGACCTTTGACACGCTTATATTGTGACTTGTGAAAGCTTAAGCCTTGAGGTGCGGTTATCTAAGTTTGGCTTATAGGCCAATATGGACAAAAGCAAAACCATGGCAGCTACCATTGAACAATTGGAACATATTTTTCTTCATATATATATATATATTTGTGTCAATGTCAAACACTAGTACTTAGGACGATTAATAGGCTAAGCTTAGATCTTAGTAAGTACTAATGTCTTAATTATAGATAATAAAATCACCTTAAACCCTAGACTTACATTAAGATATAAATCCCGGTGAAATGAATTATTACTAGGGTGGAAGTATATAAATCTACAGATCTACTTTCCTTTCTCCTTTTGTCAACAGTTAATTAAGTTCACGTACATGATCATTTATATTCACATGCTTATCATACACATGTACATATAAAAAATGATAACCATTCACAATGTAGAGAAAATTAGCTAATAGTAATTGATGCTAATTGTTTTTTTTTTTAATTAAACAGAAGGAAATAGATGGAAAGTGCTCAAGTTATGAGAGGATATCATCAGAGGAGATGAGCTCATCAAGCATCTCGGGAACAAGCCCCTTCAAGCCTAATCTTGAGTTCACTTTGGGTCGATCTCACTAAAATTTATTGTTGTAGCTAGCTAGTAATTAATTAGTATTAATTAACTTCTATTTTGGCTAATGACGAGTTTCGAAATTCATATCAATTGAATAAGCTTTTGTTTTAAGCTTAGCTATCAATGTCCTCTCGGAAGTTTGAAAAACACTGTTCTTTTTCCTTCTCTATGAAGAAGAGCTAGTGAAAGTATCGACTACTAGAGGCACAATAAATGTTATGTTTCTTCTTTTGAACCTTATTTACATTTAACAATCCGGTGTTAAAGGGATGGAAATATGAATAAAGAATAATAATAGAGAAAAAGGAAAGACATAAAAGAAGAAAAAGCAGAAAAAAAGAGAGGGGAAAAGGTTTAAAAGAAAGACAAAAGAGGACATGAAGGAAAAGAAAGCAAACAAATTAAAGAGAATGGGTAAAGTTGGAAAAAAAAAAGAATATCTACTAATACATGTTAATTTTATTTTGATAAGAAAAAATGGATGTGAATTATGGTTAATATATGATTAATGATTACCTTTATGATTGCCCTTAATATTTTAAAGTGGGTATAAAGCATATGAACTATCTGTCACCATAAGCTTTTCGAAAAGATAATTAACTTATACAATAAAGCAAAGAATATCTCTTTACTCTCGTAAAAAGAAAACAATATCTCGTATGTTTTTAGGTCCAAAGTATTATTTTTTCTTGAAATACATATATATATATATGCATATATCACGATGTATCACTATTGAATAAATCACAGGGAAAAAGTAAAAGACATAAAAGAGAAAATAGAATAATTTTTATGTATAAGGAAGATTCCCACCAAAGAATATTTAGTTCATCATTGCTTTCACTTAGGAGGTGTTTGATGTTTCCTTACTCGTCAACACTCTATTTTCAGTATGTTGTTCTCCTCGAGCCCACATAATTATATTATGAATAACAGTTGCTATCCATCCGACAGTCAAAATGACCAATACATGAGTTAAGCATATATATATAGAGAGATATCAAATTATAATTGCTGATTTTGAGATGGATTTGAAAGAACAAAAAAATTGGGTTGAAATGTAATTTTTGTTGATCAACAAATAAACAAAAAGTATCATGGATAAAATTTTATGTGATTGAGAGTTCGCCCTCAAGAGCTCTTTCCCAGGTACGAAGCCCAAGACATCTGCTGCTCGAAGCTTTCCCACCAGAATGCTCATCCGACGTCGTCTTTCCTTCGACAGCCGTATCTTCTGACTCCCCTGAAGCCGCTTCTTCTACGGACTTCCCTTGGTTTCTGATCGGAGGATGCTTCTTCCTCCGTCGCGTTTCGTTTTCCCGACGAGCTCGACGTCCCTCTCCTCCCCATGACCCCGTTGCTGCAGTTTGGTAGCCGTGAAAGCCTCCTTCCTCCGGAGCCCCCAGATCCGGCGAATGCAGATCCCTTGCCCGTACCGCCGGTGACTTCTGCTGTAAATCCGCTGGACCCACCGGACCCCCTTGACCCGCCGGATTTCGGTGGAGTCATGTCGCCGCCGGTGATCCTCCTTGCCGCCTGGCCTCCTTGGTTATGTGCGTGCTCTGTCCTCTTGCTTTCTATCGTCCTCTCCGATGAGGAGAGACTCTTCAGCGCATTTTTCGCGATATTCGCCGAGTTGCCCATGCCTCGTTCTAGCCTCTCTTCTTATGATGTCGTGGGAAGCCTCTATGTCGCTGGCACATAGTTTTTTCCGGCGACCTGAAGCTTGATCTCGCCTCATCCTCATCGATATCTCGTTTCCTCCCACTTTCGTCTTCACAGTGTTTTATTTATAGGCTCTTGTTGGGTCAGACGAATCCGATTAGGAGCAGCCTTTCTAGGTCACTTGCGAGGACACTTGATGGCTTTGAGTGTTTCTCTGAATCGATTCCAACTGATTCTCCGACCAGCCACATCTCTCAGCCTCCGCTGCCACTTTCAAACACTCAGTGTTTCATCACCGGAACCCTTCTCCTACCCTCCGTCTCCTCGAAGACATGCAATAAATCCGGATACAATTCAGCGTGGACACAGCCCAATATGACGGCTCGTTTCGCCGGTCCGGTTCTTCTTCGGTTTCACACTTTGGCCCTCGGCTAATTCGGTTCAGCCACCGACAACATCTGCCTCTTTCACCCGTCCATGTTACCCCTCTTCTCATTCGATCTAGCTATCATAAAAGGCTTCCGCCTCCTTCACCATTTCGGTTCAGCAATCGTCAAAAGCTGTCTTTTCCATCCGCCTCCCTCATGTCAAATTTTTTTGTTGTTTCATCCCGATCCTTGTGTCGGGAAACCCTAAAAACGTCTTTACCGACATGTTCTCTTGTGTAGCGGTTTGTTCGGGGCCAGAAGAGACATACGATTTCGTTTCTACGAATATCGGAGGTAGAAGTTCGCCAGCAAAGTCACTTGTGATGAATTCCAAACTATCCGGCTTTGCCGTGAAGTTTTTGACGCATTTGAGCTCTGTCTCAAATCCGATGTCCATCTGTCAAGATGATGATCTATATGCTCTATGTTTTATTGTTTTGAATTTATGTTGTAATGATATGAGAGGATGCTTAATTCCCTCTCCTTGTATCTTTGAAGTTTAATCATCTGTATCTTATGTCCAATGGGTGATGTACTCTCATCGACGGAGACGGCACCGCTCGGTGTTACTAAATGAAATCGAAGATATCATTGACACTCCGCGACGAAGAGGAGCGGCACAAGAAGACGATGTGGTGTTATGGAGAAGAAGGAATGATAGTTTTCGGCCGCTGTTTAATTCAAAGGAGACATGGAGCCTGATACGAGAAGCGCAACCCATAAAACCTTGGTGGAAGGGAATATGGTTTCAATATGCCACTCCTAAATTTACATTTGTTGCGTGGCTTTCCATACACAATCGCCTCGCGACAGGGGACAGAATGGCTAAATGGAACACAGGAGCTAATTCCGCATGTGTATTTTGTCAAGACCCTCTTGAAACTCGAAGTCATCTCTTCTTTGCTTGCACACACTCGAAAGAGATCTGGGTAAACCTAACCCGAAAACTGCTGACACAAGGTAATACGAGTCAATGGGAAACAATTCTCGATTTGTTAGTAGATGCATCGCAAGACAAGCTTCGGCTGTGGCTTGTTCGATACGTCTTTCAACTCACTATCTACACGATTTGGTGGGAAAGAAACAAGCGTCGTCACGGTGAATTACCAACTCCACTCCAGAGACTCATTCAAAGTATAGACAAGCAAGTACGGACTCGACTGACATACATCCATAGTTTGGGCAATAAACGATACGAAGGTGGTATGGAAGCATGGTTCGATTCGAGATGATTTTGAGATATTTTGCTTATTACATTATATCCGTAGGAAAAACTCCTCACATACTCTCTAACTGATGTAACACTCGTTGTAAAAACGGTTTTTTGGTTTGAATAAATTTGGCATTCAATTTAAAAAAAAAGAATGTGTTGAACAAAAAAAAACAAATAAACACAAATGGATTTGAATTGACGGTATATTGACGTTTATTTCAAAAGATAACGTTCATTATCTGACTTGGTTTATACGATATGTAAATACTAAAATTATAATTTTGATAAGGATACTGACAAAACAAATTAATCTATAGTTAAAATTCAAAAAAATAAAGATAAATTGTATCTAATTTATGTTCTAACTGATTGGTATATATATATATTACTAATATAGTATGGTTTTTTTCGGTTGGTAGTGTGAAAGTTATTGATTTCTTGTAATTTTGTGTGGGTTATAGATTTGTAATGGATTAGATAAAAATCAATTTGTGTACATGTGTTCCTAGACAGTTGTTACTATCTAGGGGTAAAAAGAAAGAGTGTCACTACTTAGTAGCTACAAATTACAATTAAAGAAAAAACTAATCAAATTTTGTGACTATGCGATTTTTCTATGGTAATAAACATAACATATCAAATTTACAGTTTTCTTAAACGCAACGTCCCACTCTTGAAATTTCATTATAATAAACACTCGTGAAATACAAAAAAGAAAGAAAAAAAGAAGTAAAAACACACATTATTTACAAGTCTTCTCGATTACAAATTAGTATCCAAAAGCATGCCTACGCATAATTTTTCATGTATATTATTTCACTATTTTCAAAAGAATGCTCATAGTGGTTACACACTCTTATGCTCTCTGTTTATCACACAAATCGGAGAACAATCAAAGTAGAAGAAGATACAAAACAAGTAAAGAAAATTATGACAATGTTTTGTGTTTACCTCCCCTCCCACTTTTTAACAGATTATATATTCAGTTGCAACAAAAATGTATCTGCTTTGTATAATGTATCTTCAGTTGCAACAAAAATGGAGATTTCATTTTGGCCCAAACAACAAAAACACCCATATTCCCGGGATTAGCTCAAATAACCAACGACATAAACCAAACCATACTAAATCAAGATCAATAAATCACAATTTCCACTTTGATTTCGAGTTCAAACACTTAATCATCTACTTTTTTGAGTTTTTTCCGATATAGATTTTGATACTTTGAATGTTTTTTTTTCCTAAACTCTCGACGAATCTTGAACAAACCCTCAATCCGATTTCCTTGTAAGGGTTTAGCTAGATTTTAATTTATCCTCTCAAAAATTATATCCCAAATGAAATAAAACATTGAATAAACCAAATAATAGATTGAATAACTTATCCAATTTCACTGTGACCGTGAATAATTAGTTACCCTTTAATACAGAGCCGACGATCCCAAAACATGTTCCCGAAGTCCTCCAAATATCGAAATAAAAATTAAAATCATAATCATCCAAACTTTTCTTTAAGAAAAATCTAAGAATGGTGGTCTTCATTGTATGGGTAGTCGCATTTGACAATTGAAACACGGCCTTGTGTCACTGTCATGTCACGTGCAGAGTGAAACATCCGAAACATTTTTGATTATTATTATAAACAAAATTCAAGTTTTGAAAGCAAAACAGAATATGAAAGGGCATGCAAAAGGTAGTAATCATTCACCAATAATTGCAACATACACCCACCCACTCATCTAAACTATTAAATGCTACCAATTTAACTAAACTTTTTTTCTTCTTCTACGTGCCAATGCTTACCGCTGCATGAAATGTAAATCTAACAGATTTTTAAAATGAGTCTAAAATTTAACTAAATATATGTAATTTGCCAACATAAAGTTTGATTAGTTTTTACATGACATATACAAGTTCGAATTTTTTTTTGGTTTTAACAAGTGTAAGGTTGTAGGTGTTATAATGACAAATGATATATATATATATATATAATATANAATATATAATATAAAGAAATTTAATGACATAAAGAGGAATGGCACAAGTTAGTAGATCCACAAGAATCAGAAGGAGAATTATGGGAAAAAGAGAACAATTGGTATTACTCTCTCTCTCTCTTAGCTAAAAGCCTTTCATCTGTCCTTTCTCCTTGGGCTACCCCAAATTTATTGACTTTCCTTCTAAATTATTGCTATTACCCCAAATGTATTACAAAAAAGAAGTGTATAACATTGAGTAACATAAAAAAAAAAGTGTATTACTAGAGTAGTTGACTAAAAATGAAATCATCTCCCTCTAAAAGATATAAGTAACCAAATTTATGTAAATGTAAGTAAATTTTACAAGAGTTATTTCTGTTCATCCATTAAACAAATAAAACATTTTTCATATAGTATGTTTTTTTTTGTCTTTTTATAATGTTTTTTTGCTTCGCTTCTGTCACTCTCTCTCTTTCTCTCTGCGTTTGAGGCAAAGACTGAAACACTGCTCGATATTATTTAAACTGTCGTACGAACAGAAGGAGCACGAAGTCCACAGAATGTCAAAAGTATATATTATTAATCCATCATTACATTATCATTTCAACTTTGGACCTTCCTCCACGTGTCGTAATCTTAACGATTGATTTGTTGGGTCTCTGCTGCTCTGTCAGCCGTCAGATCTGATATTGCCAAATGTTGCAAAGATGTTATACTGATCAACAAGAAAGTGACAAGTAAAGTTGACGCTCCTTGTTTTCACCTTCAAGAGAAATCTCTTTATGCATCCTTTTTTTTTTTTTGTCTTTATCATATATATAGCCTGTAATTCCAAAAAGGTATCTAACCTTACAAAGATAATAAAGTTTTCGAGCATTTTAAGAAATTTAGAATTTTCGTAAAATTATATCATATGTTTGAATTATAAAATGTGATGTATAATAAACATTGAACATTCATAAATCCATTGATTAAACAAACATAATGAGATTGCATTTTGAATAGAAAAAAAAAATCGTTTTATATTCCTTCAAAAATACTAAGACTTGTCTTACATTTGCAGTAAAAAGAATTTAGTCAACACATGTATAATAGTATATACTAGAAGAAAGTATTAATTATGAAAGTAAATGTAAAAACAAACTTTTAACCAAGAAACGGTAAAAGAAAAAGAGTGGAAGAACAACGGAAGAGACTATTTCTCATGAAGTTTTGCAATGTTAATTGAGTAGCTCGAGGAGCTTTTGCATGGGGAGAAGCTGTGGTTTGGGTCCCATCAACGTTAATTCAAACGTCAATACGAGAGAGAGAAAGAGCGGATGCATGTGAATGAATGCATGTGTACATAAAATTTTGTCAAAACCAATTCAATAATGTCAATCAATTTTCTTATATTTGACATAGAGACATATATATTTTTGATAAAAAATATATATTTGATGAATGTATGTATGCAGCCTTTCACAATGCACATCTATAAAATCAATAAAATCTGAAATGTATTCTTCTCAAATTAATTTGTCAATCTAACGAACCGATTTGTTTTCGTAATCGCCGAATTCCCGCTTTATTAATAAAATATTTTTTTAAACCTAAATTGATTTTGAACTATCTACAAGAAATGTGAAATCTGTATCTTACACAATAGAAAAAAAAAGGAAAAAGAATAATGCAGAAAAAGTGGAGAAGAACATATATATAACAAAAATAAATTGTTCTCTTACAGGACAACGGATAATAAGGCGAAATTCTCGCGGGAACCAACGCCTCCTTCTTTCTATCCCTTCCGTAATTAATAATCAGACAAAAGAGATACGTACAAACAAACACAACAAATACTCATATACATTTTTTTTTTTGTTAAAGTAAATACTCACATATTCACTTTTTTATATATCTCTCGCATTTTTTTTACATTCAATTTAAATTTTAAATAGACAGCAATTTTTTTTTGTCTACTGTATTTAACCCACTATAGTAGTTGACAAAAAAAAACATTTCACAATAGCTATTGTAAATTGATATACAACCTAACTCAAATTCTACCACGATACTAAAATTAAAGTAGGATGATTTATGGAACGTTAGTTATGATGACTGTCTTTGATTATGGAACTTCCATAGTTTTTAGTCAATTTTAGTATTTCGATTTAATCTTTTACCTTATATTCATATAAATATTTCCTCGGTTTCATACAAAATGTTTTATATATTTCACACATATTTTTTGTTTTTAAATTATACTAATTTACACTTATTTATTATATCCATAATTAATTCAAAATACCTTAATATAAAGGTTACTAGCTTTGGATGAATAGTAAATTTAAAAATTAGTTTGAAAAATCGCATTAAAAAATGTAAACCGACAATATGTTTAAAACAAAAGATTAACTCTAAAACGATAATCTTGAAATATATTATTGAATTTTGTAAAATCATGAGATAAAAACTCCGATACCATCTTGGCTAAGGATGTTTTTTTTGTTTTTTTTTTTAAACTCGAAATAAGAGGTAATTGTGGTGATAATGTAGTTATAGTATATATTTTGGGGGTCAAAAGGTAATAAAACGAGAATAAAGTAACCAAACAAAAAAAATCGAAAAAAGTCAAAAGGACTAAAAAAAGAAAAGAGGTGTTGGGAAAATGTCAGACGGTGGCGGAAGAAGTGACGTGTCAAGAGGAAGTGACGTGTCAAGAGGACCCAAAAAGGATATGGTCAAAAAAACGAATGACTGTCACGAGGGGGACCAATCAACGACAAAACTTCCCCAATCGCTTTGTAATCTAATTGATGCCCTCTTTCACAGTCCTGTCACTGTATCACTTTCTCCCTTTCCTCCTCCTTTTCTTCCTAATCCTTCACAAAATCATAAATTTCCTAAAATCCATACATCAGAATTGTCAATTCCAGTTGATGTCAATTAAAAAAAAAAAAAAAAATTAATCTCTTTTTTTTCTCAATTTCAGTATATGTTTTTTTTTTTTTTGTCGTTGATGAATAATATCTTAAGGCCTTCAAATGGCAACAATAATAACATAAGAATACATCCTATAATTGACAAAGCCCATGTTCAGATCTAGGCCCAAACCCATATCTAACTCAGGACCAAACATGTGTACTGAAGGAAAAAAAACATCTAGATTTGAGAAGAACATAATTTTGATATCATCTCTTATGTTTACTAGACCAGAACTCAACTATAATATTTGATGTTTACTAACTTATATAATATATGTAATACACAGACAACAAAAAGCGCACATCGAAAAAAGTTTTTTTTTATATATATCTTAGTTGTTAAAATCATTAGCGTAAATTTAGTTCGTTTTATTACAGTAGCATATCTATATATATAAAAGAGAATGATTCAAAGTTAGTAACTCACAAGATCGCGATACGTGTCGAGTTAATCAATTAGATTTTGACACGTGTCGAGTTAATATAAAAGTTTTTTTTTAGATTAAGAAAATTTAACTAAAAATTAAAAGGTAGAGTTTAATTTAAGAAAAATGAAAAAAGAGACTTAATTATAAAAGTAAAGTTAGCAAAAAAAAAAAAATAGAACATAGACTTAATCCTAAGAAAATTTATTTATTAAGGAAATTAAACTTAAAATTAAAATCTAGAGTTTAATTTAAGAAAAATGAAAAAAGGACTTAATCCTAAAAGTAAAGTTAGCAAAAAAAAAAAATAGAAGATAGACTTAATCCTAAATGTAAAATTACCAGAAAAAGGGAAAATAAAAATTGATTTTAGATTACATAAATTTATCTA
>PKML01062532.1:195063-207273 GCA_002933935.1 Eutrema yunnanense | reverse complement strand
TTTTTTACTTTGTTAATTAAATTGACACATGTCAATATCTAAACTAATAACCGTGACAAATATCACAATCTCGTGAATTATAATTATCCTATGTGTCGTGCTCACGTTGAAAGATCCTGCTTTATATAATAAGATTCCAATACACATAATATTCAAATGTCATCATGTTAAACCAAAGGAAAAAATCCATGAAAAAGACCAACCATTGATCTACTTCCAAATATATATCTAATTTAGTCTCAGGTTTAATGAAAAATACCAAGAATCAACTTATTTTTTATTTTTTATTTTTTAGGAATATAAATGATTTTTAATATGTTTTTTATTATTTTTATGAAATGGAAGGAGTATTCCGTAATTATCACATATGATATAACACACAAAAAATTGACAAATGGAGAAGAAACGAAGAAGCTATTTAGTATGTAAAGGCTCTCAGTTTTGCAGCTGCTTCTTTGATCTGTTCAATAGTGAAAATGCCAAAGAAGTCGTCATCTTTAACAGCGTTGATCACAGCAAGTGCTAGATCATCGACGTTAACTGGTGGAGCCAAGAGGAGATCAGACGCAGGGAGAGACCTCAATGGTCTAATGAAACTCTCTGCAGCATCATATAGCTTGCCTAGTGGCTCCCCGACCAGATCAAGCGGGACCTCGAACCCGCTCACTTTTCGTTTCCCGTATATGAAACCGGGTCTAAGCACAACTCCTACAAGAACAACAACAACAACGAAATGAGGATCATTAAAAACATCTGGTAAGTTTCTGATAAGAGTGTTTCTGATATATTTGTTTGAAAACCGAACCTGAACCTGATTCAAACCAGATTTGGTTCATATTTTGAAAACCAAGAAACCAAAACTAAACCGAAATCAAGAAGGTGGCTGGGAGCTATCTTTTACCAGAGTTGGGATATTTGGAAAGAAGTTCTGCCTCCGCATTACGTTTACCAGTGAAATAACCGTTGGAGAGAACAAATGGTGGAAGATTGTAATCGTGAACTGTGATCAAGACGAACTTAGGAACCCCTACACACAATAAAAGATTCAAAATGAAAAACCACGTAGATGCGGGTAATAACTAAAAGTTTTAGCTATATAGATACTTAACCGAAATCCTTAGCAGCATTCACAGCGATAACGTTAGCTTCACCGTTGATTCTTTTCATCTGTTCTTCATTTCCAAAACCACCAATTGTTGAAACTACGGCAGTAGCACCCAGAAGTACTTCATCCCAATTCAAATAGAAAACATCACCTTCAAAATCCCGAAATGGCAAAAAACAAAAAACACATTAACCACACTTGAATATGTTTATGTGAATCTATGATACACAAGAAGAAACAGAAGTGCTTACCAGTAACCCATGTAACCTGATCCAACCATGAATCTTGGAAGTTAGGACGACCGGACCTAAAGAATCAATCAAGAAAATTGGTCAAAAAATCAATCGAAAAAAGGCGGGATTGGTCAAGGTTTATACCTGCTGACACTTACAACTTCAATTCCGTTGGTGATTGCTGCTTTGCAGATAGCTGAGCCAACGAAACCGTTTCCTCCGAGAACAACCACCTAACTAAGAGAAAAATGCCTTTTAATTGCGACAAGAAATCGTATAAACACACGAGTAAAGACTCGCTCTTTCGCTTTTATACCCTTTCAGATTTGATATCTGCGACAATGTCAATTGGAGCTTCAGCATAACTGCACTTAACACAAGACTTGAACAATCTGTAAACACACACAAAAGAATATTCATTTCACAGTAATAATGAAGTCTAAGTTTCTAACTTCTCATTGTTTCAGTCTTAAGAGCTCTACAGGGTGAAATTTAATAAACAAGCTATCAATTTTCCATCTTTTGACTTCAAGGATTCGCAGAGACTCTATTCTGTGAATTGATAACCGAATACTGCAAAAGATCTTAACTTTCAAAACCCCAATTCACAGATTTTGAAATTCAATGAAAAAAAACATAGTTTATACGAGAGTGAGAGTGAGGATGACCGGGGAGATAAAGAGCGAGGACGAAATGAAGCGCTGGGAAAAACAGGTCGGTGAGGTGAAATAGCCGGGAAACTGAGAAACGAAGTCATTTTCCGGTTTCTGATTTCAATAATTAAGGCAGATATTTAAAAATTTAACAACTGCAATTTTTGGAGAGAAACTAGTGTCTGAAAATCGCCGGAGAAGACGGCAAAGCGAGAAAATTGTGGTTACTTACTATCGACTTGTCGGAATTCAAGCAAGAAAAAAATAAATTTTTATTTTTATTTTAATTGATTTAAAATCCATTTTATGAAACGACGCCGTTGAGGAAATTAAAAAAGGCCCAAACCAGATTTAACATCGGCCCGCTGAATGAAACGATGCCGTAGAGAGAAAAGTTCGTAAAGAGGGAGTGATGATGATATTATAAGTCTTCAAGACTCGCGAAGACGAAGAAGAAGACAGTAGAAGAAAGAGGGAAAAGGGATTTGTGTTTTGTTTAATCTTCGAGAATGGTGAAATCGACAAGTAAGGATGCTCAGGATCTATTTCGATCTCTTCGTTCCGCTTATTCCGCTACTCCGACTAATCTGAAGGTTCGCCATTGTTGATTTCTCTCAACCTTCGTTTTGTTTTTTTTTTTTTTTTTGTGGATCAATGGTTTTTTACGAATCATGTTTGAAATTGAATGTCTTTTTGGAACTTATTTTTGCAGATCATCGACTTGTATGTCGTTTTCGCCGTCGTCACTGCTCTGATTCAGGTACTAGAATCATGGTTTGAATTATGGTTTCTAGATCTGCGATTTTCGAGTCGTTTTTGTACGGAACTTTAGATTTCTTGTGGATCTGTTGTACTATTTCAGGTTTCCATGGTTAACTGAATTATTTTGAAATTGGCTTTTTCCAAATCTCGAACCCTTTGATCTGATATTGTAGAATAGGTAATTGATTTAGATCAAAAAATCTGCCCATGAACCTATAACTTCAAATCGCAATGTAGTTTCATAGCGTTGTTGTGCAAATGGGTTTGTTCTGTTGTTTCGCTTTAACTCGAATGAAATGGTAAATTTTTCTGTGTGTTTCTAAGGATTCATGACCAAAGTTTCCACTCTAACTATCTGAGGAAGTGAAGCATCTCTTGATCTTTGTTTTTTGGCTTAATTCACTAGCACAGAATATGACTTCTCCGTAGCATTTCAGTGGAAGCACCTGGCCATTGAGTTTTAATCTCTAGAGCTTTCGCTTGGCTTTTTACTGAACAGGTGGCTTATATGGCTTTGGTGGGATCGTTTCCATTTAACTCATTCCTCTCTGGAGTTCTCTCTTGTATCGGGACAGCAGTTCTTGCTGGTAAGTTTAGCGTTTCTTACAACAGACAAATGCTTATTTATACCTTGAGGATGTGTAAAGCTAACAATCTTCTTTATGTAGTGTGCCTCCGGATTCAAGTGAACAAAGAAAACAAGGAATTCAAGGTAACATTATGCCGTTTCAGAACAAATTAGATGAAAATTTCAGCTTTCTTTAACATGCAAAACACACTGTTTTTGTCATTACAATGCCAATGTTTCAGCTCCCTCCTATTCATACACACTCAAACATTTCCTTCTAGACACTGTAATCATAGTGATAAGGCATTCCTGTTAGTATAGTGCATAGTCATAGTGATTTAGGTTCTTCTTATCACATAACCACCTTGTACATGGATGTTGAAAAGGAGGACTTATGAACCTGGACATCAATTTTCTTAGAAATTTATCATTGATCGCATTTCCTCATGGGTTTTCACTCAAGCCTAAACACAATCAAATATTGTCATTACGTTATTATTAGATTCCTGCAAGGTTATAGTATCCAGAGTTATCCACCTCTTGCTTGGAAAAAACTGCAGGATTTGGCACCGGAGCGAGCATTTGCTGATTTTGTCCTCTGCAACTTGGTCCTCCACCTGGTGATCATCAACTTCCTTGGATAGGTTTCCTTCTCCTATTACAGGTTGCTTTCGTGTTCTGGAGTTTTTAGGTGAATCAAAACTGTAGTTTGAGATATTTTATGTTTTTGTCACACAATCAAAACTTTTAGCCTCTCTCTATGACACTAGTAATGGGCCCCTTGGTTCGAATCGGTTCGCTAGGCCTATACTCTGACCACTCGTAACCTGACACGTTTCATATAAGAATTAAAGGGAATCTAATAATTGAAGCTTATCTACTTGTGTAAAATAATCAGGAGGGGATATGAAAATATGAAGGGAACACCATAGATCAAATTTTACAGTTGACTTTGACCCAAGATAGTCAACTATGAATTTGGAATTGTTTCATGACTTTTATTTAAATATATCATTACGTGTACACATAAATAAATATGACCTCTTCAAACAAATTCCATATTATTTTCAGAACAAATATAGTGACGCAACTAAGGGAAATTTTAGATGTTGGAAAGTTTTAAAAGTTGGTCAAGGAAAAAGATGTTAGAAAGTTTCAATTTGGTCTACCTCGATTTATTAATATAGTTACGTAATTTTGTTGTCGTTGATGTCACATGATTTATATTTAGATATCATGTACATACAATGGTACAAATATGACTTCTCCAAACCAAAAAAAAAAAGGCAATTTATTGTTATCAACTAAGGGAAACAATATTAAGATATGAGGTTTTGATTTGGTCTTTTTGAATATCCACATTTTAGTAATTTATTGTTATCATTAACCATTATTAAATAAACCGTAAGGTTTTATGAGAAAAAATATCGTCAAATTCACTTTTTTGTTTAATTATTTTTAGTATATGACGCATATATATGTTTATGTAATAATTTGTTTTTAAAATTTTTGTAATGATTTTTGTATTTTTGATTTGAATCCAATAAATGAAATTTAGATCGGGAAAAAAAATTATTTAAAAAAGAAAAAAAAAGAAAAAGATAATAAAAACGTGGAAAAAAAGAAATGGAGAAAGGGAGGGATAAATAAATAAAAAAAAGTGAGGAAGCGATCTCCTTCACACACACACGCTCTCTGCTTCGTCCAATCACCAAACACGCTTTAATGACTCTCATGCCCCTCACATTTTCCTCCTCCGCCGCAACCGTTGCCGTTGCCGTTGCTGCAACCGTAACTTCCTCCGTTAGGGTTCCGGTTAATCCACTCGTCTCTCCGAGTGTTCGCGGCTTCGTTTCCTTCAGATTAACCCCTAAGAAGCTGCCTCTTCGTTCTCGCGGCGGCGGCTCGTCGTCCCTGAGTGTCAGAGCGATGTCTGAGCTTGTTCAGGATAAGGAATCTGTCGTCGCGGCGAGCACTTCTTTCAATGATGCCGAAGAGACGACGCCGAGTGAGCACAACCATTCCCGTACCTTCTTGGATGCGCGATGCGAAGAAGGTTAGTAGTCTTCTTCTTCTTCTCCGAGGAATTCGAATTGACGGAAATCCAAACTTATGGAGGTTGTACATTATGGTGATTGTTCATAATATGCATAAACTTTTCGCAGGAAATTGAAATTCTACCTTGTTTCTTGTTTTGACTGGATAAGGTTTATTGAATTGAGCTCTTCTTTGGCAATTTGTTTATCCATTTTCTTTCTTGCGTTTTTTGCTTCTGTTCTTGCTCCATTACTGTTGTAATGGCTCCACGCCTTAGATGCATACGTTTTCAGCCAAAGAAACGTTTTATACTATTGTTCTCATGCTAGAGAGCTTTTTTCCGAGACTGTTTCTGGATAGTGTAACAATGCGTTTATTAACTTTGTGTGTGTTATTCATTTCCATTTTTCAGATCTAATATCTGGTATCAGGAAGGAAAAAGAAGCTGGAAGGTTGCCTCAAAATGTTGCATCAGGGATGGAAGAATTATATTGGAACTACAAAAATGCAGTAAATGAAATGCTTTGCCATCTACTTGGATTGAAGAACATCAGCCAAATGAAGTTTACATTTCAATAACTATTACTATTTTCTTACTGATGATTTTAGGTTTTAAGTAGCGGAGCTTCCAGGGCAGATGAGACTGTTATATCAAACATGTCTGTTGCTTTCGATCACATGCTTCTTGGTGTGGAGGTACTTCTTTTCCATCAATCTCTTGCCTACTTGAATTCTCTGTTACTTGACCTTCCTTTGTGAATTTTTCAGGATCCTTATACTTTTAATCCATATCATAAAGCTATCAGAGAGCCATTTGACTACTACCAGTTTGTCCACACATACATCCGTCCCCTAATTGATTTCAAGTAAGATGGAATCTGCACTCTTATTTGAAATGCAATTTGAAATTTCCTAATTCGTTTGATTGGTGTCAATGGATCTTCAATTTATTTTTTTTATGCAGAAATTCTTACGTTGGAAATGTTTCTATTTTCTCTGAGCTGGAAGACAAGATTCGGCAGGTCCTCTTCCCTCTCTCTTGTGCTATAGTTAACCGACGTGAAGCTTTTTAACGCATTTTGCTTCCATCAATAGTTGAGTTCCTTTCCATTTAGGACTTAAACGTTTAACTGGTTGATTTCAGGGACACAATATCGTGTTAATATCAAATCATCAAAGTGAAGCTGATCCAGCTGTCATTTCACTGTTACTTGAAGCACAATCCCCTTACATAGGAGAGAACATTGTGAGCCTTGTTCTGAGCTCTTCTATATACGCCACTGTCTCTATACTTATCCCTTCTTCTTTTTTTGCTGCAGAAATGTGTGGCTGGTGATCGAGTCATTACTGATCCTCTTTGTAAGCCGTTTAGTATGGGAAGGTATCACAACCCTTGTTTTGATAATGGTATGCTACCTGATGGGCTGAAGTGTAATTTAAGCAACCTTGTATGACTCCTGGGATTTCTCCTGCTTTCAGGAATCTCATATGTGTTTACTCGAAAAAGCACATGAACGATGATCCTGAGCTTGCTGATATGAAAAGAAAAGCAAACACACGAAGCTTGAAGGAGATGGCTACACTGTTAAGGTTAGTGGAACTAGATAACGAATTTTCTTATTAGATCTCAGAGAAGCAGATGAAAAAGGGAACCTGCTAATGTAGGTCTGGCTCCCAACTTATATGGATTGCACCAAGTGGTGGAAGGGACCGGCCTAATCCTTGTACAGGAGAATGGTTTCCTGTAAGTTATTTATATTGGACTATAATATCTTATCTGTGTCTGGTAGATTTGCAAATATATTATACTGATCTAAAAATGTTCAGGCACCCTTTGATTCTTCTTCGGTGGACAACATGAGAAGATTGGTTGAACACTCTGGTGCTCCTGGACATATCTATCCAATGTCTTTGCTTTGCTATGACATCATGCCGCCTCCACCCCAAGTACTGCTAGCTCTCTCTCTCTCTCTCTCTATCTCTCAGGTTTACTTTACTCTCATCATCACTTCATTGTGCAATCTCCAGGTTGAGAAAGAAATTGGAGAGAAAAGATTAGTTGGGTATCACGGTACGGGACTATCAATTGCTCCTGAAATCAGCTTCTCAGATGTGACAGCAGACTGCAACAACAACCCTAACGAGGTCTGTCTATTAACACAAAATTATTTCGTTACAAGATCCATTGTCTTTCTCATCATATTATGGATAATACTTTCCTGTGTATTTCAGGCGAAAGAAGCATACAGCCAAGCTTTGTACAACTCGGTCAACGAACAATACAAGACTCTAAACTCTGCGATCCATCATAGAAGAGGATTAGAAGCATCAACTTCAACGGTCTCCTTGTCACAACCCTGGAATTAGTCTCTCATATTAAAGGTAAAAGCATTCCGTCTCAAATTTTCTATATAAGAAGGAAAAGAAAAGAAAAAAAGGATTGCTCATTGTATCTGCAGGATACACAATCAATGGAAAATACTCAAAATGAAGAAGATATATTCACACGTTGTCGTAGGGAGTTTTTTCGTTATTTTCAAAACCCAAAAAAAAAATCCAACGTAGGAACAAAAGTTGGTTTGTGTACATATGAATAGTGAGAGTCAGACCATACTCTCTTGCTAGGCGGCTCTTTTAGATCGATCACATATGTAATATTCTTTCTTTTTTGCTTCCTATTATATTAGAGCTCGAATCATTCACAATGCTATATGATTTTATTCGAATTCAATATTTCCATCTACATCTATGGGCTTTTGACAGCTTTTTCTAAATCAGCTACACAATTCTGCGGAATTATTTTAGTGACGAACCAAAAAAAACTTGTTTTCATGTGATTTTGCAATTTAATTAAAGTTTTTTTTCTTTTTAAAAAGAATGATTTCACCATTATATGCAACTGGTTTTTTACGAATTTGAACCTTTTTGGTCAATATTTTCCATTAACTAAAAATGAAACAATTTTAAGACCGCGTAGAGAGAGTGTGTGTTATATCTGTTACCTGGCAAGTTTGACAGAGTGGAAGTGTCGGGTCTGCTTGGATCTTATGTCACAAATACTCTCTCAAGCTTCTGTCTCTGTATCACGTGTCTCTTCTCTGTTTTCTTCTTCCACTATCCATCCCCTCTCACTTTCTGATTTTCAGAAATAAACACTCAAGCTCAAAAAAAACTTCAATCAGTGAGGTATATAAGATAATATTATTTCATTTTTCCATATATTCAAATTTGGTTTTCTCTATTCATTTCAGTAATTACGGATTATAAGAAAATGGAAAGCGACAACACTCAAAACTATCATCTGTTTTAGTCAACAATTTAACACTTTCTTTACTGTTAATTACTGATCAAAACTAATTAAATAAATTAAAAAAAGTTTGGTCGTACAACTTTCTCTCATGATTATAATCATTCCGATTTTTATTTTTTTTTCAAGTTGATGTGATTTTTTGTTTGTTTAGTTTAATTTGAAAATGATATAAATGTAGAATCAAAAGAATCGTGTGATCAATGAATAATAATACCAACTATCAAATCTGTCTCTTCTTTTCCTTATATTTCTGCATATAGATGCCAAAGTCTATGATTCGTAATTGTACCTTATTCTTCTTTCTCGTTCTACTTTTATTTAAACTCCATCCATCACGGATAAGTCTTTCTTGAATCGAAGATGGAGAGCTCAGCATCACTACCAAACACATTAAACATTATGGACAACCGAAATTTGTATTCGGCCTAATCTTTAGATTGTTTTTTCATACACTTATAACGATGGAGTTTATATATTTTCTAACTAATACTGTATTTTTTTTTGAAGTAGAGAAGTATATAATTTGTAGTGAAATGTGAAAAAAAAAAAAAGATACAAGTACTGATTTGTAATCTACTTAGAAGCAAAATTATGTATCAGTTACACAAATACGAATTACGCGATAAAGAGAATTCTCATTCAATTTCTTTAAAACTTATGTTAAACTTTTTCTTTAGAACCATTGTAATTCTACGGAGCAATAATCTTGTGATTGTAAGTGAAAAGTTACTGTATTTTTCACTTTTCACGGCTCAATATCCACAAATAGTTATCATGAGTACAATCACCTCTTTCGTGTCAACCTCAAGAAACAAAGTGTTTCTTTTCTTTTTCCTTAAGTTTTTTTAAGAAAAAAGTGAATTTTTTATGGAAAAATTATTTAAATGCTATTTAAATAGCACAGAAATTAGATAAAATAACTAAACTAGTAGAAATTTGTTTTTTATTATTGAAATATTTTTCATACCCAAAATGTCCTTATAAATATTTGATAACAAAAACGTAATTATAGGAATGTCATTACTTTTTTTTCCACATCAGCGAAAAAACAGGCGTGACGCCTACGTGACACAAATACTGTCTATGTGTATTATGAAAGTCTGCCGCATAAATTTCTCGTTGTAGTGACGGCAGACTTACAGGACGAGCAGCTGATTTATATTCATAAGTCAGCCTGAGGTCACGACAGACTTATATGAAACTCGATCGACTTATGAATTATCGGCTAACTTAGGAATACACGACACTACTGATTTTTATTCTGACTTATTGTAAATCAGCCGTAATAAGACCGATTTCCTTAAACGTCGGCCTAATTACGGCTGACTAATTAGCGAAAGAATAATTACTGTAATAGTATGCTATTGACGACTGGCTTATATGATGTAGTGGCTGACTTATTTTTTCCACCTGATTTATGTGTTTTAATGGCTGATTTCATAAACTTTTTTAATTACTTAAATAGTCTTTTAGTGGCGACTGACTTATAGTTTTGTTTAATGGCTGATTTATGCGTTCGTTTGATGGCATGTTTCCATATCAGCAAAATAATAATTACATCAGGTCTAAACACATTATTAGGTTTAGCCGCCGTCCGCCGTTTTCTTCGTCGTTGTTCTTCATCTTCTCCCTTCTTCATCATTCTACATTTTTTTCGAGCTTTATACCAAATTTAAATTTCGGAGAGGATGAATTCAATAATAATTGTTTGCGGTACATGGGTTCTCAAAAATCGATATGTATTCAACGCCAACAAGAGAGAGTGTAGAGTTCTAGAAGTTAACGAAGAGACAACCTACAACAATCTTGTGGAGATGATAATGGAGGATTATGGGTTGGAGTCGTGAAGCTGTAAGATTCAGCTGAGCTACATGTTCTCCAACAAGTGTTTGGTCTGGTTCATAAAGCAGCCATAACAGTGTTTGGTCTGGTTCGTAAATTAGCAATAACGGTGTTTACAATGCTTAATAAATCAGCCAAACCTCAAATCCGGCAGTTGTAAATCAGCAAAATCTCAAATCTGTGTGTTTCCAATTTTAATAAATTTGTTTAATTTGATAGGTTCTATTTATAATTTTATTTCAGTGTTAAGTAATTTTGAGTCTTACATCAAAACAATGGGTTATATTTGTAAGCTTTACACATTTTGTAGATTTACCCTTAATATGTTGGGATAATCTCAAAAATACAACTTTGGAGACACCACAATTCAAAACTACCATTAGACGCTGTGTATTTTCAAAAATACACCCTATGCTAAAGTGAAAGACAAACTTAACCCTGAGTAACAAACACATATGTTATTATTTACAAGGCTTTATAAAGAAAACATATGTAAACCAATGCTAGGCATGAAAACCATTTTATAGGAAACATCGCCTAGTACACATTATTCTACTCCGAATTTCAATTTTCTTTCACAGGAGAGTGGTGAAAACAAGATAGATGAAGTTAGGAGAGATGAGAGCAGTGGAAAAGGAAAATAAGTGTGTGAGACAAACAATGAAAAGGTCATTTACAAGGTTTTATAAATAAATAAAAGATTTGTAGTGTCTTATTTGTAAACTCATGCTAAGTGTCTTGTTTTAATCAGATTTTTGTTGAAGATGTAACAAATCCTCAAGTTTCTCAAGTGGGTGCATCAGGTTCTATGAAACCGAAGAAAAGAGTTGCACAAAAAAGCATGGAGGTTAACCTTTTTCTGGTTTATTATTTACAAGGTTTTATAAAGAAAACATATGTCAACCAATGCTAAACGTTTGATATGATCAGGTTATCGATGAAAAAGTGTCAAACCCTCAAATTTTTCAAGTGGTGCATCTCAAAGTTCAATGAAACGGAAAAAGATAGTCAATGAGGTTAACTGATTATAATAAGATCATCAACTTTTTGTATTTTCGAATCCTTTTTTGAAATGATTTTATCAGTTAGCATATTAAAAATGATTTATATGGTTATAAAACTAGCATATAAAACCATATAAATTCAATTATAACACCCAATATCCAATAATGTAGCTTCGGCCGAGTATTTATCAAGCATTTATATGATGGAGTTAGTTATTTGTTGTTCTTATCTGGTTTACAAGGTTTTATAAATTACAAACTAAATTGTTTTGAAAGAATTTATATGGTTTTATATAGTTTTAAAATGATTTATATGGTTTTATATGGTTTTAAAACTAGCATATAAAACCATACAAATTCAATTATAATACTCAATATCCAATAATGTAGTTTCGGCTGAGTATTTATCAAGCATTTTAAAACCATATATTAGTGCTCAAGATAAACACGTATAAAACATTTGATGGAGTTTGATGTTTGTTGTTCTTATCAGGTTTACAAACTAAATTGTTTTGAAAGGATTTATATGGTTTTAAATAGTTTTAAAATGATTTATATGGTTTTGTATATTTTTAAAACTAGCATATAAAACCATATAAATTCAATTATAACACCCAATATCCAAATAATGTAGCTTCTGCTGAGTATTTATCAACCCTTGGCATGAGGGAATGGGTCGTCTCTTGGCATGATTTC
>PKML01062532.1:164959-195038 GCA_002933935.1 Eutrema yunnanense | reverse complement strand
TTTTTTAAAATTTCCCTAATATGTTCATCTCAAACCCTAAACCCCATACAATATACAATATAATCCTTACCATGTATTTATAAGTATACAATATAATTTAAACTAAAATAGTTTTAATATGCAATTAGTAGAATTTGCAAAAACATATCATTGATGAAATTATTCTTCAACATATATATATTTACGCACATTGATATTTTCTTTTTGAATAAGTCTATTAAAATTTTCTTTAATATATATTTAATTAAAAAATCGACCTCTTTTAAAAGTACTTAAAAGTTGTTCTTTTGCGACTATGTAGTATAAATGTTCCAATGAAAAAACATATAGTATAAAAGCACGAATTTGAGAAGAAAAGAGAAACATGAACATCGATTAGTGCTTTTCTTTTTTTTCTTTTTTTTCTTTTTTCCCTTTCTCTCATCTTTAATACTTTCTTTAGCGTTTAATAACGTACGTGAATAATGTTACTTTAAATCAGTCATAACGGTGTTTGGTCTGGATCGTAAATCAGCCATAACGGTGTTTGCAATCCTTAATAAATCAGCCATAACGATGTTTGCAATGCTTAATAAATCAGCCAAACCTCATATCCGGCAGCTGTAAATCAGCCAAACCTCAAATCTGTGTGTTTGTATTTTTAAAAAATTATTTAATTTGATAGGTTCTATTAATATTTTTATTTCGATGTTAAGTAATTTTATGTCTTACATCAAAACAATGTGTTATATTTGTAAGTTTTACACATTTTGTATGTTTATTCTTATCATGTTCATCTCAAACCCTAAACCCCATACAATATACAATATATTCCTTACCATGTATTTATAAAATTTTCCATAAATAAGCCCATAATATCATTCTTTCCTTTATATTACTAAGTTGTAAACATCTCATATCTATATTACCCTAAATTCTAAATATAGTAACAACATAATCCTTACCATGTCTTATCTATATCTATATGTCTAACTAGATTAGTTACATGTTTTGTAGTATCAATGTTATCATAGATCACAAAAAAATCAATGTACAGTCTTAATCCCCTAAATCCTAACCCTAAACCCCCTAATCCCCTAAATAAATATAAAAGTCTTAATCCCCTAAATTCAAAAATAATTGTGTGATAAGTCGGCCATAATAGCTTACAATTCGGCCATGAAATTGTTTGAATGTGTTGGATACCAAAAAGTTGAAAAAATGAATTTTCAAGCGGACATCAACAAAAAAATTGAATTTTCAAACGATTTGAATTAGAATTCAAAATGGGTGTGAATATCGACGAAATTTAATTCAATAGTTTTTGGCGTGTGGATATCGACGAACTTGAAGTTTCCCACCTACATTTTTTGTAAGTAGACAAACACAAACATATTCTTACTCAGAACTCATAAATTGCAGCATTTGCACTATCTCCTTGATGTCAGTCTTCAGATCCGCAACGTCCTCCTTAAGTTCACTAATCTCCTGGGCCATAGACGCATGCATGTCGGAAATAATCTCTAATTCTTCATCGTGAGCTTCGTCCACCCACTTAAACACGTGAATTGGCCCAGATCCCATGACGCAACGATAAAACTTTTCCCATGTTAGCTTTTGTTTGAGAAGTGAGCACACTAGTTTGGACAAAATAGATAAATCGACCATCACTAGTTTGGACAAAATATATAAATCGGCCATCACTAGTTTGAACAAAATAGATAAATCGGCCATCACTAGTTTGGTTAAGGTTTCTCGGCAGTTAAGGTTTCGCTTTGGGAATCGCCCATATAGTTTTTTCGTTTCTTTTTTGGCTTCGGGATATTTATTTCTCTTATTAAGAATCTGAATCGTTACAATTGATAGTAACGAGAAGAAACTGAATCGTTAAATTTTTTAATTAACAATAAATCTCACTTAAAACAGTAACTTCTAAATGGCATTATCGTTTAAAGACATAAAGACATAAATCAGCCATCATATAAACATAAATCAGCCATCAAGTTTACATAAATCAGTCATCATATAAACATAAATCAGCCATCAAGTTTACATAAATCAGCCATCAAATATAAATAAGTCAAATATGTATAAATCAGCAATCAAGTGTACATAAATCAGCCATCAAGTATCCATAAATAGGTCATCAAGTTTACATAAATCAGCCATCAAATATACATAAATCATCCATCGATGTAGCGTGGATGATTCTAGCACTGGTTTTCATGGCAGGTTTTGACCAGTTATAGGCGATTGAACCAGAGATACCACAAAGCCATAAACAACCTATGAAGAGTCAAATTGAGATAGTAATATCAGACAAACTCAAAGGCATCAACGAAATTAAGAACACATATAAAAAAATTCGGATATGAGGAACAATTCAGATAAATACGACATAACCTAGATCTATAATAACGATGAACCAACACAAATATTTGACGAAACTGGATTCGGGTATCCTTATTATATGAGGTTACCAACACAAAAAGGTTAGATCTGAAGAAGACGAAGAGGAAGAATAAGAAGATGAGAAGAAGAGAAAAAAGGAGACAAAGAGGAGAAAATAAGACTTATTGTGGGTCGACGCGGCGGTAGAGGAGGAAGGAGATGAATAGTAAAAGGAAACGAAGATAAATAAGGAGAAAAGAAGACTTACCGGTATCAACAACGTTGGAATCTGAGACGAGGAGGGAATCCGGGAACAAATCTGCGTCTTCGCTGGAGCCAGAGCGGAGGAGATTCGGCGAGTGAGAGAGAAGAGTGAGAGATGCGGCTAGGTTTTTAGTTAGAAGAGAAAACAACAAGAGAAACAGAGAGAAATGAGAGATTAATGTTGTTTTTTCTTCTATATATCTCACTTAATAAAATCTAAATGGCATTATCGTTCATTATAGTTTTAAACTACCCTTAATGGACATTTCTTTTAAAGTTTGTATCATTTAAGTAATATTTAAAAGTTATGTATTATTCTAGTCATATCACAACGTTTTTGTGTTATTTGAGTAATTCTCTCATTTTTTAATCTTGAAAAATGCACAATTTCACTAGATGACAAAATTAAAACTTTAATACTTTTTTCTTGTAAAATTTGTCCCATTTAAAAAGTGGATAATTTACCTTGGTGAAATTTTTTTGTTAAAGAGTAAAAAAGGTAATGTATTACGTTGTTTTTTTATTATTATTATAACTTAGGTTGTACAGTCGAAATCCGACTAGAGAGAAGAAAATTGGCTACCTCATGTAAAATCGACATTAAGAGAGAAAGACTGGCTACCTCATACATACAAAAAAAAAAAAAAAAAAGGTAATGTATTACGTTTGATACCTAGATCTATATTTGTTTGGCAGCAAACTAATCTTTAGTATTTTTTGATGCACTAAAATTAAATTTAACTTTAAGGTTTATATTTAACGTATTTTTATTTAAAATATTTAACGTTGTTTTATCTCTCGTCTTTTGCGATAAACCATAATTACAAATGGCATGTAGAAATTTTGGGTGCACGAGTCCCAGCGAAGGGCATGCACCCCTATTAATTTTCATATTAATACACTTTTTTATTAATTTATTGATTTAATGCGATTTTTCATCGCATGTGGCTCTCGAATCGTTTCACATTCTCAGACTTTGTTTACATTTTTTTATAGGTCTTTTGTCAGTTTTATATTTGGGAGTATTTATTTACTCGTGTATCGATCGGTTAATTTGTTTAGTCTGTTTTTGTTTGTGTTATTCGCAATTTTTTCTTGAAGACATAAATGCATCGATGTTGGAATCCGAGGTGTAACAAGAAGAGTGACGTTTAAGCCTTCCCAGACAAACGATTTTATTACTCCTTCTGTTTCTTTTTAATTGTCGTTTTAAAATTTTAATTTTATTTCATTTTAAATATTGTTTTACATTTTAAATGCAGATTTTTAATAAATTTTTCATTTTTATCCCTATTTTATAGCTCATTAATGAGTGTGAACACATTATATAGTGCATTAATAATAGGCAAAACAAAGAATTGTAGTATTGTTTTATTAATATGCGTAAAAAAACCTTAAATGACACTTAAAAAAAAACGGAGAGACTATTTAATACTCCCTCCGTTCTGAATTAATTGATGTTTTAGGGAGTTTATTTTTTTCATAATTAATTGATGTTTTCACTTACCAATGCATAAATTACCATAAAATGACTTTTTTGCCCTTCTATTATTAAGATACTTATTTAGCAAATTAGAAATTAAACAATAATAAATGAGGTTAAAAATGGTATTACACAAGCTTTCTTAATTTGTGTGAAAAAACCTTAAACTTCATCTAATATAGAACAGAGGGAGTATAACCATAGTTGGTTTTTCTTAGAAACCTTAAGTAGTTTTTTTTTGTAACATAAACCTTAATTAGTTACACACGAAATACTCGGTAAAAATGCGTAAAATTTCCTCATTTTATATAGATTCTTATTGGACTCTTTTTGCTGATTAGTTAAAATGTGATTTTTCGTCGAAAAAACAAAAGCTATCATGTGATTTCACATTGATTTAGTCACTCCGCGTGTCCTCTAACTTTTAACGAAAAACATGAAATAGTTTCATTTATGCTTTTGTTTCTTATAATTAAATCAAATATTACTATTTGCATAATGAATCTGTCATTTTGATTCGCGTATCAACAATTTAACCATTTTTTAATTAAATGTAAAATTTATTCAATTAAAAAACTTTTCTTACAACTAATTCTATTTCTTTTAAGTTTCTTAAAAACAAAATTTTAGAAAGTTTAAGCTAAGAAAAAAAAAACCTAACAAATTAAAAAAAAAAAAAAAAATTATCTAGATCCAAACCAAATTTGCATCCCTTTTTCTAATTTCACCATTGCTATTAACTAGAAATTTAGTTTTTCCCTTGTACCAATTTTTTTTGTTTTTTGGTCAGAGTCCCTTGTACCGATTAATTTAAAAGAAAAAACTTACTATTAACCATAACGTAAAGTCTGAATAATTAGAAAAACACAATTTTTTTTACAATCGAATTACCAGCATGAGTAAAGTTTTGCACAACCTAATACATTTTTCTTCAAATTAATGAATGTCCCGTCGACATTAGGAGATTACCGTTTTTTGGCTAACTTTAAAATATCTATTAACTGGTTACGTATTAGGAAAAAAAAGGGGTTCATTATTTGGTAATTAATCGGTACATTGAATATCGATTACTTTGTTGTGTTTTCGGTGGATTATTAACGTAAACAAAAAGAAGTGCAAAAAAGTTTAGGACTGTCTCAATCTCGGCCACCGTTTTTGAAAATTTGTAGACTGTTATAAACACAATTATGGTATATGCTCTAATCAGAATATAAAGCATGATTTGATCAAATTATATTAATTAATTGTACGGTAATTTAGTGACGAGATGTTTTTAGTCGTATTATATGTCCTCTTACGTAATTTGCGTTGGATTAGTAATTGCGCCTTCCACCATCGGGTATCTTTTTTTAAATTCATGAACTCCCTAATAATTACCTATCATTATTAATTCTATCTTTGTGATTCATTGAAGTTTTTAGCCAAAATTGATTAAGCCTTTTGTAATTGTTGTAGTTGGAATTACAACAATTAAAATTTATAAATATAAATAATTGGAGGATTTTGATTTATTTTCAAGAAAAAAACTGAAAAACTATCGAGCAATAAACAAAAAGTTGTTCGAGAAAATCAAATATGATCTAGAAGTGATTTGGACAAGAATTTTGTAAAGTAAACTGAATTTAGTAATTCGATTCTCAAGAGTAATTTTACAAAAATAAGAACAAAGAATTGCTAATTGTTTGAGTGTAGAGTTAGGTGCAGAAAGAAGAAGTTGTTGGAAGTCCTTTGGCTCTTCGCCTTCGTCCTTATTTTATATTATGAGATTGTGTTTAACGTTACTGTTTACTTTGCCAGATTCGCCATGAATGATCTTTAATTCTGACGTTCCGACCGTTATATTCATGCGCCTTAATTCATTAGTTTGAATGAGTCTTTGATTTCGCCGGGGTCGACTAACGGTTCTGCAATTAATATTCTTTGATTATATTCTGGTGAGTCTTTCAGCTTGGTTCGTCACCTCGTTGTCAATCATTTTGACTTCATCGGGCTTTTTTACCATTTAATTTATTAGTTCTATTTTACTAGATCTGAATTTTCAACCCCCATCACAGTACATGAGGAAAACAAAAACAAAAACAAAAATTACCTCGATTTTTTTAGGTTTTCTACTAAACACTACTAGTTACACAAAATATATTTTCTACTCTTCAATTTCATTTGTGTTTGCAAGGCAAGCAAAAAAAAAAAAACAAGTAATTAAACATGTTGTACTTTTTATATTGAATTAAATTGAATCAGAGTAAGGCACGTGGCAGAGCAGGAGTGGGAAAACAAGGAGAGGAGAGGACCACAAAAGAGGAACAGATTTGTACAAAATCTAAAATAGTAAGCAAACTGATAAGCTTGTGGGTGGTGGGACCCGAGTCATAGAGATCTCTTCTTTGCCCAAAGTCAAACACAACTCCAACTTGAAAAACCTGTCTCATCCCTCGTTTATCCCACGCGCCACATCCCTCGTTTATCCCACGCGCCACCGTCGACCTGTCCCTCCGATATCATTTGGTGGTTTCACAAGTGTAAATCATCTTTGATTTTACAACTTTTTATGTTTTTAAAAAAATTACAGTGTTGGAATGGAAACAAATGAGTTATCAACTTTTTTTTGTGCCAACGCCTGAATTATCAACTTCTACTGTTGAGGAATATTAAGTAAATGATTTTCCTAACGAAATAAGAAATTTAGTCTTGAAACTAATTTAGTAGTATTTGTGGCTTTCCCTAAACCATATATATATTTCAAAATTATACTATTAATATAAAAATATGTTTGGATGGATGTTGTTCATTGTTTGTTATAATGAGAAAGACAAAAAACATGCAATTATTGCATGTGTCTGGGCGATAGGTGAACAATGAAAGGTCCCGTTACATGCTTCTCATCAAATAACATCAATAAATGTGGGTCTGTCACTCTGTGTTTATTTCATCAAACTAGAAAAATTCACAACAAATAATACAATATAAAGCTGGTTAACTTTTTAAAGTAGCGAGTTTAATAATATAACTATATACGAATCGGTCTATTACTTCATAACTTTTACTAGTATAGAGATAAACCATCTTTATTCAAAAATCTTACATTAACACAATTACTGTAAGATCTGTAAATTTATAACTGATTTTTTTTTTTTCAAATTTATAACTGATTTAAGTTCAAAAACAATAAACAAAAAATGATATCGTGTATTTTATTTGATCATCATTTTTATTTTTTTTCTACTAAATTTTTTTGGAATTCTTGGTTGTTTAGTCACTTTTTGAAAGTTTTATAAAGTTTTAACACTTTCTTAACTTGATTGGGAAACTAATAGTTTTTGTATTGTACACATGTTAACTTTCTAATCTATTCATGTACAGTATTGCGCGAATCAACTGTGAACAGTACACATACCAATAGGAAGTAGGAGCAAAATCATCATTTGATACAGAATAAAACAAAAAAAAAAACAGAAAATGCCAAAAACATAAAGAAAATTTGAAAAATTGATTGTGGATGCAATTATCTCAATTTTCTTTAAATTAAACTTAGATTTCTTACAATAGTTATACTTTTAATAAATTTTGAATATACTATATTTTGTTAGGGATTATTTTGTTGGATTGACTAGACGGATGATTCAAGTTTAGGAAGTTCACCCGAAAATAAACATTTGTATGTGTGCTGTTCGGTAAAAAGTGAGATGGATTTCCTTAATTGCTAGCACATTTTCTTAAACTTGCCATCATTAGCACAAATATTTCAAAATAAAGAGTCTACTAACCTTTAACACAATTGTTGGAAATAATCTTCCCGATTAAAGTTTATAAGGCGAAGGACAACATTATAACAGTAACATCCGGCAACACACAAAACATACCTTGGACAACGATAGTAATTATCACAATATACAACTTAGAATAAGGAAAATAAACATTAAACATTCTTATTGATAACTAAAAGGTAAAACATATGTGAATGGAGACGTTATTGCGTTTGTTCTATTGATTACTAAGAAACTAAGATTTAATCCGCACTATTTATAGGACGAAGTAATTTTTTTAAAAGAAATTGTTTTGAAATTTAAGAAAATTGATTTTATATGAATTTTACAATATAATTAACTAATGATTATAGATAAAGCTGTCAATTTATAATAATTTGTCTATTTAACCCGTTTTACAGTTAACTAAAATATTATTCGAGCTAACCCATACAAACTTATAATCTTGAAAACATAACTCTAAAATGCACCGTTAAACGACTCTAGTTTTTGTGGTTAGTCTACGAACTTTAAAAAAAATAGTTTTCTTGTGTCTAACTTTTTATAAAATTAGTAAAAAAAATTTATGTTTTGATTTATATTCAAATAAAATATAATAAATTAAGTGAAAAATATAGCAAGATTTTGAATAGATTTTTTTCTTTTAATATATATGAATTGATTATTATTTTAAAATATATATTATTATAAATAATTAATAAATTAAATAATAAATAACCATTTTAATGCAAAATATATATTTTTTATATTCTAATCAATAATTTTTAAAAAAATATTATATAATTTCCTATTTCAATTATTTTTTGTTATTTATAATGACATTTCATGTAATAACTTACAAAATAAAGTTTATTTTTAAAAATGTTTTCTTAAATAATATTATAGAGATAACATTCTTATGGTTGCCAAGTAACCAAAAAATCACCCCGACAATATTAATCAAGTCTTATTTAGTTTATAAATGTTTTTCTTAGAAAGGGTTTACAACTTTCAATAATTTGCTTCTATATCTTGATATTTTTGTTAGGGATGGGCAAATTATCCGGATCCGAAAATCCG
Organism: Eutrema yunnanense; assembly: GCA_002933935.1. Classification (NCBI taxonomy): domain Eukaryota; kingdom Viridiplantae; phylum Streptophyta; class Magnoliopsida; order Brassicales; family Brassicaceae; genus Eutrema; species Eutrema yunnanense. The sequence continues at coordinate 186,098 of PKML01062532.1, read as the reverse complement.
AACCGGTACCGAACCGAAAATACCCGAACCGAACCCGATCCGAAGTTTTAAAATACCCGATCGGATCCTAAATTCTTATACCCGAAGAACCGAACCCGAACCGGTACCGAACCGAGAACCGAATGGGTACCCGAAATACCCGAAGTGTAATTATATACTCAAATATATTAATTATATTTAGACTTGATATAACCCAAATACCCAAAATTACAACTATACACCCGAATATATTAATTATTTTTAGGGTATTTCGGTTTTTTAGGTATATTTTCGATATTATGGGTATATCGAATACACCTATTTTGTTTTTTTTCTTAAATTTTTGGGTATTTTGGATACTTTTGGTTTGAAAGTATATTGGTTTTATTGAAATGAATATTTATGTTTTTGTGTTTTGTCTCGGATTTCGGGTTATTCGGGTTTTTCGGGTATTGTGGATACTTTTGGTTACTTTTGGATATTTTCGGATCCGGATCCGAACATATCCGAAAAATTTCGGATCTTAAAAAAAATACCCGATCCGATCCGAACCCGAACCGAACCCGATCCGAATTTTTAAAATACCCGATCGGTACCTAAATCCCTAAACCCGAAATACCCGAAACCCGAAATACCCGACCCGAACCCGATCCGAAGATCCGAACGCCCACCCCTAATTTTTGTATTTAAAACCAAAAAGTAGGAAAAAAAAACAAAAGTAAACATATGTGATTGGAGAGTGTTATTGCGTTTGTTCTAACACAATAAACAGATTTGTACTGTGTATATTGAAAGAAAAGTTCCATTTGTTGTTAATTGGTAAACGCAAATAAACATTCTTTGCAGTTCCATTTGTTGTTTCACGGTGGTTGACACTATTCGAAAACAGATTTGTACTGTGTATATTGAAAGAAAAGTTCCGTTTGCCATGCGCGGAACTTATTTTAATGCATATAATTCGTTTTTTTTTGTAATTTTAAATATATTTTTTTATCTCGACAATTATATTTTGAAAACGTTTCATTTGAAACGGCAAATAAATAGTTAGAGTTTATTAAGTTTACCAATTTATATGTTTGCATTTACCTTGTATTTTGTCTACTTGCTTCGTTTATTTTGATCTTCTATAGTGAAGCCATAGGAAACTCGAATAGCATATGACATGAATAGTCTATTTTTCAGTATGGAAACATAAAGCTGTCAGCTAAGCTAGGACATGAAAGAAGGTCAGTTTTCTTTCTTGTTTTCATAATATTGTTTATTTCTAGTCATTTGTTTTTTTTTTTAACATCTATTTTTATTTATATAGAAAGTACAATTACACGAAAAGTACGAAGAATAATAAAATTACAACTAAATAAATAACTAAAACTTTGAAAAGAAATTGTTTTTGATGATACTGTTCTTCGATATATCATTTTTGATCTGATATTGTCTAGGGACCTTATTTCTATAGTTCTTTTTTTCCTTAATTTTTTCTTTTGTCAATTTTTTTTCCATTTAACCATAATTCAATTTTCACACATTTATGTATATAGTTCCCCAACATATTTTTTCGAATTTACGATTTTTAACGCAAACATCATCTATATATTATTTTGAGAAATTTTTAACCCTAGCACTATTATTTACGGTGTTGTTACATTTATTTTTGTTAAATAATTATCACATTATGATTTTCAAAAATAACATAATTACTTAGGAAAAAACTAAATTTTTGATAAGGAATTAGGAAAAACTAATTGTTGACAACATTTTTTTATAGGAAAAACTAATTTAACAAAAAAAAATGCAAGAAAAGAGGTAAAAGAGTGTTACTAAAAAAGATTAAAAGAATATTGGCCAAAAAAGGAGGAGTTAGGCGGAAGCCGACAAAGCAATGAAGTGAAGTCCATCGCGACGTTTTGCTCCATTTTACCTAAAAATAAAAACATCCATAAAATTACAATTAGCAAATGGTAAAAAAAAGGGAAAACAAATAATAAAAATGAAGAGAAAAACAAATAGTAAAAATAAAAATGAAGAAGAAACAGTAAGACAGAGCACTAACCCAATTACCTAGGAAACGCACGTTCACTCTCACACGCTTACATACACACACACACGCACCTCTCTCTCTCTTCTTCTTCTTCCTCCTCCTCTGCTCTCTCTCATACTCAGAGCCTTCCTCACTCTCTCTCACTCTCTCTCACTCTCTCTCACTCTCTCTCTCTCTCTCTTTGCTTCTCCTTAATCTCTCTGTTTATCTTCTTCCTCTTGTAGTTTTATCATTTTACTTTCTTATTACTATCTCTCTGGTTTTTTTTTCTCTTCACTCTCTGTGTTCTTTTCTCTCCCCTACTCTGTTTCTCTCTCTAACGGCGGACTGATGCACACAGCTTTGGAATCTCCGCCGTGATTAAATGGGGTGCATGTTCTCTCACCTCGCCGCCAAATTTGCTTTTTTTCCTCCCTCTCCTCCCACCTACCACCTCACCAAAACCCCTGACGGAAAACTCTCCGCCATCTCCTCCGCTTCATCCTCCTCCTCCACTTTTCCCTCCGCCGGAGACCCATCTCTCGACGTAAGATTGGTGAAGACGAAACGCGGGAACAAAGTCGCAGCTTTTTACCTAAGAAACCCTAACGCGAGACTCACACTTCTCTATTCCCATGGAAATGCCGCAGATTTGGGACAACTCTTCGATCTCTTCGTTCAACTCAAAGTCAATCTCCGAGTCAATCTCATGGGGTCTCTCTCTCTCTCTCTCTCTCTCTTAGATGTTCATACTCTTAATACGTCGTCGTTTCTTGTTTAGCAAACATCTTACTTCTTGTGGCTTATTGGGTTTTCTTGGAAATTTTTATACTTTTTTAATGCTTAGGACTGTAAAGACAATTTTTTTTTATCAATAACTATAGTTCAATTAAGCAAATTTTAGTTTCTTTATTTCATTTTCAATTTTATATCTCATACAAATTTCTTCTTTTGGTTAAAGCTTCACATTTTTGTTCATCCTTCAATAATTATTTTGTTATGTCTTTAGTTTTCTTGAGAAAACTCACGCTTTTGGGAAATGGGTTCTTGTCTCGTTGCCCAAAAAGCTCAGATTTGGTGACGTTTCCGACAAATTTTCTTTCTTTTTCTTTTTGGTTATTTTTTTCGTTTATTGACGTTTTATTTTCCTGAATTTGACCTTTTGTTTGTTTACCTTCAAAATTCAACTCAAAATTTCTCACCTACTACCATCAATTTGTATTTACTATTTTATAACGTTGAATCCTTTCATTCAAGTAATCAGTATGTGTCAATTTATGAAGGTTCATTTATATTTTCGTTGCTTAGAGTTTTGATTTTATTTTTTGTTTTAATTTTCAGGTATGATTATTCAGGCTACGGAGCTTCTACCGGTAAGGTGTGTCAATTCGTCTCCTTTATTATAATGTTTGATAGATTTAAGCTCAGTAACATAATTTTCGCCGAAAATGTAATAGTCATCTTCCTAGGTTGTTGGAATGTTGTGTATCAATCTCATAGAGCTTAGGAATGTTCCGTGTTTGATCCATGGAATGATTGATCAGGCGATACTTGCGTTTTCTGATCGATCCGGTTTGAGAATTCTCTACAGTTTACATTTGAGTAATTGTGGTTTATAATTTGTGCTTGCAGCCGAGTGAGTATGATACGTATGCGGATATAGAGGCGGTTTACGAATGTTTGCAGACCGAATATGGGGTTGGGCAAGAGGATTTGATCTTGTATGGTCAATCCGTTGGCAGTGGACCGACTCTGCATCTTGCCTCTAAGCTTCCTCGGCTTAGAGGTGTGGTTCTTCATAGCGGCATTCTCTCTGGTCTTCGTGTTCTATGTCATGTCAAGTTCAAGTTTTGCTGTGACATATATTCGGTAAAGATCCCCTTCGCTTTCAGCATTTTTGCTTATGCTGGTTTATGGGGTTTGAATTCCTTCTTTGCGAAGTGTGAATGACCAAACCGTGCAATTCTAGTTAAATAAAGACATAGTTTCTTCTGGATTGATGAAAGTTTAGATAGCCTATGAAAGTGGCTAATTTGGAAGCTAGCTGGTTTAGAAGTGACTATGGCTAAATTGAAAGCTAACCGGTCTTGGGTTCTAACATTATCCTTTGACTGATTCTTGTTGTTCAATTGCAGAACGTAAACAAGATCAAGAAGGTGAAATGCCCGGTTCTTGTCATACACGTAAGCAAACTCTGTCTCATGTCCATAACCTCGGCCTTGACCTTATTTGAATCCGAGAAATTTTACCTATCTTATTGCTATCTATCATATTGCAGGGAACAGAGGATGATGTGGTGAATTGGCTACACGGAAACAGGCTTTGGAAAATGGCGAAGGAACCGTATGAACCGCTTTGGATTAAAGGCGGTGGACATTGCAACCTGGAGATCTATCCGGACTACATTAGACATCTCTACCGGTTTATACAAGACATGGAGAATACAACCACCAAGTCTCGCCTCAAGAAGATTTGGCAAGAAATCCGCAGACGAGACGAATCCAAAGGATGTTGTAGCACCGGACTCTGCAGACCAAAATGTCCTCGGTGTCCGAAGCCTAGTTGCGATTGCAGTTGCGGTTTCGGCGAATGCGGCTGTTGCAAGTGTTCGTGCCCGTCGTTGAAGGGATGTTTCTCTTGCTGTAAGAAACCGAGCTGTGTTAGTTGTTGCTGTCCGTCGTTGAAGGGATGTTTCTCTTGCTGTAAGAAAGGATGTTTCTCTTGCTGTAAGAAACCGAGCTGTGTTAGTTGTTGCTGTCCGTCGTTGAAGGGATGTTTCTCTTGCTGTAAGAAACCGAGCTGTGTTAGTTGTTGCTGTCCCAAGTTCGAATGCTGCAGCTGCTTTTGGAAGAAGCCCAAGTGTCCGAAATGCGCTTGTTGGAAATGTCTAAAATGCCCCAAGTCCGAGTGTTGTCGGAGTTGTTGCTGCTGTGCCGGTTGTTTTAGCTGGCTGTGTTGCTGCGGTGGAGGGAGGAGCAAGGACAGGGAGAGGAGAGGAGGAACCACGATGGCGAAGAGTGAAGGGTAATATTGGTATTTCGATATTCTTGTATAGATTTTGTTCGAAGATTCAGTTAAAACATTAGGAGATTCATGGGAACAAGAGACTGAGATTTGAGGCGAAAAGTTCATTATCCTGAGATTTGAGGCGAAAAGTACAGAACTCGATAAACTTAACATCCTTAGTCTCAAGGACAGCAAAAGCATAAAACACCAGTCATTAAACTAAGATGATAAGCAAAGTACAAGCGACAGTAACTGAGGAGAGTTAATTGCTTTTGAGTTTAGCTCAAAGGGTTGAGAAACTCAAAAGTAGATGACAAACTAAGATTCTCGAAGATTACTTGGATCTTGCACTTTGGTGAAGCTATTCTTGGAATCTTCTGAAGCCTCTCGGATAATTCAAACACAGCATGGTCATATGATGTATTGTAGTATACTATCAACTGTTTAAGATCCGGCATTTTCTCCAAGAAATGCTTGATCCGCTCTATGTCCATCCCGTCATCATCAATGTGTCCAGACATAAATATCTTTAGCACCTTCACCGGAGAAAATAAAAGGCAAGAATGAATCTTCTCCGGGCGTTTACAGCAACACTCATCGTTATGCTTGTGGTCGAGACCCTGAGGAAGAAGAATGAAAGGAAAGGTTTCAAAGTTGAGTTGTATTTTTTTTTCTTTCATGTGACTGATAAACTAAGATGCTTTAATGAGTTTTCTTTTACACCTTTATAACAAGGGTTTCTAGATTTGGACAATTCTTGAGCAGACCTGGCAATGATTCCCATCCTATTTCCGAGTTACTCTCAATCGTTAATTGAATCAGGTTATTGAATACCGGTGTTGCTTCACAACAAAAAGTAAGAACCTGAAACAAAAACCAAATCAGCACTCACTTGTGATCAAATGTTATGCTAACTGAAACAAGGATATTAGAGTTCCAGGTTGTTTAATAAATTTTAAGTGGCCAGAACAATATTGGGATAGAGATGGGATTGATATACAAACCTCAAGTGCTTCGGCGGATAAAAAAAGTATCTGAACATTGCGTATTCCCAGAAGAAAATCTGTGGCATTTCCGACCATTAAATAGTCATTATCTTCTGGAAAGTTTGCATCTGTACTCTGATCTTCTGTCAGTCGAAGACCGATATGAGCTTCAATAAGCGAAACAAAATTGACCTTTGGATACTTGTCCGCAATAGTATCCCAATATTCTAGGTAGACAAGATTTGGAGTATCAAATGACACACTCTTTGGATTCTCATCCATGTCCTCACAAGAAAACGTTAGTCTCTTGAGGGTTGGGATAGAGATAGAGCAGGACTTCCAAAAATCACAAACGAAATTCATTAGAACTAACTCCTCAAGCACGGGACAGCCAGAAAGAAGCTTTGCAAACCCAACATCACACTCTTCAAACACAAGTGAATCAAGATAGAGAGTCTTAAGCTTTGGAAGAAAAACATCATCCACGTCAAAGGTGAAAAGGAGACCTTCTCCCTGTCCTAATCTCAGCTTAACTAGCGTCTTGCTCACAAAGAGCTTGGAAGGCAAAGGATATTCGAATTCCAACAGGTTTAGATCAAGATCTGATACACCACGTTCCAACACATCAAGTATCCAAACCGAGACACTAACTGGATCAACACCATCTCCACAACTTAGAGAGAATTTGTTAACTGTACCATCCCCTTGTAAAGCCAATACTCTATCCACAAATTCGATAAAACTTGTGGGAGTCTCATCCCTTTCTTGATTACCCTCTCTCGAATGCAGATACACGGAGTCATCAAAATCAAGATTTGTCACAGACCCAAACAAAAAACGCCACCTTTTCGAGAGAACCGATGTGGAACCAGCTTCTTTAGTGGGAAGGAAAGACAAGATTTGGGAAATTAGATGATCTGGTAGACCGCTGATTATATCTCTTGAGACAAAATCCATCTTTTTTCGAACAGAAGATCAACACTTACAACCTAAACAATTACAAGAGCAATAAGGTTTTTTTCAGAACGGAACTCAAAAAGCTACACAATCGTAAGGTTCCCAAAGAACAACGCTAATATAACTGGAGAATAATTAAAACCAGACACAGCTTGAGGAGAAGAATCAGATGAAGAAATGGGGAAACTTACTTGTGCCCATCATCAAGATGATCGAGTATTGACAATCTTCTCAACAACCGGATTCGGAGGTTTTGTGGTGGGAAGGAAATGGAAAAGTACAAAAATTAGGGTTTTTGCCCATCAGTGAGAGATGATGTCACTGTTAAATTTGAGTCTCAATGCTCTTGACATTTTCCTTAGCCTTTTGACTTGACTATACGGTCCATACCAAACACTTTATTTGACGCATATTTATATATATACATATACTTCTCAAACTATAAGATTTCATCTTTATACCAACTTTACCAGTGGCGGATCCAAAGAAGCTTTGTCATAATATTTTTGTTAAACGTTATTCCGCATGTAAATGAAAATTTTGATTAGTAATTTGCGGAATAACGTTTAACAAAAATATTATGACAATGGGATTTAATCTGTCACTAAAGATAAAAATTTCTGGAAAATCTTTTAAAAATAACATCATAATATTTTAGAGTTATATAATCTGTTTACTGAACATACTATAGAGTAAATAATTTGTCTAACCTCGTAATAAAAAAAATAAAGTTGAAACTAATAGAAATTCTCAAAGATTTAATTAGTTTAAAATTGGAAAAAATTATAAATTCTTCAGACCATTTATGCAGAAGAAAGGACTTTCTAATGTTTGATTATTTATTTTAGGCATAATTTACGTTTACCAGATGCAGTTAACCGGAAAATAAAAATAAAATGATGCGTTCTAGTTTCTAATATTTTAATTACTTGAATCTAACGATGTATACTAAGTTAATGAAGACCAAGTCTATGAAGACTTATTATTTCAGCAACAACCAATTTAAAACAAAAAACAAAATTGTTCAAACGAAAAAAAGACAACGGGGCATAATTCTTATTTTTAGTGGGGGCAGTAAATTTAGTCTTTTGAAATTTATACAGAGCAATCAAAGTTCACTGGGGCAGTTACCCCCACCTCAATACACATGCCTCCGCCCCTGAACTTGACCATTTCAAGTGACACATTTGTACTTCGTCAATGAAAGCAAACCATGCTTTATATAATATTAGCTATATTGTAAATAGACGTATGCCCTACATTATGACGGTATCTCTTTGTGTATGCTCACATTATGACGTATCTCTTTGTTGACATGTATCAGTGTACGTATGATGAATGCCAATGGTATGCTTATCAAAAAATTTACGAGTCAAAACTATGTTCTTTAATGAATACAAAGGTACCCTTAATATGTTGGTCAAAACTATGGTCTTTAATGGCGCATTACAAAGTTTAATAACAAATAAATAATTAAGAAGATACAAAGACCAAATGAAAAAGGTAATACTTATAAGGGTACATTGTTATGTTAAGAAAAATTGTTGTTTTTATGACCAACATATTGTTATTTCTCTTAGTTAAAACGATAAATTCAATGGTCTCTTTTCTATATTTGCTAAATAACAGGTAATAGTTTTGATAAGCATTCTAAACTTGACTCGTTAAACGTTCTGCTTATTGATAATAGTTTATAATTTCAAAGCCAAACATAACATATATCGTTTTCGAGAATGAGTATGAATTTTAAAATATTACCATTAGATGACGCTCTTTTATAAATTTTGTTGCACCGGTCTTGATCCACACCAGATAATCTAACCAGTCTTCGAATTCCAGAGTTGGAAGATGCAACCTTCGCTTCACCGCTGCCCAGATTTCATTACTATACGGGCACTTCAACAATGGGGGAGATTTGGTTATGATGCATAACATATGAGCATGGGTTGGTGAGAGTGATAAGTGATGGGTTTCCATTTCAGGTTTGAGGATTGCGCTGATTGAGATATACCGAATTATGGATTCTAAAATCGTGATGATCTGGATGTGCCGACCCATGAATGGGAGGATCGTGATGACCGAAATGTATCTAACCACGGGTTCAATGGTTGTATCGAACCACATGTAGTGGCTAGTGACCGACGTGAGTAGAAGAACCAGAGTGAGTTGAGTTTCGTATGTTTTTTTTTGCTAAACTGTAAATATTCATATAAATGAAAGGTGGGGATACAAAAGCTTCCCTTTACAATGGTACCTTGGCAAAAAGAAGTAAAAACAAGGTAGCACAAATTTGAACCTACGAAGGTTAGAGGTTACAATCAACGAATCCACAGAAGCATTAAGTTACCAAAATGCTGTCTTCGTCTTCTTGCAGAAATAGAGTTTCTTATTTCCCTATCGATGTCTTTGAAGATGATTAAAGGGGGAATGCTATGGAGGTTGTGAATGACGTTGTTCCGCTGCTTCCAAATGTGGTATATTGTGGCATGAGCCGCTAGCTTCCTTAGTAAGGAGGGACCTGTGTCTGAAGCGGTTGACATCCAAGACGTGAGATCTGGCCAGGAGTGGAAAATCCCGCACGACAGCCTCAGCCTGGTTTGAACCAGGGACCAAATCTCTGCACTGAAATCACAACTGAGCAGAAGGTGCTCTCTAGTTTCATCAGCTAGCGAACACAAGCAACAGATAGTAGGAATTGACATACCCCAAGAAGCAAGACTCTCGTAGGCAGCCTATCAAGCTGGGAAATCCACATGTTAAACGCATTTCTCGGCGTGGCTCCTTTAAACCAGACCAAGCTAAACCATGATTTTTCATCACATCTCGGCCTCATGACACTCCAAGTCCTCCTTGATGAGTAACCTCTGCATTTAACGCCCTCAACAACCCAATAAACTTCATCATCCATTAACGAGGAACTTGGGAGTTGGATAGTGGTAAGATAAACTTGAAGCTCCAAAGCTGCATCAAATCGGGGCGCTGCAAGAATCCAGCCTCTATCATCACAAGCGGCAGCAACAGAAGCAGTTTCGGGAATCCTAGTGGTCCTTGGACCATCTGCTCCAACATACTTGATTAGGGGCCCAAAAGGGGTCCAATTGTCAAACCAGAAACTCGTTGCTAGGCCGTTCCCAACCGTGACTTTCACAAAGATCTCGGCCTCGTCTCTCAACCGTAGGAGCGATTTCCAATACCATGAGTCACCCTTGAGCTCTTCAATTTTCCAAAAATTTCCATTCCGCAAGTGATGAAACTTATGCCACGCCACCCATAATGAGCCACTCTTTGACATCAACAACCAAATGAGGCGAAGGCAAATGGTTTTATTCCATGCAGAGAAACGTCTTAGACCCAGACCTCCTTCTTTCTTCGGAAGACACACTTCAGCCCAAGAGACTTTTGTCATAGCTGGCCCGTCTATATCCCCTGACCAGAGGAATCGAGAGCACAAAGATTCTATTTTCTGGATACAACCTTTTGGTAGCATGAAAGTTGTAATCCAGAAGATAACTGTTCCCGATATAACCGATTCAATTAGCTGAAGCCTGCCCGGAAAGGAGAGAGACTTAACTGCCCATGTTCTGAATCTACGCGCTATCTTTTCCACCAGAGGAGCATATTCCGAAATCCGCAGCTTTCGATGCATGAGAGGAAGACCCAAATAACAAATGGGGAATGAGCCATTTGGAAAGCCATATCTGTTAATTGCCGTGGATTCCAGTTGATTCAGACCCGCGTGAAAAAGCTGCGTCTTGTCACAGTTCATACGTAGGCCGGACCAGCTTGCAAAGTCTTCCAACGTTTCATTTATTCCATGAAGGGATGAGCTACTCCCGTCGAAGAAGATCATCACATCATCCGCAAACATCAAGTGGGAAATATTCAGCTCAGATGTATTAGGATGATATCTTATGTAATCTGATTCGTACCTGGTCTTAAGGAGCCTCGAAAAGACCTCCATAGCAAGCACAAAAAGGTACGGAGACATCGGATCACCTTGTCTCAATCCTCTAGTGCTCTTAAAAAAACCACCCGTTTGGCCATTGATTGAGATAGAGAAAGTGGCGGTGGAGATACATTCTGAAATCCAACCAACGAACTTTTCAGGTATGCTTAGAGCCCGCAGAGTAGCTATCACAAAATCCCATCTTATGGAGTCAAAAGCCTTACGGAGATCGACCTTCAACATTGCTCTCGGCTCGATATTTTTTCTGTTATATCCCTGAACTATCTCAGTGGCTAGAAGGACGTTTTCTGAGAGCAATCTTCCAGGCAGAAACGCTGATTGACAATGGGAGACCACCTCAGGAAGGAGGTTCTGTAGACGCGAGGCCAAAAGCTTGGAGATGACTTTATACAGAGTATTTAGACAAGAAATTGGCCTGAAATCTGAAGTTGAAGAAGCATTTTGAATTTTCGGAATGAGTACCAGGTTTGTTGCGTTCCATTGCTTCAACAGCTTCCCCGATGCAAAAAACTCACCCACTGCTGAGATTACTTCTGGTCCAATAATGCTCCAACAGCCCGTGAAGAATTCTGCTGTGAAACCATCAGGCCCGCAAGTCTTGTTCTTGGGTAATGAGAAGAACGCTGCCTTGATCTCCTCGTTGGAAAAGCTGGCCTCAAGAGTGGCAGCCTGAGCTGGTGAGCAGGTAAAGCTCAGCAGCAAATTTATATCATCCTGCTCAAACAAACAATCACCAGCATCACCACCCAAAAGATCCCCAAAATAATCAACACAATGACTTTGCATTTCAGCTTGGGATTCCATCTGATATCCATTGCTATCTACCAGGTAGTGGATATGATTTATGGAATGTCTAGAAGCCGCAATACGATGATAGTAAGCTGTGTTTCTATCACCAAAACTCAACCAGTTCACTCTCGATCTCTGATAAAAGAACTTTTCCTCTGCGTTACTTAAGATTTGCCATTTTCTCTGCGCCTCTATTTCCTTTTCAGCCATAATTTGAGTTGGATAAACCAACAAATCACTTTGCACTTCCAGAAGGAGCTCATGTGCTTCAGCCACTCTTTTCTCCAAGTCCGAAAATTTTTTTTTGCTGAAGCATCTAATCGGATATTTCAGGGCCTTCAGCTTCTTGGATACTCTGAACATTGCAGATCCCACAGTGTTTATGGAGTACCACCGCGTACAAATCAAGTTTAGAAAATCTTGACTCTGCAGCAAGAAGTTATAGAACTTGAAAGGCTTCTTCTGTCTAGGCATCATCGGATTAAGAACAATGCTGGCTGAAGCGTGATCTGAGAAGTCAGGGGGACCAAAGAACCCAAAAGAAAAAGGAAAAGCCATCAGCCACTTATCATTTACCAAAATCCTGTCGATCTTCTTGGCCACAGGATTTGCACTTTGTTTGTTCCACCAAGTAAAAGAACATCCTTTGTATGTAAGGTCCATTAGGGATGCATCAAGCAGACAATCTCGGAAGTCACGTGTCTGCCTATCAACGTTCAGAGTTCTCTGCAGTGAGTGGTCAGTAGGATTCAGAGCTTGATTAAAATCCCCCATCACTGTCCAAGCTTTCCCGCGAACACTTTGATGCGAAGACATTGCAACAATCTCCTCCCACAGTGTCTTGCGCAAGTCCACATCATTTGCCGCGTAAACAAAAGAGACCACAATCAAGTGTGATTGCTCCGGTAACTTCACCTCGCAGGTTACCATTTGAAGCGATTTAGAGTACAAGAATATCTTATCGTCTGCTAGTAGTAGTACAAGAAAAACAAGTTGTTAATTGTTGAAGTTTGAAATGAATATTTTTGTTTTCATATTTGGTGATAATCTTATTCAGAGTCACCTCGTGGACTAGTTCATAAAGCAGAAACAACAAAGGAGCAAATTCCGAAAACACCCTTTATATTTACTCGAATTTCCCTCATTTCGACCAAATCTGGAAACACCTTTTACTTCTTCTTCGTGTGCTCTTTCGTCTCTTAATAACTTGTTCAACACACACATTTTTATTACTAGTTAATATGTAATAAATATTAATTTGCGATTAAGGAAACAAATCTCTTCTCCTCTCTCCCACCATTTGTTGACCATTTAAGAGGATTTTGTAGAAAACCTCAATCGCAAAACCCCATAAGTACACACAACAACACTCCATTATAAAACTTCCGACTTTAATTCCCTCTGAAAAATTCCATTAAATTCTGCTTCTGGGTTTCCCTTCGTTTGTTCTTCGGAAAACAATTTGTGTGTGTGTGTGTCGTGATGATATTTCAGAATTTTGCGTTTATGGTAAATGAAAATTTGTAGCAGAAGTCACTGATTCTGATTTCATCCAATAAGGTAAGGGTTTAATTCCCAGTATCTCAATCTAATCAATTTCTCCACAAATTTGTCACTAAGATTCCCTCCGATGTTTTCATTCCGTAATCTCTGGCTTTTGTCTTTCTTAAATCCCGAGAAACATTTTACTCATTGCCGTTTTTTTTCTTTTCCGTCTCATTTCTCCAGATTCCGGCCGACGGAGAACAGAGATTAAAATGGTGTTCGGTGATTCTTCTGCTAGACATCCAAGAATCAGCCACGTATCCAATTCCATCGGAGATATCGGCAGCGATTTCGGAAGCAGCTCCGAGTTCGCAAGTTACACCGTCGTTGTCCCTCAGACGCCGGACAACAATCCGGCTCCGGTTCATATCGCACTCAGAGACATCGATTCCGGTTCATTTTCCAAAGACGACGAATCGGATCAAACCGATCTGAGTATCGGTGAAGAAGACGATTACTTGCTCCACAAGATATCTCTGCCCTTAACCCGTATCGTCAAAATCTCTCCGATCATCATCGTTCTGTATCGGTATATTTCTCCTTTTCTCTCTCTCTCTCTCTCTCTCTCACTGTCGTGTCGGTTACAAACACTTGATATGTGATGTGATGTGTGACATAAAGCATGATCTTTTAAGGATGTTTCCTGAGATTGTTTTTCTTTTTTTCTTTTTGATCAGGGTTCTAATATTTGTTCGAATCGCATCTCTTTGTCTGTTTCTCTTATGGAGAATCAGAAACCCAAACAATAAAGCAATCTGGTTATGGTTTCTCTCTGTAATCTGCGAAATCTGGTTTGCTTTCTCTTGGTTAATCGATCAACTCCCTAGGCTGTTTCCGGTTAACCACGGAACCGATATCGAGGCCTTGAAGGCGAAATTCGAATCACCAAACCCGAATAACCCAACCGGTAAATCAGATCTTCCTGGTATTGATGTGTTTGTTTCAACTGCTGATGCAGAGAAAGAGCCTCCACTGGTCACAGCCAACACAATCCTTTCGATTTTATCGGTTGATTATCCTCTTGAGAAGCTCTCTTGCTATATTTCGGATGATGGAGGATCCCTTATAACGTTTGAAGCAATGGCTGAAGCTGCTAGCTTTGCCAAAATATGGGTACCGTTTTGCAGGAAACATATGATCGAGCCGCGGAATCCGGAGAGTTACTTTGGTTTGAAAAAGGATCCTTATAAGGGTAAGGTGAGACATGACTTTGTTAGGGAGCGACGGTATGTGAAACGAGGTTACGAGGAGTTTAAGGTTCGGGTTAACGCGCTGCCTCATTCGATTAGACGGAGATCAGATGCGTTTAATAGCAAAGAAGAGATTAAAGCTTTGGAGAAATGGAAGATATGGAAGGTGAAAGTTGACGAGGACCAAGATAACGAACCAAGGCCTTCTATAGTAGCTCCTAAAGCTACTTGGATGAGTGATGGAACTCATTGGCCCGGTACTTGGTCTGTCCCTTGTACGCAACATTCGAGAGGCGATCACGCTAGTATTATACAGGTAAAGTAACAAACGCTTGTTGATCTCTATTTGGTTTGATATATATAGCGTTTTGCGTTTGACCAAAGAAAATGGCTGTTTTTTGTTTACAGGTGTTGCTTGACCCTCCTGGAGATGAGCCGGTTAAAGGGAGAGGCGGTGACGGGAGCGCTCTGGATTTTGAAGGAGTAGACATTCGTTTGCCGATGTTTGTTTACGTGAGCCGCGAGAAACGGCCTGGTTATGAACATAACAAGAAGGCAGGAGCTATGAACGCTTTGGTCCGAGCCTCGGCTATTATGTCTAATGGACCCTTCATCTTGAACTTGGACTGTGACCATTATGTCTACAACTCTAGAGCCTTTAGAGATGGGATCTGTTTTATGATGGACCGTGACGGCGACCGTGTTTGCTATGTTCAGTTTCCGCAGCGGTTTGAAGGAATCGATCCGTCTGATCGCTATGCTAACAAGAATACTGTTTTCTTCGACATTAATCTGCGGGCTCTCGATGGGGTCCAAGGTCCAATGTATGTCGGGACCGGATGCCTCTTCCGTCGAACCGCGCTTTACGGTTTCGACCCGCCTGATGTTTTTGTGGAAGAAGAACCGTCTGGTTGCTGCAGCTGCTGTTTCCCGCAGTACAAACAACGCAATCCCGCAACCGTAGCTTCTGAACCGGAGTACTACATTGATGTTGAGGACGAAGATCCGGTTGATATCTCTTTGATTCCGAAGCAATTCGGTAGCTCGAGCATGCTAGTGAACTCGGTAAAGGTCGCTGAGTTCCAAGGTAGACCATTAGCCACGGCTCAGTCGTGCCGGCGCGGACGCCCGGTCCGGCCTCCCGGCTCGTTGACCGGAAGCCGCGAACCGCTTGATTACGCTACTGTAAGCGAGGCGGTGAACGTGGTGTCGTGCTGGTACGAGGACAAGACAGAATGGGGAATCAACGTTGGATGGGTGTACGGGTCGGTAACGGAAGACGTAGTGACCGGTTTCCGGATGCACGAAAAAGGATGGAGATCCTTTTACTGCGTAACAGAACCTGACGCATTCCGGGGATCCGCGCCGATAAACCTAACTGATCGGCTACACCAGGTTCTCCGTTGGGCCACGGGGTCAGTCGAGATCTTCTTCTCCCGAAACAACGCCATTTTAGCCGGTCGAAAACTCAAATTCCTCCAGAGAATCGCTTACCTCAACGTTGGAATCTACCCATTCACCAGCATTTTCATCTTAACATACTGCTTCCTCCCGCCGCTATCTCTCTTCTCCGGTCAATTCGTCGTTGATAGCCTCAAGCCAGCATTCCTCGTTTACCTTCTGACAATCTCTTTGTCTCTCTGTGGATTAGCTGTTCTTGAAGTCAAGTGGTCTGGAATCTCTTTAGAAGAATGGTGGAGGAACGAGCAGTTCTGGTTAATCGGTGGCACGAGTGCTCATTTAGTAGCTGTTCTTCAAGGTATTCTCAAAGTTATCGCCGGAATCGAAATCTCCTTCACGTTGACTTCCAAGTCTTCGTCAGGAGGAGATGACGAAGACGACGATTTCGCTGATCTTTATCTGTTTAAATGGACGTCTCTGATGATTCCTCCGTTAACGATCATAATCTTGAACATTGTGGCGATTCTTTTCGCGTTTTGTCGGACGGTTTTCAATGACAATCCACAGTGGAGTAATCTTGTTGGTGGGACGTTCTTCGCCCTCTGGGTTTTGGTTCATATGTATCCGTTTGCCAAAGGATTGATGGGAAGAACAGGGAAAACTCCGACCATTGTTTATGTTTGGTCGGGACTTATCGCTATTTGCTTCTCTCTTCTCTACATTACCATTCAGAACTCGGAGATTAATGGAGGATCGTTTCAGTTAACTTAGAGATTACAGGAGAATGTTGTTAATAGTATTGAAAACAGAAACAGAGCATACAATTTTTTATAATAGTTCCATTGCTGTTTTCTGATTTTATTTTATTTTTTAAAAAAATCTGGGATTATTGGTTTATGAATTAGTGATTGATTAATGTCATGAATTAGCTTATCAATTATTATCATTTTTTCGTAGAGAAACTGTGATCCTTTCCAAGGTGTCATGTCATCTATCTCCAATTTATGTAGCTTCCTTTCCTGCTAAATGTGTTATTTATGGCCATTAATTTGTGAATAAAATCTTAGAAATTAATGTTGAGATTTGATCATTTCATCTTTCACATTATAATATGTATAATTTTTTGGACTTAACGAGATGATGGACTTAACAATATAACATCTTCAGTTAAACTCTGACCGGTTTGTTGCATGTAGATGATTGAGGCTAGTTTATGAGTGTGCGCATGTAAGAATTGGTGGTCCTCCTTGGCGTTTACCGAATAGGAGTTTCAAAATCTTTTTGCTTTGTGCTTTTGTCTTATCGAGTGCATCAAGTTCTTGGAGTAGCCGTGTTTGGAGTAGTTTCTGGCTCTGCTCTCGTTTTAGTCATGCGTCTGTTGTTGCCAGTGTTGTTGTTCTTTGAGATCGGTTTAGGCCATTTTTTCGGTTTTGGTTCTTCTCGAGTCTCACATCTATTGGTTCAGCTCCGGCGTCTTCAGATTTATGGAAAAATCGTGGGTAAGTTTCGGTTCAGTTGTTCGGGTTTAGTATCATTGGTTCATTAGCGTTTTGAATAATCTCTTTGGGTCTGTTCGTTTGGCAGCCGCAAGAGGCTGCGGCTGCGGCCAGCGGCCAAAGTTTGTTCGTTTGCCTGTCGCAGCTTCCTGCGGCCAAACGCCGCGTCTGGTCGCAGCGACCTGCGATTCGAATTTTTGGACGCTGGATTTCTCCAGCGTTGCGTTGCGATTAAAGCTGCGACTGGAATGGTAAAAGACGAAAATACCCTTGTTATTACAATAAATTACAAAAATGCCATTTACCCTAAAATCAATTGTATGCGCCGAAAGTCATCTTCTCCTTTCATCTTCTTCGCTGAAGTTTTTCATCGACTTCACTTCTCCCTTCATCTCCTCCCTTGTTCTTGATGAAGCAGTAGAGTCTGTTCGAGGTATCTCTCTTGTTGCATCACCGTGTGTATATTTTTGAATTGCTTTTTCTGTATCTGATTCGAATCCTTTTACTCCTTCTGCATATTTGTATGTGTATTGTCTGTATCTCATTCGATTGTCTCTATCTCATTCGATTCACCTTACTTTGTATGTGTATCTATGCCATATAAGTCTTGATTAGATATGCTGTCATATAAAAGGGGACAATATCAGATCTATGTTGAAACTAGCGTTGTGCTGTCTTGTGCTCAAATGTTAGAATTGAGATTTATGATGAGGTTTAGGGATCAGTATTAGCTTTACTCATAGCAACCCAAATAAAGTAAATGGCTTTGACCCAATGATGCCTATCGGACACTTAGATTGATACATTTATCTTTGACCCTTTCGTACATGAAAGTGATAGGTACATTAATCTTGTGTCTCTGTCTATATAGAGAATGCAGTATCTTCCATTTGGTATTAGCATCTAGCATTACATGTGTGTTTTCTGTATTTGTGTTATATTAGTTTGATTAGATACACAGACGTGAATGCAATTGATGCAATTGAGTTGTTTTTATTTTTTCTTTATTAATGCAATTGAGTTGTTTCTTTTTGTCTTTTGCAGGTTGTTTTTAGGATTGCTCCACAAGATTTTGAGCAAGGATCAAAGATAAACAAGAAATATGGCTATTGATGTAAGTAATTACAATGATCTGATGTATTACTTTTGTGTAGCTAGCAACTATCATCTCTGGAAAGTTTTGGTACACGTATCTAGTGGTACGCCCATCTCATTTTGGAAAAACCTGAATACTACTTAAGGCAAACAATAGATTGCAGCCTCTGTTAGAAAACGATGATGCGATCATTTTTTTTATTTTTTTAGATTCCTGCATTTGGAGTGTACAAAGCTTCTTGTCTTATTAGAGGATTCATGTCACAAGGTTCAGAGGTAATCACTTAGTTTTGAATACTCTCAAAGTGCTTTTGAACAATGGGAAAACTTGAAGCATTATTAAAATGAACTGTATTTTTTTCTCTCTATGGCTGTACTTAGGGAGGTTTAGAGGATGAGAAAACTCGCAAAAAGAGGGAGAAGATGGAGAAAAAAGCTTCAAGAGGGCAAGTCGTCAGGACAAGAACGCGATGAATGTCTTAACATCATCTTTAGCAACAGAAGTTGGAGAAACTTTCTTCAAACATACAGAGTGCAAATCTTGTTTCACGGACGTAGCTGTCTTTACACTATATGAGTTAAATGGATGTGTTAAGATGGAGATTTCTACTTCTCCCGAGTAGTACACAGTGAAAAGAAATACTTTTTTGTTAATTGAATTCGTGTGATATTATGGTTTCGTTGAGAGCCATTATACCGACACCTGATGGTTATCGAGAAGAGATCACGTTCCACTGTCCATAAAGATTCATTCTTGTTATCACCAACTCTAAATTCTTAGGATATCAAGCGAAAAATCGTTCAAAAGCAAATGCGAATGCCGTAAATATCATGCAGAAACGCCCAAAAAAATCAGACTAATAAATCGTTGCTGGAGACTACAAAAACAAAAACATATAAGCAAACATTGTTCACATGATCCTGCATTGTAAACAAAAACATTATAATTTTTTTTTTTTAAGTTTATTTAAGACTTGGTGTATTACTTTTGTTTTGTTATACTTTATGATCTGATGTATTACTTTTGTTTTATGTTAGTTAAATGATTTAGTTTAATATGATTGTTTTAATTTAGTTTATGATTTTTTATCATAAAAATTATAATGTTCTAATTATATTTAATTATAAAATTATTAATATGATTGTTAACTAATAAAAAATTATTATGGATATACAAAATTTAAACTATATTGTTTATCAAAAATATAAATGTATAAAATTCAAAAAAAATAATTTGAATTAAGTAAAAAACTATGGTTAATATATATATATTTTTTTAAAAAAAACTATCACTTGCGTCAGGCAAACGAACAGACCTGCGACCAGACGCTGCGTCCAGACGCGCGGCTATCAAACGAACAAACCTGCGACCAGTCGCAGAGACCAGACGCGCGGCTGCCAAACGAACAACAGCCGATGCGTCTGGTCGCAGCGTTTGGCCGCAAGCCGCAGCCGCAGACGCCAGCGGCTGCCAAACGAACAGACCCTTTATTGTTTTCTGTCTCCCTTTCATAAGAGTTTGTTTCCGAAATAAAATTTGTTTTTAATAGCTTTGTCTCCGGGGATTTGTATTTGTTGTAAGGTTCTCTATAGTTAAATAATAAAATTTAGACGGAAAAAACGAGATGATGGACTTTCGTAAAAATGGACTTGGCTCATGTGTGAGATTCCACTGAAAATTTAGCGACAGCTGTGAAAAAAAATCAATTAATGCAAAATTTGCCATGAACAGAGAGAAGAAGAACCATTCGGTGGATCACCTTAAAATCGTCAAACGGACCACACAATCATTGACCTCAACGTATGTAGGAGAAAACTCAGAGACGATTCCAATCGATCTCATCATCGAGATACTCTCGAGGTTAACAGCAAAGACCATCGCAATATGTCGTTGCGTTTCGAAGCAATGAGCTTCTTTACTTCGCAGTCCAGATTTCACCCAATCGTTCCTGACACGTTCATCGACTCGGCCACGTCTTTTGTTCACGTTCGAATTCGAAGGCAAGTGGCACTTCTTCTCATCCCCTCAGCCTCGAAATCTTGATAGGCACTTAAGTGTTGTAGCAGCAGATTATCATATGGGTTTCTCCGGAGATTGGTACAAGGAGATTGGCGCTAAGCGGCAGGAAAGTAAATCAAAGACGAATGCAATTGTTTATGGTTTATAATAGGGGTGGGCATTTTAACCGAACCAACCGAACTCAAACCGACCCAAACCAAACCAGAGTTAATACTCAACCATTTGGTTGAAGTTTTTCTTAACCCGAACGGTTCGGTTTGGTTCGGTTTAAAATCGAACCGAACCGATAAACCAATGTGTTTTTGTTATTTAGTTAATTAATAATATTAAAAATAATAACACATATGGTGGTAGTTTTATATTAATGTTGTAAGCCTATAATGGCTCATATAAGAGATGAATAAATATTGACTTGTATAATTAACTTATATTTAAGTTATTGGCTTGTTGTAGATTCATTTTAGTGACATGGGAGAGACGAAACCATTGATTTTTTTATTTTTTTATTTTATTTTGATTAAGTGGGATAATTTCAGTTTGGTTTTAAACTTTTAGGGAATGATTTTTTTTATGACTTCGTTTTGTTTACGTTTCGTTAGGATTCTTGTTTTTATAAGTTGATTTTTTAAAAACCGAACTAAAACCAAACCAAAGTACAACCGAACCGAACTAAACCAAACCGAACTAAACC
>PKML01062532.1:135227-164031 GCA_002933935.1 Eutrema yunnanense | reverse complement strand
GAGGAAAGTAAATCTAAGACGAATGCAATTGTTTATGGTTTGTAACTTCTAAAATCTAAGAATGCAGATAAAACGATGTAAGTTTGATGGAGAGAAACGCTAGGTCTTTGGGTAGTTCGCAGGAAATCAAGAATCACAAATCAGAGAATTAAATAGGAAAATCATTAAGCACTATCTAGAACTAAAATCATTGTTTTATAATCAACAAACTGTCGTAGTATTAAGGGAAAACGACGTATTTCCCCCTCAGATGTATCATATAAGTGTAGATCCACCCAAATTTTTGACATCGACATAGATCCTCACGAAATAAAAGTTTTAAACATATTTCCCCTCGATTAAAAAATTTGAAACGTATTTATACCTAGACATCGATTTTATTGGTTTGCGACTTAAACCGCAAATCTAACCACCCAAACCTGAAACAAAACCGAATTAAAAAATCCGATTTAACCTTAAACCTGACCCGTGTAAAATACCAGTTCCCTAAAAAAAAAAACCAAATCAATCGAAGAACCCTAAATTCGGTCAAGGGCAACAACCGTCGAGATCGATGTCTTCTGCTTCGTCTTTCTCGTCTCTCGCTTCTACCGTTGGCGGAGCTGGTGGTGGTAGCTACGGCGAGCTTGGGCCTGCGTTCGTGGTTGATGCATCTATGGCGGAAGATGCGTTACGGGCCCTGAGAAACGGGCTTCCGCTAGTGATTGAGCATTTGCCAGAGAATTCCTTGGTGGCTATGATTACTTTTGATTCCATGGTTAGGGTCTATGATTTGGGTTTTTCAGAATGCTATAAAGTTGTCATTTTCCATGGCGAATGTGAGCTTCCTCCAGAGCAGGTAAAAACCTTGATTTGGGACTTTGGTCAATCGGAGAGGAAGAAGAAGCCTTTCAAGCTGATTCAAGTTGATTTTGGGATCTGTAATTAAAACATTGTAGTGATTCTACTCTCTTCTTCTTCTTTTTTCAATATTGATTTGTAATTTTTTGTGCCAAAAACAGTTTGAAATCGTGAATTCATGACAAAGATCTCATTGGATTCTCAATTGCAGTGATAAAATCTAATACCCATAAACTTGGAGATATGAGGAATCCAACCCTAACTATAGATTTATCCTCGCTTTTGGAAAATCTATTTCAAAACAATTGAATTTGGAAACCCGAATTTAGGGTTCTTCGATTGATTTGGTTTTTTTTTTTACGCGGCAGAGAGTATTCGACGACGCTGTAAGTCGGGAAAAGCTCAGCCGGGAGATTGGTCTCGGTGATCCCGGCGTAAGAGCGAGGGAAAAGGTTGTGCAAGCAGAAGGGACAAGCCCATATTCGAGATTGGTAATCCACACGAGCGTAAGGGTTCACACTGCGCCGCATCGAGAGCAAATCAGCGGATCATAAGGAATCGTGGGAAGCTCGGAGAACTACATCAATGGAGTATACATATGATGCTTAGAGGAACAACGAGAGATTTACAATCGGATTTCGTGGTTGGCTATGAGTTAGATCTTCGATTAACCCTCAGTCGCTTCTAGTTTTAATCAATTTTCGAGTCGTGAAACAAGAAGAGAGGTTTGGTTTTGGTTTAATTGGGTTGAAATTGGGTTTAGTTTTGGTTTTATTTTGGATTTATTAGGTTAAGGTTTGATTGGTATATGATAAACCGAAATTAATTTTGATTTGTGTGCAATTTGGTTTGAAACTTTAACTTGGTGGATAAATAAGTTTCGAACTTTCGTTCGATGGGGAAATAGGTTTGGAACTTTTATTTCGTGGAGATCTACGTTGAAGTCGAAGGTTTGAGTGGATATACACCTATATGATATTTCTAAAGGGGAAATACGTCGTTTTCCCTAATATTAATTACTATGCCTAATAACCTAAGATTCTAAACTGTCATTTGAATTCAGGAAACTAAAAATGCTTTAAGATCGAGTTTGATATGTTCACAAAACGCTTTAACATCAGCTTTCGTTGGTTAAGGACGTTTTGCTCATCTATGTTCTTTCAGGGTTTTAAACAAACACTTTTGATGCGTTAAACAACCTAAGATCAGAAACTAGGTAGCTAATCAAGTTTCAGCACTAAGAACAACAATAGATGAAGAACTAGAAGATAGATCCCTATTCCAACCAATCTGATTCAACGATTCATGAAGTTCCCTTGAAACCCTAAAACCTAACTATGAGATTACTCAGACATAGAATCAGAGAAACCACAAAGAGATGAAGAAGAAATCATAATCCAATAGAAATAATAAATTAGAGTTCAAAAATATTCTCAAAAGCCTGTAGAGTCAAAGATTCGTCTCCCCAAAAAAAGAGATGTAAAAGTCTGTAGAAAAATAAAGTTTAGCCTTAAAAAATGGCCTAAAATAAGTATAAATAGGTCTTGGATCGAATTGGGTCGAGTTGGGGTGATTCCAAGGCAAAATAAGAAGTTAAAAACTGCATTTTTGGTCAGAAAAATGTTGATCGATCGATCTGCTTGATTCGGTCGATCTGGAACGTGTTCGCAAGGCTGGATCGATCGATCCAGGCTCCCCTCTGCACTTGCCTCTTCTGCTCGCCAGATTGGACCGTCTTCACGAAACCTCGCATAACTTTTGATCGCACCGTTGGAATGACCTCAAACCACTTCTAAATGAAAGCTAATCCACTGATCTGTCTTGTATCAATATTTGAGCTCGATCCATCGGTGGTAAGTCCTTCAACGAATGCCAAACTTCTGACGTCTCTGCATGATCCTACATCTCTATATGCTAATTTTCACCCAAAACAGCTCATTTTCTCCCAAAGTCACCTAAAACCTGAAAAGACTCGATAAAGGACTAAAAGACTCTAAAAAGACACTTTGACTCAATAAAAGACACAAAAACAAATGTTAGAAACCGGTAAAAACACAATATATCAATCATACGCCCTCAAGAAGACCCACCAGATCATTCGTACACCACCAGGACAAACCAAGACGCTTTTCTGGCCCTAGGGGAAGATTCAAACGCAGAGAAGCCACTTTCCATATATGAAGCCCCTCATCACTCGTTTACCTCTTTTGTCGACCAAAGGAGATTGCATCTCGACCATTTATCATCTGGAGACCATCTCAGCCGTCCAAGGAGATCAGAGAAGCCCTAAGCTCATCACCATCCCAACGAATCCGCCTCACCAGCCCCTATGATCGAGTTCTTGACCAAATCACCTCCGATCAAGCCATTAAATTATTTTCCTTGATATTTGCTCTTTGGTTAATGTTTTAGACCGTTGTTTAGTCATCCTACGAGCCTTTATAAGTTATGTTCTTATGTCTTTTGTAAGCACACAATTATCAAAAATAAATCTAAGTATTTTCTTTGTTTCAAAGCACGGGTGTTCTTTGATTCGTTTTAGCGAGTTCTAGTAAGTTTGTGAGATTCAATCTCTTTGGTTTTCGTGATGAGATCATTTCCTTTGTGATGATTAGCCTTTAGGAGTGATTTCAATCCTTGATACTCATGGTTAGTTCATAAATGGAAAATTGTTCGTTAGCTACACGAACTATACGAGAATGCATGACTACACATCCGAACTTAAATAATGTGTTGATAACTACATCATCTATTGATATAGCATACACACACATCCGAACTAACATGAGTCATGTGCCCAACACCATGACCATCACTTTTTTTGCTTTTCCGGTGTAGGTCGACGGACTCCAGCACTGACCCGCATTAACTCATTAAATCCGACCCAAATTAAATAAAAACTTAAAAGAAAACATTAAAAATGACCTCCTCAGCTTCTTCTTCCTCGTCAATTCTGATTTACAGATAGGATTTTGATTCGGTATGTTCTCTCAATTTCATTGAATTCGATTCTTTCGTTCATTTAATTTCTGAGTATTGATAAACATCAAAATAGTAGGTGGTTAGGGTTTACGAAATTCCCAAAATCGTTTGCTAATTGGGGTGATAGGCGAATTAAGAAAATCCAATCCAAGCGAACCGCCATGAGCCCTTCCCGTCACTCACAATCATCTCTCAAACTCTCTTCTTCTCTTTCTCTCCGTCCCAGAAACTTTATGGTTTAAATTTTCCTAAAATCTACACGAATTTCTTGGACGAATCGATCTGAAATCTCTTAACTAAAGATGTACTCGTCCTCCTCTTCTTCCAATTTTCTTTGATTTCCATCGGCGAGGCATCTCTTAACCACCACCATACCCACCGCATCTACATTCATGCTTCGCCGTAGCTCCTACAGCGTCGGTGTGTTTCACAGGAAGCGTGCTTGTTTTAGACGACATAGTCGGAGCTTGGATCTAGAGAGCAAACCACTAAACTTTTTTTTTGCGTATATGAAGTAAAAAGTAATGATCTGATCTTTGGGAAACCGTTTGAGATGTTTTGTGGAACTGGTGGTGGTGGTGCTGATGCAGTAGTTGTTTCCGGTTAGAATTGATCGGAGCTTGGTGAAATTTCTGGTGAGAATTGATCGGAGCTTTCTCAAAACTTTCGCTTTGGACCCTCATTGAAAGCGAAACATTTCGCTTGCCCCTCTTGAAATCGATGGTGGTCTTCTTCGCCGGAGAAGTTGAAGCAGAGAATGTGGCCATGTAGATCTAAAGGATCTCGATCTCCACGGCAAGCTCGAGTGGCGGATGTGTATTTTGATTTCAATCGAGATTTCTGGAATCGAGCTTGTGAAATTGTTGAACCGAAGAACGAGGTGAACGAGATTTAGGAAGTTGATTGTGACTAGAGAGAAAGAGTCAGAAAATTTGTTGTTGTTAAGATCAAGTTCTTAAAGAGAATCTATGGTTTTGAAAGAATTTGATATTTGACAAGAGAAGTAGGAATTTTCGTTGAAGAACAAAAAATAATGCGTCAATGCGGGTCAACGCCGGAGTCAGTCAAGCAGTATACCAGAAAAGTAAAGAAAGTGATGGTCATAGTGTTGGGCACATGACTTATGTTAGTTCAGATGTGTGTCTATGCTATATCAATAGATAATGTAGTTATCAACACATTGTTTTAGTTCGGATGTGTAATCATGCGTTCTCGTATAGTTCGTGTAGCTAACAAACAATTTTCCTTCATAAATTGTGTGTATTGTCATCTCTACCATCCTCCATCAAATCCACTCGACTTTAATCTCTTGATTACTTGATATTTATAAGATTGTGCGATTGGATCTTATATCAATAGCCATCATAGATTCGTTGGGATTTTGCTCGGTTTTCTCTTTTGGTTTTGAATGATTAAATGTAAAAATACTAGATTGATGCAAGACAATAGGTAATCGAATGGATATATATATATTATGGCTTTTTTATTTTTGATATGCAAACTAATGATAATGAAAGATATTTAAAATAAATGTTTATGGTTTTTTTTATGAATGAATTCAGACAGAAGTAAGCTAGCTAAGGATATGCATTGCATAATTAGACAAGTAAGCTGAAAGAGATACAACTTTGTATTTGTGTAACTTTCAGTTCATATACCAAAATGATATAAGATTGGAGTTGAAGCCTTTGGATTCAGAAAGCACAAAGGTGGATTCAACAAGCGAGATACTCAACATGTTGTCTCCTAATACACACGGAAGCACGAACGGATGGAACGGAGGGAACCACTCAAGATGTGAAACTCTTGAGATAAATCACGGTCTCAAACAACTTGGAGGTACGGACAAGAAACTTAAGGAGGCGCAGAAATGAAGCTTTAGGTTTAAGAAAATACTTTGGTTCTTTATTAATATCAGATAAAATATACATAGGTAGGCTTTATAGCCGAGTACAATGATCAAAGAGAAAAAAAAAGAAAAAATTACAAAATGAAATCTAAAAACATAAAAGAAAAGCGACATTAACGTAATTAAAAGAGACAAATCAAGTCGAAAATAAAGCTGTGAAGTAAAAGGCAAAAGATTACATTTTTTTAATCGACTGGGTATTTCATTTGAGTGGGCTCGAAACAGAGCAAAATCAAGTCTGGTACAGCAAAGCCAAAAGGCTAAAAAACCAAAACAAATAACACATCGCATCAAGTTCTAATCATAAGAACATCTAGATGCTTCATGCAGTGTCTCTCCTGATGAGATCATGAAGCCACGCTGGTCCCCCAAGGCAAAATACGAATGGAATCTTCCCTCCCGAGTGACACTCGCTGCAATTTCCTTCACCACTCGGTTGGATTTGCTCGATTCAAGTTCAAAAGAGCAGTTACCAAAGCTTTGACAAAAGACTCAGATTTGATCAGTGATAATTCGGTATCGCGGCCACTCCACTGGCTTAGATATGGCCTCGAAAGCACCTGAGCAGTCAAGAGCAATGATGACATCCAGAAGGTGCAAGTCCCGAATACTTTGCATAGTCCAGATTATACATTTAAGTTCAGCCGTGATTCGGTTTGGTGAGTTCGTAAATGCATCCCTGGCATGGAAAAGTGGCTCGCCACTGCTTCCTCGCACGATCCACGCTCCCCCACTATGATGAACAACACTTCTCCATGATGCATTAACATTGCATTTGATGAAGCAGGACGGAGGGGGTTGCCAGTTATTGCTAAGGAAACTAGAGATCGTGGTTCTGTTATCATTCAACGGAGATGTTTTATTGACCTCATGCCAGATGTGAGCCTCTTCTGAGATTTTCTGGGTAATGATCGCAGTCGACTCTTGTTTTCCAGCAAAAACAATCGAGTTACGATTCTTCCAAATGTGCCAAAGGACCCAAGGTATTTTCTTTTTGATGTCATCCCCAATGGTCTGGTCCTCCATTCCATCCAACAAGCAGGCAATATTCTCGTCCAAGCACTACAAGAATGCAAGCGATTTCCGACGGCCATATCGGTCGGGAAACCGTCGGAAAACGGCTTTCCCGACGAAATTCCGACCGATTTTGCCCGTCGGTACTATCGCGTCGGAAATAAAAAATGGTCAGAAATTGGTCGGAAATTTCCGACCAATTTCCGACCACCCACTTTCCCGACTGGATTCCGACTAATATTAATAGTCGGGGAATTCCCGACGATTTCCCGACGGGACTAAATTTCCGACCAATTTCGGACCGGATAATTTTCGACCAATTCCAGACCGGATAATTTCCGACCAATTTCGGACCAGATAATTCCAGACCAATTCCGGACCGGATAATTTCTGACCAATTTCCGACGGGTAATTAAAAAACAGTATTTTTAAAATTCTTAAAATTAATGATTTTGTTTTAAATTAAATTAAATTAATAATTCGAAAAAGAAAATTAAAATTAAAATATAATAATTGTTTTGAAATAAAATAAAATTGTTTTGAAATTACAAAAACATTAAAATTAAATTCCCGTTCCTGATCCCGTGCCCGTGCCCCGGAAATCCGAGAACTTCGCTTTCATCCAATCCGTCAGGCCAGTGATTTCCGACCGGATGTGCAAGTTCCTCCCCGGTTGTTGGACTAACTCCTCGAGGGACATGATTGCAGGAGCTTGACTCTGCGACTCCGGGACATTCGTACTTTGTCTTGGACTAGGGGTCTCCGATGGCGGATCGTTATGTTGATGTGGTTGAATGCCTCGAGACGAACCACCGCGGCGAATGTTATCGAAACCCTCGTACGGCCTACAAAAAAAAAACAAAAATTTGTTAGTTGTTAGAATTATTTAAAATATAGAAAATACTAAAAATATTTCCAAAAAACAGNGGAAAAAAAAATTCTTACATGGCTAGATGGGCGACGACGGCGGCGTGGAGGCAAATCCGGCGAGGGTCTTCGACGGCGGCGGCGGCGACCTAAAGAAGAAGAGAGAGAAGTTAGCAAGGAGGGGAGAAGAGGAAGAAGAAAAGAGAGAGGAGAAGATACCTTGGACGGCGGCGGCGAGGGGAGGGCAACAGCGGACGTCGGCGGCGACAAGAGAGAAGGAGAGAAGAGATCCAAAGAAGGAGAGAAGATGAAAGGAAATGAGGAAGAAGAAGAACAATTTTCGATTTATTGAACCCATACGGTCGGGATCCGGTCGGAAATTTTTAATAAACCGCGTACAATGAATTTTGATAAATTTCGTTTGGCGGTTTATTTCCCGGGTTTTTTTTAGAATGGTCGGAAATTGGTCGGAATTCCCGACCAATTTCCGACCATTCTAAAAAATTGCATGTCGAATAATTTAATATTCGTCGGAAATTGGTCGGTAATTTCTGACCAATTTCCGACCATATAGGGTTTAGGGTATGAAATCCTAAATTTGAATACCGTATAGGCTTTAAAAAACATCTAAACATCTTATGTCCAAAAACAATTTGGCAAGGTAAACATAAATAGAGTATAGGACGATTTTTATGAATCGATATGAGAACGGGTTTAACCTCTCTTAACGAAACATAGAACTTATACTTACACTTTTCGTTTTCTTGTAAGGTTTGGATTAAATGCTCAAAAATATTGATTCTTATGATAGTTGGACATTGAATTATTTGAAAAGATCATATCTAACCCTAGCAAACATAAGTGTAATCAAATTTTTACGGTTTGAGGTTTCGAAACCCTGTATGGTCGGAAATTGGTCTGGAATTTCCGACCAATTTTCGACCACACATAGTATAGTTTTAGCCGAGGAAAGTTTTAGCCGAGGAAAGTTTTAGCCGAGGAAAGTTCATGTACCATTTCCTGCCTCCAATGTCCCTCCGGGGAGATTAGCGACGCAACATCTAGATCAATATTCATCGTTCGTTGACGATTCATTGGACGCCTTGGATGCATATCCATTATCCATTTTTCACTCTATATTTTAGTCGATACGCCATCTCCAATCGATTTGATCAATCCACGTTGTAAGAGTTCTCGGCCAAAGACAATGCTTCTCCACGCATACGAGGGCCGATGCCCTTTGCCACTATCTAGAAACGAGGAGGGTTCATTGATAATCTTCCAAGCTTGTTTTGCTAGTAGTGCTTGATTGAAATCTCCAAGATTTCGAAATCCTAGACCTTCTTTCGCTTTAGATTTACACATCTCCTTCCATGAAATCCAATGGATCTTGTTTTTTTTTTCACATGCATTCCACCAAAAGCTTGTCATGGCACTGGTGATCTTTTGAAGTTGAAATTTGGTTAGCTGAAAACAAGACATGGCATAAACCGGTAAAGCCATTGCAATCGATTTAAGGATGAATTCCTTTCCTCCTTAAAGGCAAAATATTACATTAGTGTAATGGAAAAAATTAGACAAAAGACTTACCTTACTTACCTTCGGTCAAAGCGCGTATATGCCGGAAAAAGAAAGTTGTGGCCGCGATGTCTTTAGCTTGATTTTTCTTGCTTCATTAGGCGTCTTGGTTCATTTGTATAGTGATCAGATGGATTTGAGCATTGGTTAGAATTAGATGCCACAAATCTTGATATGTTGGGAATGGGCCGGCGAATGAGTTGTATGAGACATCTTTTTTTTGGGTCTGGTCCATGAGCGGTATGACTTGATCAGCTTGTTCTCCATAGGCCTTTGGTCGATGAAAACAAAATATCTTAACGCCTGGTCTTGATCGGCATCGTCCTTGGTTGAGAAATGTGCTTCTTGGCCGCCGTGCTTGGTTCCTTGGCTTTCTTCTCTTCCAGCTCGATCCAGCATCAAAGTGACTCGACCAAAGTGATTTTTAGGTTCACTTGGTCGATGAAAATCAGCTCCTTGACATTGGTTCATGTCGGGTGGTGCATATGTCGAATTATGCTCTTTGTACTAGAGAAAAAGTTTGAGAAGTTTGTCTGGGACGTGTCCGTGATCTTCATGGCTTTTGATGGCATTTTTCTGGTATTGGTTAATGAATTCTTTGGTGACCAAGTTCTTGCCCGAGTTTTTGTAATGGATCCTTGCGGTATGATCGACACTTGGCCTAGTTCTGATGTGATCTGGTCTGGTTCAGTTGGGAACTTGGGATGTCCTCATCAGAGGTTCCACTCATTTAAGTTAGGATGAATCAACTCACTTACCATAAGAGAAGTTGCGGGAAGAGTAGGTGGGCCAAGGGGTTGTTGAGGTGTGGATGTAGAGAGCCACGGTTCATGCTAACCATTAACTGAGGTACCATCCCCAATGCTCCAACTGAGATCTTGTTTTAGCATTTATTTACCCGCCAAAATACATATCCAACCATGGGAATTGGAAACCGGACATTTACATTTCATAAAGGAGGATGAGTAACAATATTTTCCCAATAAAACTTACGCAATGAGTGATTCGGGGTGATGAAAAACTCTCCAACTTAGTTTTGCTAAAGGAGCATCATTATATTTTTTTGATTTCTCGGAATCCTACGCCTCCCGCATTCTTTGGGAGGGTGAGCTTATCCCAAGAAACCGAACACATCTTTTTTTATATCTACTTTATCGTCCCACTAAAATTGGGATAGAGCGGATTGAATCCTCTTACAAAGCGAAAGGGGGAGCTTAAAGAATGACATGACATGGAGTAAGACCGCATTTGTGGGAGAAGATCTAAAACCCTATTCTTCATCTCCAGAGCTTTTTCGGCTTTCTCGCGATACTTATTTGGACTCCCTTCATCACTCTCATCAGAAGAGCTCCTTTTCACCTATATACACAAAACAAAACAACAACAAAAAAATATGAAGGAAAAGACAAATTATTAGGTTTCTACGAAAATTATTAGGTTTCACAAAAATACTCAGGAAATGGAGATAATGATAGATCTAACCATGTTTGTTTGTTGAAGATGTAGATTAGGTCGCCGCCGAGTTGAGTTAACCTAGAGGAAGAAAAGAAGAAGAATGAAGACATATAAATATAGGGTTTTGCTTTGGAGTAAAATCTCAATTTATCGGCCCATAAAATTTAGTCAATTCCACCAAATGACGACTTTTGCTTTAAAAATGCACTTTTGTTCCAAAATGCATTTTTTTTAAGTTACCTGAAAAGTCTTTTGAAACTCTAAAACATAGAAATCAATTAAAAATTATTGAAAACAAAGTTAAAACACCTACAAAAGATCTTAGAATGATCCATAAAAATGATTAAAAACCGGTGTTATCAAATACTGAAAAATATGAGATTTCTATTAGCTTCGCCCAAAGTGGAATATTAATCTTTGTGAAAACAATTGCTGACTTAACCTTTTTAGCCTTGAATATAATTTTTGTTTTCAATTTTAATTTTGATCTTATAATTTACAATGCAAAGACTTATATTGATGTGAACTCTGTCATATTCTCTATTTCTTTTCTATTTTTTTTTCTTTCAAATCTTTACTCTTTTATTATATTTTCTTTTACTCACAAACCAATTTTAACAAGTAAAAAAAAACGGCACAAATCTTATAAAAGTCTTCTTTCGTCAGGATCACTCTCAATCACATGTCGTTGCTGCCGGCGATTCCTTCGTCGCTCACGCGCCTCCGTACCACCGAATTTCAACCTCCCCGTATCTCTAAACCTATCCTTCTCCGCCGGAATAATCACGCACTCCGGCGGCGGCTCCGGATACCTAACTGTGTCGTAACAGTAAGAATA
This sequence comes from Eutrema yunnanense, assembly GCA_002933935.1. NCBI lineage: Eukaryota > Viridiplantae > Streptophyta > Magnoliopsida > Brassicales > Brassicaceae > Eutrema > Eutrema yunnanense. The sequence continues at coordinate 152,548 of PKML01062532.1, read as the reverse complement.
GTACATGAAACGTTGCCGAAATCTTCTCATGGCGGCGCGTTGACGGGAATTGATGGAGGAGTAATCTTGCGATTCGAGGAATTCGACGGAATCAGAGCAATCGGTGGGGACTTCTTGGATTGGATCAACGGAGCAACCATCGAGGGAGAAAGATCTGAATTCGGCGACGAAAGGGGCAAATTTGTAATTAGCTTTGTATTTGCCGCCGGAAGTAGCCCAATCGGAGGCGTCCCATATGGTGGCGTAAAGAGACATTGGCTTCGCCGGATAATCGGCTCCCATTGCTTCGCTTCTTATCACTTCTCTAATTGGCACATCGTCTACCCAAAATCTGATCATTGTTTTAAGAGTTTCGATTAGTTTATTACCAACAAAATATAAAACTCAAAAATTATTAATTGTCAAATGAAATTTTTTTAACAAAGACAAAGAATTTCTCAATTGTTATTGAAAAATTAACAAGAGCTAACCAAAATAACAAGAAAATATTGAGATGATCAATTTTTGTAACAAGTATTTTGGTTATGATTATAATTTTGTTTTCCCAAATTTTTTTAAAAAAAGTCAATGAAGAGAGACGTATAATGAATAGTAGAGTATTAATCAATTGCCATTTGGAGGCCTTAGGCTTAGTTGATTTTCATTAAAGTTTTATCTCGTTTTATATGTTTTTGTCTTTGAAATTTTGTAATTTTTATATAGTTTTCTTATTAACGTTTCTCGTTCGTTTAATTTCAAAAACAAGGTCAATAGAAAGTCAGGTTTTTGAAACAATTAATTCGGCTTTTAATTACTATACGCTACGCGTGGTGAATAAGGAGGATTATACTCTTTAATCACGCGTTAAAAAAAAAGATAATTTAAAGCTGATCTCTAATAGTGATGCATTAAAAGCTGACTCACTTTCGATTTTGTGGTAAACAAAAAAAAAGGGCAAATCACAGAAAATAAAAAATTTAAAAACGTTTTCAGAAAGACAAACATTCTTTTTCTTTTCATCAAGCTTGTCATATATTTATGAACCGGGTTTGGTCAACGGTATTGGAACTAAACCGGGAGAAAAAAGCTTACATGATCTTGTGAGGAGTCCAGAGGATGCTGTAACGATGAAACTCTTTAGAAGGATCAAACCAGAGACGATATCTCTCTTCACGACCTCTATGAGTGCTTCCGTTTCCGTAGAGATTTGTCTGAAACCTCCATGGCTTTCCTTTTATGTTCCCCAGAAACTCTATGTCTAATTCGTCGTGTGTTTTCTCGAACACGTCTCCGTTCGATGTCTGCATATCAAAACATAATTACTTATAAAACAAAGTTAATTAGATCCTAAAGTCTTAATTAAAGAAGGGTTTTGTTTTTCTTTCTTTCTCGGGAATAATGGAACTATTTTCTCGGGAAAAATTAATGACTATTTTCTAGGCAACCAAAACAGAGAATTAAAATTGTTCCATCGTCGACAAAACGTTTATTATTCCATTTTCAATAACGATTTTCTCGGCAAACAAAAGAAGAAGAAAAAAACAAACTAGAGATTTCTGATTAGATCATCAAATGAGTGAAATTGATGATTTTTCAAGAAATGAAAAGCATTAACAATCATGCAGATCAAAGAAAAAAAATAACTATATATTGTTATCAAAAACAGAAAAAACAAAAGTTTTTCAAATAATCAAACAGAAAAAAAAAAGAGTATAAATGGCCGGAGACTTACATAAAAGGCGACGACGACGCCGGCAGTATAATCGGCGGGAAGCTTGATCATGGAGCTGTAAAATCCATGTTGATACATATTCGATGATATGAAACCAGAACCTATAATCATCAATTCATCATCATCATCATAACAATTATCAAGAAAATATATATATATATATATATATATATGTAAAGGTGTATATACCGGTGTAACGATCGAGGAGGAGACGAACGGAGAGATCATCAGGTGAACGAACGAGATTGGCATCGCCGAAGAGAGGAGAAAGTGATTCTTCGAAGCTTAAGGTGTTGAGATTCGTAAACGCTGATGATAATCTCGAACCCAAAGCCAAGAAGACGATTATCAAGAAGATGAGATTATACGATGATTTAGACATTTTTTCTAATATTCTTATTCTTTTTCTGGGATGAACAAAAAAAAGAGATTTAATTACATATGAATTTTGACATAAGAGAGGTTTCTTCTTGCTTTTGGTGAGAGAAAATTGCTCTTTGGCTTCCACCCACGCTCGTGGTCTTTATATACCGAATAGTCTTTTTGAGTTTTCTTCTTCTCTATTTTCCGAATTTACCCTTCTTTAATTCAATGATGTATAAATTAATGAGTACATTAGAGAATATAGATGTTTTCAAAATGAGTATTTAAGGATGACCGATCAAGAGACAACACCTAACCAATTTGAATCAAATTGAAACAAAAAATGATCCGAGAACTTGTTTATAGATTACTTGACGTAAAAAATGTTTGGGATGAATTAAAAGTCTATATAATTAGAATGGGTAATCTTTTATTTCTTAAAACAAAAAAAAAATCTAATCCAAATCGAACTAGAATGATTGTTTTTCTCTATAAATGAGCATAAATTACCACTGCATCTAATTTGATTATTATCTTCCTAAAACCAAAAATATGGATGGATTGAATATCCCTACAATATGAAGATAAGATAAAACTAAAAAAATATTAGATAAAACATTCTATTTTTTAGATTATTTTAATAACTAAAATCTATTATTAACTAAAACATTAGATAGTTTTTAGATATATAAAAAATCACATTTAACATTTTTAGATATTTTTAAAACTAAAATACATGTTTTAATAATTAACTAAAATCTCTTATTCAGTCTAACTTTCACTTATCAAATAAAATGTACTGTTGTAATAAATACTAAACTCTATTAGTAAAAAGAGTACTATCGATTTCAATCTCCTAAGTTACAATTTCTTTCGAATTAAATTACCAACATAATTTTTTTTAATTTACTACAACTATGTGGTTGAAAAAAGAAAATTATAGATTTTAAAAAATTAGTTTTTGGAGGCAATATATAGCAATTAATGATTAAAAATCTAATTTTTTTTTAGTGAATCTCATCAAATATCTCTTTCCATTAATCTACGAGATCATTTTGAAATGCGAGTTAATGGTGACAATGAAAATCAAATCAAAGTACGAAATCGAATGGATTAATCGCAATGATCAACTGCAACTGCAAGATTCTTAATCCATCTCTATAATATTATTTAAGAAGACATTTTTAAAAATGAACTTTGTTTTGTAAGTTATTACATGAAATGCCATTACAAATAACAAAGAATAATTGAAATAGGAAAGGATATAATAGTCTTTTAAAATTATTGATTAGAATATAGAAAGTATATATTTTGCATTGAAAATGTTATTTATTATTTAATTTCTTAATTATTTTTAATACTATATATTTTTAAAATAACAATCATCTCTATAATATTATTTAAGAAGACATTTTTAAATACGAACTTTGTTTTGTAAGTTATTACATGAAATGCCATTACAAATAACAAAGAATAATTGAAATAGGAAAAGATATAATAGTTTTTTAAGATTATTGATTAGAATATAGAAAGTATATATTTTGCATTGAAGATGTTATTTATTATTTAATTTCTTAATTATTTTTAATATTATATATTTTAAAATTATAATCAATTCATATATATTCAAAGAAAAAAATCTATTCAAAATCTTGCTATATTTTTCACTACAATTTATTATATTTTATTTGAATATATATCAAAAAAAAAATTGAAAAATATTTTACCAATTTTATAAAAAGTTAGTTACGAGAAAACTATTTTTTTTTAAAGAGTTCGTAGATTAACCACAAAAACTAGAGTCATTTAACGGTGCATATTAGAGTTATGTTTTCAAGATTATAAGTTTTTGCGGGTTACCCCGAATAATATTTTAGTTCACTGCAAAACAGGTTAAATAGAAAATTATTACAAATTGACATATTTTGAAATTACAAAACAGGTAATAGTATATTTTGAAATTTAAGAAAATTAGTTAGTTATATTGTAAAATTTAGATATAAGCAATTTTCTTAAATTTCAAAATATTTTTTTTTTTAAAAGTATTCAGCACTATAATTAGCACGGGTTAAATCCTAGTTGGTCAATTAATTTGATCATCAATATATATGTACCCAATACCTTATTTTTTCTTTCCTAAATTTAGTACAAAACAGAAACTGTAAATGGCTTTCTTTCTTTTTAGCTGTTCATATCCAATTAGAGTAAATTTGGCATGTGACAAAGATTAGCGTATAAAATATATAGTTTGTATACTCTATATATGGATGGTTAAGGGCATATAAAAAGGGTAGCTTTGTCATTTTTGATGATGAAAGCCAAAATGAATAAAAATGACAACTAAGCTTGAAATGGACACCAAAGGGTCTTTATCTGTATACCCATGCAGATTGTATATAAAACATAATCACCAGTCACCCTGATCATGAAATAAATTTATATTACGTGTATAGGTGTTCATATTAGGTGGTTACACTAATCAACACTTTAATTTAATGAAAAGGTATAGATTCCAAAACTATGGACAGCCAAACGTAAACATTTCCATAGACTTTTTTGTTCTTAATTAGTTCTAGTTCCTCTTTATATATATCTTTTGTTCACTTCCTCTTTATATATGTATATTCACAATATTTTTATGCCACTCGTCATAAAACTGAGAGCAGATTGGGTAGTGTCATGAACATAATTAGATAGACAATGATTAACAAGACATTAGTTTTTTTTTTAATTAGCATTTGACCAACTTTGGTTCGAAGCAAAAGTACTATTATTTTATCAAATATGAAGTTAGACTAGTCCATTTTTTTAGTTAGCAGCACCAGATACCCAAATCTCCGTATCATCCAATTAATCATATAATATGAGTAATTATTCTGATATTTGTTGTATATTTAGTATTTACGAGCTCACTTTCGAATAATTCACAAATCCGTAAATGAACTACCGAGTCCAGACGAAAGAAGTTAATCGTTTAAAAAACTGACGATCAGACTTAATTCACTTCAATTGCGTTAATTAATCCTTCTATAGATTTACCATCAATACAACTAAAAGTTTATACTCATCTTTTCTCAGTTGGTCGACAGAAATATTAATTAACATATATATATATGATTTATATATATGTGCGAAGAGGGCCGTATGTAAAAGTGTAGTTAGTTGATTTGGTTTACCAACCTCTCTAACCTCTATGCATGCATCTGCCCATCAACTTATATGCAAAGCAATTAAATTAAAGGGAAAAACGTAACTATTTAATCACGGATTTTTAATTCTACTGAATGGGCTATTATTATGATCTGCTAATTAATTACTTAGATTTTTTTTTTTTTTTGTCAATCTCACAATTTGATTAAAAAAGCGGAGTGATAATCAAGTCAAAGAAAAATACTAGCTTACAAAAGAAAAGTTAACATTTGTGACTCTATCACGACGGACTAAACTATCCGTCTTATAACATTCAAATTAAGTTTCGAACGACGCAGAATAAAGAAACTAATCTATTTGTTAACAAAAAGCATTGTTTTCTATTGGAGCAACAAAGGCTCCTGGTCCAACTGGTTTTACAGCATCCTTCTATCAACAATATTGGGATGTTGTCGGTCCTTCTATAGTCAGCGAAACGGGAGAGATGAACAAGACCTGAATCATATGAACCCTTGTCTGATTCCCAAAATCGATGTCCCCACAACTATGAAAGATTATCGTCTTATTGCCCTCTGTAATGTGATGTACACAATCATCTCAAAATTTCTTGTTGTCAGATTAAAAGATGTTCTCTCAGACGTGGTCTCTAAGAATCAAGCTGCTTTTATCCATGGTCGTTTTATCACTGATAACGTGCTCATTGCACATGAAACACTCCACTCCTTACGAGTTAGATGTCAATGTGCTAATTCTTATATGACTGTCAAAACGGATATAAGCAAAGCTTATAATCGAATTGAATGGAATTTATTGGAGGAAGTATTACGGAAGAAAGGTTTTGCTGAGATTTGGATACAATGGATAATGGCTTGTGTCACTACAAGAAAACATGTATTTTCTGACGACCGTATCCGTCGGAAAAGCCCGTTTCTAACGGATTTCCGACGGATTATTTCCTTCAATTACAGTTCGTCGAAAAAAATGCCATCGATAATCCGTAGGAAAATTCCGACGGATTACCGACGGCAATATTTCCGACGAAAATATTTCCGACATATGTAAACCGTCGGAACAAATTCCGACGGATTACCGACGGCCCTATTACCGACGGAATTCCGACGAATATTTGATCAGAACTAAGCGTCAGAATTATGTCGGAAAAGTTTCCGACGACATTCCGATGACCAGTTATTCCCGACGGAATTCCGACGACCCTATTTGTCGGAATAGTCAGTCGGAAATCCGTCGGAAACGGTTCCGACGAGATTCTGATGGTTACTATTTCCGACGGATCGTTATTGGAAAATCAGTCGGTAGTCCGTCGGAAAGCCGTCGGTAACAATTCCGACAACCCTCCGACGGACAGTTTCCGACGGATCTTTAATAATATAGTTTTATTATTAATTAAGTAATTATAATTAATTTTAATAAATATTTTTATTAAATAAATAATTAATTAAATTTATTTGAAATTTATTAAATATTAAAAAAAGATTTAATTATTCAAAAATTCATTAAACATAAAAAAATATTCATTAAAAACATAAATAAAATTGTTCAAAAAAAAACATAAAACATTTTATTTAAACGGCCAGAGAGTTGTCGAGGTTGTCCGGGTTGTTTTTCCGAAAGAGATGAGGGGAAGGCTTCCTGCATGGTCTTCTGTAACTCGCTGAGCTGAGACTGGGTTGAGGAGTGTGCGGTCTTTCACTCCGCGACCTCGTTGTCACGGTCTTTAACCGTTTGGCTTAGCCTCATGATTTCTTCACGATACTCCGAAGGATACCGAGGAATCGAGGAAGAAGATTCTTGGGTCGGAAGTCCGCCTAACCCATTGAATCGACCCTTGACTTGTCGAGTTTCCTACAAAATGTTATATATGTGTTAGTATTAAAATAAAATTACGGAAAAAAATTTGAAAACAAATAAAAACTTACCCCGAGAACAATTTGGTTGATCTCTTCCGTGGATAACACGTACTCGTTCGAGTCCGACGATCCGTCAAGAGTGAGCTGCGACATGGAAACTTCGTGTTCCGTCTTCTTCTTCTTGCAGGTAACACTTGCCGGAGTTCTAGATCACACCATTTTTTTTGTTGGTGTGCTTCCTCTCGATCACTTTAAGGTAGTCGGGTTCTTTGCCGTCTGCCTAGGCTTGTAAAATTTTGTTTAGTAAAAGTAGTAATAAACGAAATTAGTAATTAAAAATTGAAATTTCTATTACCATTTCCATATCCTCGCGTTCAATGGTCTTTGCGCCCCCGTTAGACCTCCTTCCCTCCTCGGTCGCTGTTACGGTTTTTCGATTGTCTTTCGGAGGTCGCCTTCGTCTTCGCCTTACTCCAGTAATCGCATAAACCCATCCAGACATGGTCCTCAAGATCCTTCGGCTTGGCTAAGCCGCACTTCCACTTCTGCTTCCACTCGTACATATGGTTCGAGTACGAAATCGTGGCATACTTGTCGAATTACGCAATAACCTTCCTCGTAAGATCAGAGTTCCACGTGAACTCTTGCTATATAAAAAAACAAAATGTTTGTTTTCTAATATAAAATTTAAAAATTTTTTTTTTTTAAAAAACTCCAAAAATTACTTACCGCGAAACTCCGGTGCCACACATCTTTCTCGTCGGCAGGCATGTCAAAGTACTTCTCGTACGGTTTGTCCAACATGTTGTGTAGCATCCGCAAAATCGCATTTGTGATCTCATGCGACAACTTAAACCTGCAAAAAATTTCAAAATAAAATTAGTATGTTTAAATTCAAAATCTAAATAAATTGAACTTATAAGGAAAATTTCACTTACCAAGTCTCGCCCTCGAACTTTGGGTTGAGACAGATGCAGTGGTCTCGGTTCGGCTGCTGGACAAGATCCTCGATCATAATGTTGGATCGAGTCGCGGATTGCTGGAAATCCTGGACTTGAGTTCCCGAACTCGATAGTGCAGTAGGCGTAGCTCGATGACCCCGAGAACGACGGCCTTGGGAACCGTCCAAACGGAGAGAGTCCCCATCAGCCCTGCGAAAAAAATAAAACGTTAGTACATCATAAATTTTTGAAAATTACAAAATTCCCAAAAATTTCAAAATTCACGAAAATTGCTTAAAATTTTGAAATTCCTGAAAAGTTCCATCGTTCCCGAAAATTGTCCGACGGATCTATGTCGTCGGAAATCCATCAGACATTTCCGCCAGATTTCCGACGGGTGTAATTCTAGTCGAAATACCGTCGGAAATTGTTCGACGGTTTTCGACGGATGTAATTTTCGTCTGAAGACCATCAGAAATCCGTCGGAAATTTCTGACGGATTTATGGTCGTCGGAAATGACTATGTTTTCTTATAGTGTGTTAGTTCAATATCTTTTCCGGTTTTGATATATGGGAGTTCATATGGTCATTTCGGTGTAACATGTATGTGGGTTAAGACATGGTGACCCCTTATCTCCATATCTTTTTATTTTATGTGTCGATGCCTTGAGCCTCTTGATGAGAAATGCAATGAGAGATGGTCACATTCAAGCAATACGATTGAGTATCAGAGGCCCTCCGATATCTTATCTTCTGTTTGCTAATGACTCGCTTTTCTTCGTGAAAGCTAATTACAAGAATAGTAGGAATTTGTTCACAATTTTTGAGGAATATGGAAAGCTTCCGGTCAAATAATTAATCTAGATAAATCGTCTATTACGTTTGGAGAAAGGGTCTACCAACACACTCGGGATGAAATTCAGGAAATATTAAAGATACCAAACATAGGCGGTGGTGGGAAATACCTTGGCCTTCCCAAACAATTTGGATAAAAGAAAAAAGAAATGATGCAATATATCAAGGAGAACATGATGCGAACAATAAACGATGGCAAACACATTTTCTATCACCGACATGTAAAGAAACGCTAATAAAGTTTGTAGTTTTTGCTATGCCAATTTACTCTATGAACTGCTTCCAGCTCCTAATAGAGTTATGCTCTGAAATTGACAGCATGATTGCTCGATTCTGGTGGGGATCAACGTCGGAGAAACGTAAATTATCGTGGGTTTCTTGGAAAAAGATGACTACTTCAAAGAGAGATGGATGACTTGGATTTAGAGACCTACACTTGTTCAATCAAGCCTTGCTAGAAAACCAAGTGTGGAAATTATTTCGAAAACCTCATAGCCTCCTTTATCGAGTACTAAAGGCACATTACTTCCACAATGACAATTTTCTAAGTGCAAACTGTGGCACACAACCCTCATATGGCAGGTAGTCTATGCTCTTCGGATGTGAAATATTAAAATCAGGGTTGTACAACAACGCCTGATTTTAGATTCATGGTTACCAACAACGCCTCCCCGTGTTCCGTTTCTGCGACCAAATGTAGATTCAAATATTCTGGTAAAATCCTTAATTGACCCTATTACATTATATTGGGATGAAAGGAAATTAATTGAGTTGATCGAAATACCGAATCACCATATTATTCAAAAGATCTTCATCCCACCAATACAAGTGAGAGATACTGTTATATGGATATACACGAATGATGTCATCTATACAGTCAAATCAGGGTATCGACAAGCTTTGACCAATAACGCGGCAGTAGATGACACTGTACCGCCCCTAAATGCTCATCCTGACATTACTAAAGATATTTGGCAATCAAACTTTGCTCCCAAACTAAAACATTTCCTTTGCAGAGTGAAATCAAAGGCCATATCTGTTAATGCTAATCTCAGACATCAGCGCATCAACGGCGACATATTTTGTTCTCGATGTTGCACTCATTTGGAAACAAGTGAACACGTTTTGTTTTCATGCCAATAAACAGGCGAAGTCTGGAGTCTCACTGGGATCCCCACTCATGTCATTTGTAATACTTCAATTACAATTGAAGACAAGCTAAGGTACCTATTCAAGTTACACCAAGACAACAACGTGAATGACCTCAATCGATTTCTGCCATTCTGGGTAATGTGGATATTGTGGAAAAGCCAAAATGACTTACTCTTCAATCAGATCAATATCTCAGTTCCGGAAATGCTAAAGAGAGCATTGGAAGATGCTAAGGAATGGATCGTCAGTTTTCAACAAACACAAGGATACGAGGTTCATCAGCAAAATCGTTCTATAAGACAATCTACATGGCAAAAACCAGATAATGGGTGGATAAAATGTAACTATGATGCTTCTCATCATGACGGTGACCAAAATTCAGGTCTTGGATGGATCTTGCGTAATAGCAATAGAACCTTTCTAGATTGCGGTTTGGGTAAATTTCAAGATCGTTATTCGGTAGATGAAGTTGAATGTTATGCCTTACTATGGTGAATGCAAGCGGCATGATCTTTGGGACACCGAAGAGTGAAATTTGAAGGAGACAATTTGATCATTAACAACATCATAAATGGTAACATCAACAATCTCAAGCTTCAACATTTCATTGAAACAATAAAGCGATGGAGAGTACTATGTTTGAGGCTTTCAAATTTTCATTTCGAGGTCGAAGTTCAAATATGTGTACCGACTTTTTAGCTAGAAAAGTCATACTAAATATATCATTGTTGTCCGGGATTTTTTATATCGTTTGTAAACAATGACTAATAACAAAAAAAAAATGAAATGTGTTCAGTTCAATATCGTAATCTGCAAAATCTCCTAATATGTTATATAATAATTTTTTTTTGGATGAAAATAATGATTATTTTTTGCTTAAAAGCTAATAGCCTTTTGATAATATAAATGATACAATCATACAAACCGTAAATTATTTTACTAGAACAACATATTATGAATTTATGATAACAAAAAAAAAAAAGGACTCCATGCTAACTGTAAGGGGTCGACTTTCTTACACTACCCCTACTATATAGCTTCCTCAATATACACACTCTGGACTTTTTACCTCTTTTCTAAACACCCCAAACAATTTTTTACTTTAACAAACATCACAAACTATTTTATGTTTTTTAATTACAACATACTGAATTAATTTCGTGATTGTGTTTAGAAAACTGGAAAATCGCGTTTAAAACCCCACGATTAAGCTAATCCTACCTGATCCATAATAAAATCCGACTCAAAACCCGAACCCACCCAACTTACTTAAAATCCAAAATCGAGTTGGGGCTAAAACTAGAGTACTTAGTTAAAAAAAAATAGACAGAGATTTCATCGCGTGTAGAGAGATTGCATCGTGGACAAGGTTTGCTTCAGTTCGAATGATAAAAATGGAATAAGTAATCTCCTCTTGTAAATAATTGGTTTGCGTTTATTTGATTCTTAAGAATTTTGAGTAGTCTTTTCGTTTTTTTTTCTTCTTCTATTATAGTTGACAATATAAAAGTGGGTTTTGTCTATTATAGTTCTCGATCGATTTGATTAAAACCACTTCCATGTTTGTGTTAATATCTGAAAGCGGTGAAATCTCTGTCTATTTACTTTTTTCAAACTAAGAACCCTAATTTTATTCCCCAATCGATATTGGATTTTAAGTAAGTTGAGTGAGTTTGGGTTTTGAGTCGGATTTTGTTTTGGGTAGGGTTGAATTAGCTTATTCGCGGTTTTTTAAACGCGATTTGCCGGTTTTCTAAACACAATCACAAAATTAATTCAGTATGTTGTAATTAAAAAACATTAAATAGTTTGTGATGTTTGTAAAAGTAAAACATTGTTTTGGGTGTGTAGAAAAAAGGTAAAAAATCCAAGGTGTATATTGAGGAAGCTATATACTAGGAGTAGTATACCAAAGTTGACCCAACTGTAAGCGGTTGATTAATTATCTCTTTAGCATATATATAACCAAAAATACATTATACTTGAAATTTGTTTTCGTAGTATTATGCATTAAATCTTAGAAAAGTGGATAGTATTATAGTTGAATACTTTTCTCTGAACAGTATATCTGATCATAATGTGAAAATACTTATATCAAAGGCGCATATATTCTAGTGATATGGAATTTGGAGACTGAATTTTAATTTCCATTTGTATTACTAAGGAAGCAATCTTTCGTTCTTTTTTCCTTTTCTCTTTTGTTTTGGATAAGAGAGTGATTCCTTTACCATCTGTACACACAATCCCTAATGGCCCGCAGTGTTCAATTGTCTGCTAGCTTCTGCATTCAGAAAATAAGAATGAACGTTACATATGTTTTTTTCCGACATTATCTATAGGAATATTGTAGCATAAAATTGATGCACATTTCTTGTTTTTTACTAATTCGCCTTATGTATTATTTTCGTAATTTATCAGCCTAAGAGAAGTGAAACCTTGGTTATTTTAGTTTGGGCCTTTGGTTCATCTTATAAATTAATTAACTTTTTTTGTTTTGGTAAATTAAATAACTTGCATCTCGAAAACATACCAATAATTAGTTTGAGTACAATAATATCGATTGAAAAAATATTGAGATTACTCATTTACATTGAAACGATTCATAGGACTTCTTGAGATGAAATGTGTAACATCCCGATTTCTGGTATATGTGGAGAGCCTTATAAGAATTGATTTGGTTACCTATGTCACCAAAGTGAACTTATTTTTTCAGTCACTTGTCCAGAGAGAACTCCAGTGTTAAGCGTGCTTGAACTGGAGAAATTTAAGAATGGATGACCTATCGGGAAGTGATTCGCGGTACTGTGCGAGTGAGGAAAAAACACGGAAAATATCATGTGGTGATTGCAGGATCAGTAAAAAAATCTTACGAGCCTCCCGACTAGCGCACCGGCCGTCGGACGAGGGTGGGCCCACGGGCCAAGAGAGGGCATGGAGCCCACAAGTAGGGGCGGCTGAGACGTTATAAGTGGTATCAGAGCCGAACCCAAAAACGTGTGTGGAGTCATGTGGGCTCACACCGTCAAGGGTAACGATCCTGGTGCGCAACGAGGACGTTGCGCTCTGTGAGTGGAGGTGATTGTAATATCCCGATTTCTGGTATATGCGGGGAGGCTTATAAGAATTGATTTGGCTACCTATGTCACCAAAGTGCACTTATCTTTTCGGTCACTTGTCCAGAGAGAACTCTGATATACTCATACATTGCATGTTTTAGCATGCATTTCATTTAGAGTTTTGTGTAATTCGCATGCATTAATCATGGTCTTTTCTTGCATTTAGGTCTCATTTAGAGTATTAGGTATTTGCATTAGGTTTAGTGCATTCTTGCATGTTTTGGAGTATTTCCCAGGTGATTGGAGGCAATTGGGAATAGTTGGAGAGTTGGACCTAAGTGGAATACAAAGCCCATCCGAGATGCCAGAAAGATGTAGAGGAGTGAGTTGTAGCTGGACGAAGGCCCTCCGATATGAATCAGCCTTGAAGCTCTTCATAGGAGTTGTAGAGGAGTGAGTTATCTATCAACATGAGTTGTATTCAGGCCATTTGGACATCCGGTTAAGGAGTTACCGCAGATTTACTGAACACGTCACTGCCTGGCCGAGGAGCTTTTTCTTCACCGGATGCATGCATCGCCCGGGACAAGATTTCCCCTTAGAGCCGGCATGAAACTTTCCCTCGGGCAGGGGATATCCCGGCCTTCCGTCCCGGCTTGAAGTCCCCCGGAATCACCTTCTCTCACCGAAGACTTCTCATCCCGGCCTCCCATCCCGGACCAAAGCCGCCCGGTGCTACATCTCTCGTCCAAAGTATCTCAAAGATGTGGCTATACGGGGACCTTAGAATCCGATTCAGCTTCAACTGCATTCATAGAGGTTGTAGAAAAGTGAATTAGCTTTACACAGAAGTTTGAATCAGGTTATTTGGACATATGGATAGGGTGATAAGACGGATTTACTGAAGGTATGTCCGTCTGGCCGAGAGAAGATGACACCGTCCAAAGAACTGGCAAAAAGAAGGCCTTACGTTATGAATCAACTCAAACGGTCTTCATAAGAGTTGTAGAGGGACGAGTTAGCTGTCTACCAGAGTTTGATTCAGGTCATTCGGATGTCAGGTGCAGGAGTTATGACCGATTCACTGAAGATATATCCAAGTTTCGGCCGGGTCAATACCCGGTTTGTCCCGGGTTGACCCGGGCCCGACCCAACTCAGCAAACACCTTTTTATATTTTAGAGATATGATTTTTAGATCTATCTCACTTTTATCATTTTTCTCTCATTTTCTCTCAAGTACAAAAACCTCTATTTGTAGGGTTTTTGGGATTTTTCCCAAGGATCTTTTGATTTATGAAAGTTTAAGTTTAGTTCTTGTGTTCTTTCTCTAATCTTTCATCTTCCTAATCTCTAATCATGATTAACATCACCTCTTTCACAAGAGGTGTGTTCTTCATGATTAGTGAGTAGTCTTTTAGGATTTGAGGATTTGGTAGATTTAGGGTGATTTGATGGATGATTAATGATGTTTAGGATTAGATTATATGATTTCTCTTCTTGATTAGTGGTTTTAAAGCTAGATCTAGCTTGAAAAAGTGGATCTAGATCATAAGGTATTTCATGCACACAAGGTGTTCGATGAAATGCCTTAATGAACTAATCAAGAGATATTCATTTCTAGCCTAAGAGATTAGTTGTCTAGAGTGATTATTTGGTTGATCTTGAATGTTTAGACTTAAAGCTTGCTAGTTAGTGATTCACAAATGAGAATTTGATCTTGAATTAGTGATTAGCAAAGTAATTAATGCCTTGAGAAAGGATTAGTTAAGGGCCTGATTGGTAACAGCTGTACCTTTCGGTTTTATGCTGTGGTTTTTTTGCTGTAGATTTTTTAGCTGTAAGATTTTGGCTGTGGCTTTTTAAAAAGTGAAAGACATGAAATATGGGCTGTGGAAATATAGCTCTCTACAGCCAAAAAAGTATACAAAGGGCAGTAGGTTTAAAAATCTGTAGAAATCATGATTGGAAAAAAAATTAGCTGTAGAAATAAATATGGCTGTGTGCAGCCTCTAAAGCTCCTTCCAATCAAGCCATAAGATTAGTGATCTTTGCCTAGGGATTAGTCTTCATTAAGCATTGGACATCATTAATTAGCCATTGGATTGCCTTATCTCAATTACCCTATCCTTGAATTCGCCTTTTATCATCTTTTTAATCTCGTTTAGCATTTGCTTACTTGTGTTCTTGCTTTTAATTTGAATCATTTAGGTTTTTTGAAAACTAAAACCACCTTTGTTTGCTTAGCTTAAGTCATTTCTTGCATTCCTAGTGTGTTGTTCTTTGTGCCTCCTTGGATTGATCCCCAAGTGCTACAACGATAGCATTTGGATAATTGGTTTGGATACACACAATTATCCACTATCAAACTCCATAGTAGTTAAGCGTGCTTGAACTAGAGAAATTTAAGGCTGGGTGACCTACCGGAAAGTGATTCGCGGTACTGTGCGAGTAAAGATCATGTGGTGATTACAAAGTCTTACGAACCTCCCGACTAGCGCACCGACCGTCGGACGAGGGTGGACCCACGGGCCGATAGAGGGCGTGGGGCCCACAAGTAGGGACGGTCGGGACGTTATAAAATGGTTCGAAACACTTTCCAAACTAGGTAAAAGAATGAAATATGGAAAGGAAATATAGCAAGAATGAAGTATGGAAATGAAAGGGACATCAAAGTGGTGACAAGAATCACATCGACGATGATATATGAGATAGAAACGCAAGAGCATTCTAAGGATGTGTGTTTTACGTCTACATTCATTAAGAACATTTTTGGAATAACGTACAAAATTTTGCACGGAGTATACAATTCTTTTGGTGTGTTGCGATTTTCAAGGATGTGTTTTTACGTCTAAATTCATTAAGAACATCTTATTAAACAAATATAAAGATGAACTTGGCGGGGCAAAAAAAATCTGTGAGAGAGAGTTTGTCCTAGCGCCGTCTTCAACATACCGCTCCGATCTCCCTCTCCGGTGGCCGGTTTTTCTCACCGCTACCGTGAAAGAGACCCCCCTTTGTCTCTTCTCTTCTCGCCTGCTAGTTTATTTTTGTAGTTCTGCTCTCGACTCGCTGCTCTTTGTTGGTGTCGCC
Source organism: Eutrema yunnanense (assembly GCA_002933935.1). Taxonomy (NCBI): domain Eukaryota; kingdom Viridiplantae; phylum Streptophyta; class Magnoliopsida; order Brassicales; family Brassicaceae; genus Eutrema; species Eutrema yunnanense. The sequence goes on along the minus strand of PKML01062532.1, from coordinate 136,361 downwards.
GGAGTCGTTCCTCGGTCCGGGTTCGCCGGCGTTGTAGCTCGCTTGGATTGGTCACGGTCTCTCGCCTTCTTTCGTTTGTTGCTGGAGGACGGTGATTCTCGTTGGCTTGGATTGGAGAGTCCGTCAAGCTTCCGTGTGTGTTCTCGCCGCCAATTTTTTTCCAAGTTTCGTCGCCGGTTTCCAAGCTCATGCTCGGGCCGTGAGCTCTTGGATCTGGACGGTTTACTGGTATTGTCACTGATTCTGCTGAGCTCGAGGACAGCTGTTCCAGGCTCGTCGACTTTGCTGCTTTCCCTTCTCTTTTCCATGGAGTTTGAGTCTCTTCCAACGAACGCCTCTTTACCGGCACCAGCGGGTTTTCTCGAGGCTCCACCCTTCCGTCACATGTTGTCCCCTCTACCACCGTCGCCACCAAAGCCTCCTGCTCTGTTTTCTCTCCCCCGTCGGAACCACCGGTGCCGCCGGATCCATCCGCCTCATCTCATCTCCCGCCATATGCTCTCACTGCCGAGAGAAATGCTCACCAATTTGAAGGTTTGAGCTTGGCCCATGTAGATTTGTGTATGGGTAATTTTGGTGAAGGCCCAACTAGAAGAAATCTATGGTTCAACAAAAAATGGCAAGGGGGTAATAAGAGTAAATCCACGGCATTTTTGTTGTTGGTATCCATAGCTTCCCTTGAAATTCTGACAGACTTTAAATGCCAAACCGAGGGTCATTTGAATAAATTCAAGGTTTCTCCGTCTGTAGTGTCAATCCGTACAATCTTTTGTAAAAAAACAGCATCCCCTAACCGCCTCTTAGAGCGGTGTTTTATTCCAGAGCTTCTTGCCGGGAAACCTTATGAAGGTCTTTAGACCGGATCGCTTTGACGAATCCCGGAGGTAGAGTTTCAGTTGCAACGTCACAACTTAAGTAACTTCTTAAGGTGACTAATTTCAAACATTCCGGCTTTGCTATGAATCTGCTCCCGACGCATTTGAGCTTAGTCTCAAATTCGCTGTCATTCTCTCAAGATCTCTCTATTTTTATCTTTATTGTCTTTCATTTGGACTTTGTTAGCGAAAAAGATGCTTAATTCCTTCTGGTTGTAATGTAAATCTTTAATTAACGAGAAGAAAATGTTGATAAAAA
>PKML01062532.1:120447-130498 GCA_002933935.1 Eutrema yunnanense | reverse complement strand
AAAAAAAATTCAAATTGTGGATCACTCACTAAACAAATACATAAATAAACATAAAATTAAGAAAGGAAAAAAAAACTTAAGAATAAACAATCTACATTTCTTAAGCTAATAGAGACAAATCCATTAACAATCATACTAATAAAACTAAAATAATATTATACCAAATTTTTTAAAAACAAAATTGTGTTCACGTCCGCGCGTAGCGCGGATCACACACTAGTCTTTTTATAATATATCTCTCTAGGGTCTTGATCCACAATAGTACAAACAATATCCACATTACAATAATTGAGGATGTTCTTCTAACCATTATTGGAAAATGATATTTAACCAATAATAATGTGGTTTCAAATGTTCTTCTAACCATTATTGGAAGATGATATTTAACCAATAATAATGTGGTTTCAACTTACAACAAACAAGATATATAATTCTATTGATTAGGAGAACTACTGCATATGGTGGGGTATCATGACATGTAATCATCTCCAAACTTGTTTGTGGAAAAACATATATACACAAATGGATATAATGATAATGTTTTCTAGATTGATTATTATGCAAGTTTTGTGCGCTTGTGGTACCGTGTCCAAGTTGATATCCTAATATATCTATACAAAAAAAAATTGATTTTTTTTTTGACGTAAAAAATTCAATTTATTAAAATCGTAAAACGTATAAAATGAGATTTATAATCGGAATTGGTGTTAGTAGAATTAATGGTCTTTCTCATTTTTCAATACAACATTACAATAATATAACTCTATAAATTGAAGAAAATTATATTAACTATTTTTTGTGAACACCAAATTAAGTTCCATAATGAATTTACCTATAATTCATTTTTATTATTTTATTAATATGTTATAACTATTAAAAAAATTAGCTAAATTAATTAAAACAAAAGTAAAATAAAATCAAAACATAAGCAAAATATAAGAAAAATATAAACAAAATTAGTAATACGTTTTATTAAGCTCTAATAAATGAGTTCATGTCGTTCACAAAATTGAAGTTATAATTTTTTTTTTAGTTGATCAATGCTTGTAAATCTTATATATAATAGCAGAGTTCTCACTCCATCTAGGATGTCCACATTTTTAATTTCATAAACAACACAAGCAACATTCTTAGTTTTTATCGTCTCAACTTACCATCAATACATGAGAAAACGGCCAATACATGCCCGAACTATCCCAAATGGTGGTGCAGATTCGTACCTAAAAAATTTAAGTGTCCAATTCCATACCCAGAATCTTAAAACTTTGAAAATCCATACATGGAGTATTTTTTTTTTGGCCAAAACCAACTTTGATCCGACTCCGTTAGTCAAACCCGTCAAAATGTTAACGAAAACTTTGAGTTGACGCTATAAATCAAAACGTCGTCGTTTTTGATGAGTTTTAGGTTTTAAAAAAAACACAGCGCGGGGCTCGAACCCACAACTCCAAAGTTTAATCATATGCACTCTACCAATTATGCTAGACGGATTTTCGAAATATGTATATCAAATCTAGTTTAAGAGTTGTTTTCTCTCTCTCTCTCTCATCTTCATCCTTCAGAGAGAGAGTTTTTTTTCAACTTTGATGTAAATTCCGATTAACATCGGGTGTCTTTCTGGTTTAATCCGGACTTAATAATTCCGACTTTCGGATTTCATCTCCGACTGTGTTTGGATTTTCTTTAGTTAGTTCAGTTTAGTTTGTATCAATCCTTTTGCAGCTATTTCATCTTCTCCGATCGGAGGAGATAAACGCCATGTGTTGCTCGAAGAAAGAAAAGGGGTCGACAATTCGATTCAGAATTTGTGAATTGCGAATCCAGAGAAACGTTTTTAACTATTTTTTGTGAACATCAAATTAAGTTCCATAATGAATTTACCTATAATTCATTTTTATTATTTTATTAATATGTTATAACTATTAAAAAAATTAGCGAAATTAATCAAAACAAAAGTAAAATAAAATCAAAACATAAGCAAAATATAAGAAAAATATAAACAAAATTAGTAATACGTTTTATTAATCTCTAATAAATGAGTTCATGTCGTTCACAAAATTGAAGTTATAATTTTTTTTAGTTGATCAGTGCTTGTAAATCTTATATATAATAGCAGAATTTTCACTCCATCTAGGATGTCCACATTTTTAATTTCATAAACAACACAAGCAACATTCTTAGTTTTTATCGTCTCAACTTACCATCAATACCTTCATTTATTATAATATTTTTAAAAGAATGAAGGTCAGAGTAAAGAGAACATAGCCATGCCTAGACCTGCATATGAGAGAATGGAGATAGACTTTGCTATTAGAGCTGGCATTTCAATGTTCCACCTGCACAGACGACATCAATTTAATTCCAAGATCTTTCTCAAATCTTTTTTACTACAATACAATTTTTTTTTATAACATAAACGCATTCAATGAACTGGAGTAAGAGTTTGGGTTACGAATGAGTTTTCTCCAGACCATAATGAGTATGAGTCTTATCATCACACTTGTTGGTTGCATAACCTTTGTCTGCTGCTGCGTCTTGTTGCCACCGTCGGTAGCCAAAACTTTGCTATCATCGTCTTTGTTACCGAAGCTAAAAAGTTTATGCAGTTAACAAACATGAAACATCTATGCCAAAAAGTTATCGAAAAATTATCTAAATCACATCGTCGAAAACGAGTTTCAACCCAAAAAAAAGTAAATAATTATGTAAAATAAATGTATCAGTAAAAAAATTACTAATTACAAAGCTTTACAAAATGTTTGTGAAAATTTTGGAAAGATACTAATAATTGTGGGTATGATTAATATTATATGTAAGCAAAATTTTTGGAAAGTTGCTAATCAAAATTTCACATTTAAAATTATGTCAATCTAAGACGTGATCTTTGAGCACGTGAAAATTTAGGTATGACGTAGAAAAATAACGAAATTCAATCCATCGTCTCTGTTGATTATGAAAATCACATAAAAGGTAAAACAACAAACTTAGGTCGGAATCTCGTTTATTGATATTGAACTCGGCGATTACAAGATTGTTCTTTAGATCGACAAAAAGACTTAAGGAAACTAAGGAAATAAAGGTCAGCAGTTCGTGAGCTCTCTATCTCTTATGTCTCGTAAGTGGATGTGCATGACTTGATCGTAATTGAAGCCTCCTTATTTATAAGGTTTTGAGTCGGTTGAATCAGGGCAATTTTCCTTTCCTAGTTCCATCAGGAAAATATAATATTGCCCGAAATCCCTCATAGATAAGGAAACATTCCATAAATCTCGGAGGTCGGTTATGACATGACAAGTTGGGCTCTTAATGGGCTCGGAGATCGGCGCTGCGATCACGGGCTCTTCGAATTCGAACCGTCGTAAACTGGGATCAATTAGGCCGGTCTCGGTTCAAATCGGGTTAAACCGATAAACTCATCACTAACGGTCTCCATTCTTCTCCTTCAAACCCCTAGAAACATAAGTATTCCTACAAACCAAAACGACATCAAATCGTTACTCGATATATGAAGGGTGAAAGAAGTTTTCTCGTAGTCCATCAATAGATTAGACCCCAAAATTATCCAGAGAATGAGATAAAAGGCGAAGACCATAAAAAAAAGCTATTAGAGAAGAAAGAAAAAAATATTGAGGTCCATTAATCAATCACTATAAAACGAAAAACCGATTCAGATGGGGTGAGTGAGACAGATTTGGTTAAGTATTGAATCCCTCTTTCTCTTCTTCTGATATGGACGACGATTTATATATGCATAAATTCACATACGTTGCTCAAGTTTTGTGGACCGTGGATTTTGGTCGCCAAATTTTAGATATTTGAAAAACTTTTTCTTATAAGATCTAGATCTCTTTATAATCGAAGAGATAAAAAAAAACATTCGGATTGCTATCTAAATTATTACAATAAAGATTGGTTAACCTTACCTACTCGGTAGTTTGCTTGAATGGTTCTTCTTTGATCTCCTTTCTAACACAATAGAATCTTAAACCCAATTTTTCAAAACTCAAATGCAAGATGGATTCAGATTCCCTTAAAACAACAATTTAATCTATGTCATAGACTCTTAGTAACATCAATATCGCGATTGTCACCGGCGAAAGCAATTTTATCATGCAAAGGTTTAGTAATTTTCTTAAAGTGCTTCAGTTATATTTTTAACTGTGCTGGAATCAAAATACCAATTCAAATTTATTAAACGATATGGTTTATGATATAGGTCAAAGCACGTAAGATCTAACAAAAAAACTTTTCAAAATTTGTCTCAGGCAATCATTTACATGATGTATTAATCTGATAAGTGTCATGGACTGAAGTGGCAAAGACTCCATCTGTAAAGGAAGGTTTGCTGTTGCAGAGAAGGAGCTCATCAAGACTTGGTATAGATAGTCTTTTACTTGTGGAGTTTTCATTTATGCTTTGATTGTTGAGTAATCTGTTGTAAGCGACATGAGCTTGACAATGGCGATGATCGAGATGAGATCATCGTAGAGAAAAGATCGACATGTGATCATCTCTGTATACGTGATTGCTTCTTTGTAATTCCATTTCAATATCAATAAAGAGAGTATCGATTACCATATTCTATCATTGGTGCGGTGAAACTCGACGAATCTAACGCGATGACGAAGCGAGATGAATCACCGGCGATTTCGCAATTCGGAGATGAAATTGATGAATCGGCAACAGCAATGTGAGATCGGCTGGAGTTTTTGAATGGTGACATGAAGCGATTGTGTGAATCGAAGGTCGACACGGTAGCAAGACTCTCTGCCATGGATGACAAGCTCAACGCGATGATGACGATGGTGGAAAATTTAGTCTCGAGGAGAATCGATAGTGGCTTGCGACCACAAGAAATACCAGAATCATCTCAAACTCAATTTCAGTTACATGATTCTGATCTGGAACAAAACCAGAGAAATCTTCCGTTAGGTTATCGATCTGAGAATTTGTTTGTTGAGAATCACGATAGTTTGTTACAAGAATTCGAGATGCATGTGTTTGCTGGAACACATCCGTTTGTGTGGATTGTGAAAGTGGAACGATTCTTTAGAATCGGAAATCACAGCGATGAAACACAACTAGACCTCGTGTATTTCTGCTTAGAAGGAGCTGCGCGTAATTGGTTCACTCGAGAGATGCGCAGAATGAGATTTCGGGATTGGAATGACTTTAAATGCAGATTGCTGGATCGGTTTGGTCATGTTACGAGTGGTTCTCTAGTAGAAGTGAATTTGAAGCATGTAGCGGTTTCAAACAAGGTTGATGTTCATGAGACAGAAGTAATGCCAAAGAAAGAATCACTTCATGGGATTGTTCAAGTGACAGATTCGAGATATGCAATTGAATATATTACTTCTTTGTGATATGCTCAAATTAATACCCTAAAATTACTAAGCAGTAGTTGCAGTATAGTAGGGGTCGAACACAATGACTCACAGAAACACACAATAGATTATATAGGTGAAAATCAAGCTAAACGATCAATGGTATTGGAAACAGAACGTAAATTAAAACGGTTGTAAATTCCATTGGGAGAAGGCTAAGTTCAGGGTATTTCTCAGGAAATCAATGAATGCAGATAAACTAACTAACATGATTCGGATTTAGCACGGTTCTTGAACTCAAATAACTAAGATATAGTTAACCAACTTCCGCTACGAAAATCTAAATATAAATCCTAAGAACTCCAAATTCCTTTGCGAATCCTAAAGTCTAAATCAGCTTTTTAAATCAGGTTTGATTTGTTCACAAAACAACTAAACCAAAATCTTTTGCGAATAGTTATTTTGCTCACCCTAGGTTCTATCAGGTAATTAATTGCACTTCCGCGCCTAATCAATTATCCTAAGATCTAAGTTCTAGGTGATCAATCTAGAATTAGCTTTGCAAACAACTTAAAGCGAAGAACTAATTCAGATGGTGAATCCTAATAACTAATCAATCTAGCATTCAGAGATAACCCTTATGAGAACCCTAAACCTAACAAGAGATCTACTCAAACATGGAAATTGAAGCAATAAACATGTTTGAATAAATCATCAAATAAATCAGAAAGAGTAACAAGATGGTTCGAAATATTCTCTCGGACGAACAGAGTTTCAGACTTGTCTCCCTTCAAAAAGATCTCTCACAAAACCAAAGTAAAATAAAGCATAGCCATTAAAGTGGCTGTAAAATCCTATTAAATAACCTAAATCACGTTTTGGGGCTTCTTGTAAATAATAAAGACTTCTAGACCATTCTGCAATTCTTCAACTCTTCATTAAGTCGTGGGTCGTGTCTGCCTCGATGAGTATCGACCGATACTAGGCAGTATCGATCGATACTGATGCTTCAAATCGGGTACTTAGCTACACGATCGTCTGCTTTGCTCCAAAATGCTCCAGAAAGCTCCAATATCTCCAATTATGCTCCAAACGTGCTAAAACCTGTAAAATACTCTAAAACACTACGAAATAGTAGAAAGACTCTATAAAACGGACTTTTATCATGGCTTAAACGGGGTAAAAACCATGATATATCACTTTGGAGTTGACTGATTCGATTCTAGAGCATGAATCGCATGACACAACAGCCTCACAATTGGAAACAGCTTGTGTTCTACAACCTCAGCAAACTGAGAGTTCAATCCTTGAGGACATTGTTGCAGCATCTTGGATTTGTGACAATGAAACAATGCTAGTGGTGAAGAAGACATAATCACCAATTGTGGACGAAAGTTATGAGAATTCTGGTGCTAGTGTGTCCTCTTTGATACAACCATGATGTTTTACTGTTCTGTTTTCATCTGAAGATAGAAAGTTGATGACACATAAGCTCATTGATGTGATTGAAGCTGCAGAAAATGTCACGCAATCTCAGATATTGACTGGTCTATTACAACCTTATTGTGCTCACCAAAGAGTCAATCATAAAGTTGGAAGAGTAACATGTAGGAAGAAGCAGAGGAAGTGCTTCAAATCCTGGAGGTTCAAGTTTAAAAGCAGGGCAAAACCAAGAGACTTGACACGTTTTAAGATGGGACAGCAGATAAAAAACAGGAAGCAACATATTTTCAAGATGGGACAGCAGAAATCTATTTGCCGTAAGAAGAAAAAGAAGATATCAGAGATGATTCTTGCTAAAATCTATGATAGCAGCAACATGGTTTCCGCTGCTGGTATGAACTATAACCAGTATACGGTAAACTCCATTGTGTGGCACCTTTGGAAAACTAATGGCCAGCAGCACCTGCCTTCTTTAGCTCACGACTTATTACAACATCACAAGCTGATACTCATGGGGCGAAGTAGTAAGACACTAAGGGATTGGGTTGAATTAATAGAAAAGGACTTGTAGCTGAGAGGCCAATAGATGATTATGCAGTTGGCTTAACAAGAGATGATGAGTTACAAAACCGTTTGGTTATTCCATAACTGATGAGAGATAAGATCAAGTTTTCCAAGTTGTGGTACAAGTACAAATATTGGATAGAGACAATAGATAAACTTCACAAAAAGGGATTGAATGTGGCTGCTATTCTCATTGACACAATGTTTCTTCAAAGGCACATAGGACAACAAAAGCAAAAGCAGATAAAATCTTTAAAGACTTGGATGTTCATATATAAAGAGACAGAACGGAGGATTCAATTACTATACTTAGCCAATTGGTATGAATGTCGAAACAAGACCTGTCAAAATTGGTGCTTTTGGATGCTTGAAACGTTGCAGTTTCTGCCGGAAAGATTCGCAAATGGATTGGGTCATCACATGACTGTCTTGCACTGCCTTGATCTTGTGGTGGTACTTGTCAGTTTATGCGAGCACAAAGACCTGCATTGGTGACATGCCGCATCAGTTTCTTCTCTTCAAGCTTGAGGGCAAGCTTGGTTTCGAGGGAGGGAGTATTGATAAGTGTCATGGACTGAAGTGGCAAAGACTCCATCTGTAAAAGAAGGTTTGCTATTGCAGAGAAGGAGCTCAAGACTTAGTATAGATAGTCTTTTACTTGTGGAGTTTTCATTTATGCTTTGATTGTTGAGTAATCTGTTGTAAGCGACATGAGCTTGACAATGGCGATGATCGAGATGAGATCATCGTAGAGAGAAGATCGACATGAGATCATCTCTGTATCCGTGATTGCTTCTTTGTAATTCCATTTCCATATCAATAAAGAGAGTATCGAGTACCATATTCTATCATAATCAATGCAAAAAGAGAATCAATAACTATAGTTACGTTGATGATGACAAAATTCTTGCTAAGACAATACTAATCATCATTTTCAAGGTTGTCATAACATCATGTTCAAACGATAGTGGACACAAAAATTCCATGAAATTAAGTTACTAGAGATAGCATGGTTTGTGGTTGCGGGGGGAGTTTTACACAGATGCCAAGAGGAAGAGAGAGCGAGAGAGAATAGAGATTTTTTAGATGGCACAAGCAATGTAAGAAGTAGAGGAGCTGCTGGTGTGGGATTAGTAATATTATGCCACTTTCGTGTATGCATCAAGATCTTTAAGATTAAAGTCGGGAAAGAATTTACGAATCTGACAAGCTTCAATTTTCAAAGGTCTTAAACCTCTTCTGAAATAAATTTCAATGGCCTCTATGATAACGTTTCCAATTAGAACCTCAATGTTGCAGTGCCATACATGGCTTGGTGTCGTGAGTCACAAAGACGAGATTTGGTATTGCTTTTGGATTCCAAGAGTATGTGACGTAGACATGGTCAATTTCAAAGGACTAATCTTTAGAGGTAGTAGAGGAATGCAGAAGTACGAGGACAAGTACTATTGAGGTAGTTTGAGAAACATTTTAGTGTTGTTTTTGTACTTTTAATCACCTAGAAACTCTTTATGGTAAAAAAATATCAAATGAGAAGAATATGTTAAGGAAGAAGGAAGAGTAAGAAGAATAGCTACGTAAATTTCAAATGTTAACCCTTAAAAAAAAAAATTTTCCAACAAGGACTTGGAACATCCAAATCTATATCAAACACCGAATAGATAAAAGAAATATCACAAAACAAAGGAAAAAACTAAGATTGACTTTTTCAAATCATTAATAAAATGACCAAGTTTAGATGTTAAAAAGGAACAAAAATGTTAGATGTGCTACGTTTCTGAAATCCATCATATATATTGGTGATTTTATTTTTCCTTTTTTCACATCGCTCAAGAAAGAACACCAATAAACCTCAACAAGTTTGTGTTCAAGTTCTACAAATAGTTTGTTCTCAAGTTAAGTTATGGTAATAGTAATTATATCAATGACCATGGTCAAGAGAAGAGGATGTTTGAAGGTAGGACTACGATTAGGCATTTCAAAAATAAAATAAGATGAATCAAAAAGAGAAACGAACTAAAGAAATTCTTACAACATTTTCATCGACTATTAATATCATTGGGGTATGATGATGGTGCAAAAAAAAGGGACTTGGTGCACAACCATGTATATGACATATAAGGGATTTATGGCAAATTGGTGATGCAATCCACAAATTGTTTTATATATTTTGTTGTTGTTGTCAGACTGTTTGTAATCCACTAATCATCTTTTCTAAGTTTATAAAATATTCATACGATTTTTCAAACATTCATAAGACATCACCTTATTGTTTAAGTTAATGAAAATACCATTTGAAATTAAAACCATGCATACCATATCATTTGGCAATTTGTGGCAGCATGTCGTGGAAACCGTGGTCGCGGTAATTGATATACTCTCATATTACATGTTTTAGCATGCATTTCATGCATGGTTTTGTATAGTTCTCATGCATAATCATGGTCTTATCTTGCATTTAAGTCTCATTTAGAGTTTAGGGTTCTCATACTAGGTCCTAGAGTGTCTTGCATGTTTTGGAGTCCTTTTCAGGTGTTAAACGAGGAGAATCCGTCACCCGAAGAAAGGAGACAAAGCCAGACACCAAGTATCGATCGATACCTCTCGGTATCGATCGATACCGAAGCACCAAGGAGACACTACCGACGTCACAGCTCGGTATCACGGGTCGGTGTTGCCACAGGAAGATCCCGGGGGAAAAAGCCTTAACACGGAGC
>PKML01062532.1:84801-114916 GCA_002933935.1 Eutrema yunnanense | reverse complement strand
AATCTCTTCTTCTTATCTTCTTTTCATCTTGATTATTCAACATCTATCTATGGAATCATCCTCTATCAAAACTGATTTTGAGGGGTTCCTAATGGGTCTTGAGTAGTCTTTTAGGATCTTGAGATGGGTTAGATTTAGGGGATTCAAGGCTTGATCTAAGGTGTTTAGGATTAGATTATATATTATCCTTCTTTGTTTAATGTTCCCAATGCTAGATCTAGCTTGAAAGAGTAGGTCTAGATCATAAGGCATTTCATGAACACCAAGTGTTTGATGAAATGCCTTGACCAAATTATTCAAAGGATTTATGTTCTTAGCCTATGGGAATAGTTGTCTAAGGCATATTTTTGGTTGATCTAGTTTATATTCTCAATGCATGTTGATTGATAATTCACAAATGATGATTTGCTAATGAATTTGATAATTAACATAGTGATTAGTGCCTTGAAAGAGGACTAATCAAGATTAGAGATCATTAACCTAGGGATAGCTTGTTTGTGTGAATGAATGCCTTGGATCATGCTTTGATTGCCTAATATCGATTATCCCATCTTAGGATTCGCTTTGCTTATTGCTTTTACATCTTGTTTAGTTTCTTATTACTTGTTTTATTTGCTTAATTTGGTTACTTAATTACAAAGGCCACTCGTTTGGCTTAACTTGCTTTAAGTGCCTTGCATTCTTGGTGATTAGGACTATTTCCCAATATTGGATTCGATAACCTCTTACTACATCGATTAGAGGGTATTGATACCTCTTTGGATTGTAAAATCCTTGTATCAGTAATAGAGGTGGCCGTGGCTAGATAGATTCTCCGAGAAAATCCTTCTACTAAACTGAAGCGGAAGATTTGGTTTTATCTCGGTCCTATTATTGTGATCTAAATTTTTTAACTTTCGTGTAATCTGCTTTTAAAAACAGTATGGCTTTTGTCATTTAATAATTAAAAAAAATTACCTGAAATTAAACCTGTGTGTATGTTCATCTAGTCATATATATAATAACAGAGTTCTCTCTCCATATAGGATGTCCACATTCTTAATTTTATAAATATATTTTAACATTATAAATAGGATAAAACTCTAATTCAAGTTTTTGGTTAAAAATCTAACAATATATCGTTTTCAATTAAATATTTCATTGTTTTTTTTTTATCCAATTAGTATTCCAATTTTCTTTAATTCTTAATATTGAATTCTCACGGTTTTCTATTTATATACATTAAATTTGTTTGTATTTTTGTAATTTGTATTAAATAAAAGTTATGATAAATATGAATAGACATGTATTAAATAAAAATTTTAAATATGTTTTAATATTAAAATTTATGGTTTTGTATGCTAGGATTAACTCTTTTTTTTTCAATCAAAAATAAAAAAGAGCTAGAGCTAAATGCTTGATTAGAAACTAAAGTTTTGAAGTGTAGTTTATTACATTTTACAAATATGAGTTGTTACAATATCCCCATGACCGAGATATTAACATTTACAGTCACTACACTCAAAAGTAAAAATGTCTTTTTTTTCTTCTTCTTTACACTACTTGCAAAACAAGATACAACGAGGACTAAACTTAAGCCTTGAGGAAATGGTATTTGGATTCAACGTAGCTCTCTGCATCCCATAAGAAAGACCCAAAAGTCACAGCTTCCAAAACCAACATCGCAAGTCCTGAGAAACTCAGAGACAGAACCTCATCGTTCGACGTATCGAGCTTACCATCCTCGAGTATCCTTATGTCCGGTCGCCCAAAGAGCGCCTGAGTCTGTTTCTCGATCAGAGTCATGGCCTCTTTAGACCGTATCGTGGCGTATCTCTGAAGCGTATCTGAGTCCAGGTACGTAACGTATGATCTCAATCCATAAGACGATGACTCATTTTCATTTCTTTGTATTGCATAGCCATCTGGATCATATTCCTCTGGTTGGATACGGATCAGGGAATCTGGATCCCATAACGGGTAAGGAGGCGAGGGTTCTTCGAATCGTTCTCTGGTTTTCTCAGGCCGTTTGGGGAGTGTTTTCATGGTCCTCTCAAGTTGGTATCTTTGGTCTATTCTTCTGAGGAAATAGCCATACATCACAGAAGCAGCGTAGAGTTTTCCGAGTTTGATTTTGCTTATCTGAACTATTGAGCTTAAAGGACCAACCGCTGTTCGGTCTCCAAGAACCGAAGACAAGTGGCTCTGTATCATCTCGAATGCTTCCGCAGAGTGAATGACTTCAAGCTTCTCTTCTTGGTTTGGCCATAAGTCTACCCGTCCTGCAGGGTCTGAAGTTGGTTTAATCTGAGGGATCATAGAGATACCTTTCTCCACAAACCTTTGTACCACTAAACAGTAAATGATTTCCGCCAACGTTTTCCGCCTTTCCTTATCTCTAACTTCGGATATCCTCCTGCAAATCCAGCACGCAACGACATCTTGTAAGCGAAAGAAACGATCTGAAATTGCTAATAATGTAGCTTATAGTATATAGACTCGACCAACACGGGATTCTCTGCTTAAGCATTGCAAGAGACTTTGATGCATCATTACTTAGAGAGAAGGTCTTGTTGTGATGAAGACGATTCGGACTCGTTTTCGGTGGCGATTTTCTCGAGCTGCTGATCGACTGTAATGGGTAAGAGATGAGGGTGAGTTCTAAGGATCTGCTCCAAAAGCTGTCCCACAGGAGATTCCAGATCAACAGGAGCAAGCGGAGCAAAGTTGTTCTCGTTAGAGTCTTCTTCTCCTGAGGCTCTCACTCTCACACCTCTTCCTCTCCCATTCTCACTCCCAAGCTTTCGGATACAGAACGAATGGCATCTCTGCAAAATAACAACAGAAGCAATAGCAAGAACTGATCAAATACAAGAGATTTTGTTCATCACCAGCTCCGATTTGATACATCCGACACGAACATGTACATAATTTCGATATTTCCCCCAAATTTTCGCAGAGATTTTCTCGGATTTTTACCTGAGGGAGAAGCGAGGGAGGAGGAGAAGAAGAAGAAGGAGAGAGGAACTTGGAGAGAGAGTGGCAGTGCTTGAAGCAGAGGCAGCCATGGCTGCCGATTGCTTGCATTTCTCTCGATTGCTTTCGATTTTGAGTTTGATTTTTCCAAAATTATCTCAGAGAGATGAGAGAGAGACTACCAAATTGTGGCTCATGTTGTTACAGACAAATAGACCATTCAGAACAAGCCACATCACTTTTGATTGTTGGGCCTCTTATACAAATATGATTTTAAAGCCCAAATTGGTTCCTCCTTCAAATTTCAATCGAAATTAAGAAAGAAAAAAAACAAGTGACATCTTATACAAGTAGCCTCGATCCTCTCACTAAAACATTTAGCCCTATACCGGAGACCAACTCACCTTAACCCTAACCCTAACCCTAAATCACAATGGTTCACTCCACGCTGGCTTAGACCATTTAGCGACATCAAGTCAAGTGACAATCTTTTGGGCTCAGTCCCACCTCGCAATCTTCCTCCTTCCTATTCTCAGACTCTTACCACAATTGGTTCTAATATCTACATGATTGGTGGATACATCGATGGTGAGCGCTCGCCTAAGGTATTCTTCATGGACTGTTGGTCTCACACCTGGCACGAAGCTCCAAACATGCTGATAGATCGGGAGTGGCCTCAGGTGAGTGTTCTTGATGGGAAAATATATGTAGCGGAAGGCCACAGAGTTTTTGATTACTCGAATTTGATAGAAGTTTTCGATCCTAAAACCCAAACATGGGAGCATGTGCCAAGCCCTGGCGTAGAGATGCGCGGGACATACATAACTAATATTTTCTCCATGAAAGGAAATCTCTATCTGTTTGGGGACAAGAATTTGGTTTACAAGCCCAAGGAAAAGAGATGGGATGTGTCAAGATCTCAGATGTGTGTTGCACTTTCAGGGTGGGAGATGTGTTTGGCTGCGACTTTCGATTCTTCTTGCCAGATAGATGAAGTAACGTACTGTCATAGATTAGATAAAGAAGTGCTTGAATGGTACGACTATGAGGAAAGATCCTGGAAAGTTTTGAAGGGTTTAGAAGGACTGCGTAAATTACCAAAGGACGATGTTAGATTGAGATTGGTGAATTATGGTGGGAAGATTGCGGTTTTGTGGGAGGAGAATGTGGGTGCTATTAGTTCTAACAAGATGATTTGGTTAGCTGTGATTGCGCTTGAAAGGCGTAACAAACATGAGATTTATGGGAAGGTTGAGTGGTGCGATGTTGTGCTTACAGTCCCCAAGTCATGTTATTTCGAGAAATTGATTGCTGTTACTGTTTGATGAGCAATTACTTGAATATCTATCATTATGTTTTTCAACACGTTGAAAGATTGTTTTTGTTTGACTGACATATTTGCTTCACTTGTAATGTTTAGACTTTTTTGCTAGATTATTTTCTCAATACCTAAAATTAATTCAACTGTGAACGATAACATTATACTGTAGCATCACAAACAAAACCCACACGGACATGATTAACCGATTAACATTTCTACAAAGGGTTTAGAAAGATGAACATTTTAGGTTTCTGTAATCGATTGCATTTTAGAGACTATTTTATCAAGAAAAAACGGGGTCCACGAGTGGTCTCTGCAAGATCCTGACGTGTGCTTGTCTCTGGTTCTTGCTCGTTCTTTTCCATGTTTATATTACTCCTTAGTGATAATTGACTCTACATGAACGGGTAGGAGAGAAAACAAGAACTTTCAATCTATTTTCAAGCAAATTAGAGAAAACAAAAAAAAACATTGTCTTGTGATTTACCTCAAGAGGGTACATTCTTCGTCGGTGTCACACCTGGCACGAAGCTCCAGGTGAGTGTTCTTGATGGGAAAATATATGTAGTGGAAGGCAACAGAGATTACTTTTCGATCCTAAAACTCATATATGAGAGTATTTGGCAAGCCATCAAAGGAAATCTGTATATACTTGGAGACAAGAATGTGGTTTACATGCCCAAGGAAAACAAATGGTAATATCATTTTGATGAGCGAACATGGTAATATCATTTTGTTTTCGATATGTTATAAGGATCGTTTTTCGGGTTAAGTTATGAAGAAGGATTTTCCATTGCTTAAAGTAGAATGCATATAACGTTAATATCTTTTATAGATGCTACAAAAGGTTTAGAAAGATGAACATTAGTGTTTGCGTTTTTGTAATCGAACCCTCGCTAAACTAAATGCATTTGGAGTCCATT
Organism: Eutrema yunnanense; assembly: GCA_002933935.1. Lineage (NCBI taxonomy): Eukaryota > Viridiplantae > Streptophyta > Magnoliopsida > Brassicales > Brassicaceae > Eutrema > Eutrema yunnanense. Next base: position 109,717 of record PKML01062532.1, on the reverse strand, counting down.
TCTATCGACACAAAAAGTCCAAATTCTGAACAAAAAAGAAAAAAAAATATACACAATTTGTTAAAAGAAGAGAGCATTCTCTACAACTTAAACGCACCATTAAGCTTAAACACTAAAACAAACTCTGGTTCCTAAAATTACATAGAACTGTTAGCTGCTGTGATCTTGAGTCAGGCTGAGTTGTTGTAGGAACCACGATTGGTCTATGCAACATCCTGACGTGTGCTTGTCTCTGGTTCTTGCTCGTTCTTGTCCAAGTTCACTCCTTCCAGTGGCGGGGCAGACGAAAACCGATTCTGCAAGAAGAACGAGTAAGAGAGAAAACAGGAACTTTCAATCTGTTTTTAAGCAAATTATGGATCTGGCAGAAGAAGATTTTCTTGTGATTTACATTGAGAGAGCTGTTCTCAGCAAGAAGCTCTTCATATTGGCTTTTAAGCTTGTTAATTTCTGCTCTAAGACTTGCGTTTTCCCCATTCAACACATCTGCTCGTTGTGCCAGCTCATCACATTCCGCCTGAACACACACAAAAAAAGAAGGGAAAAACTTTTGATCATTCATATCTATCGGCTTGATGCTACATCAGTTTAAAATTTGTTTATGCTATACCTGTTTACGCAACCTGGATCTACGAGCAGACTCCCTATTGGATTGCTTACGTCTCTGTCGCTTAAGCTCTCTCTCGTCCTAATTTCCAAAACAATCAAATACGCAGCTTGAAAAACCGTAAACGAGAAGTAAGAAGAGCACACAGTTACACAAACCTGTAACCATGGTTGTGATTGGGAACCATCTACTATAACTCCAGGAACGGCTGCAGAAGCATTCCCATGACCGCTCCAATAATCCATTCCGATATTTAGATTTGTTGGTGGGCCCGGAACACCTGTAGCTGACACTGGCATGATGGGGACTATCTGGTTCACCGGTACATTACTTCCATTACGGGGTGGTCCATGAGCAGAATCTGAAGCTGTTTCACCTGAAAGTAAGAGCACTCCCTGAATAAGCATATTTCACCATTTAGGTCTATACACACATAATAAAATATGAGTTATAAAAAGGCTAGATTAATAAACCATCCTTCCCGTTGTGTCTCGAGCCAGAGTCCTACAAAAGTTGCAAAGCAAATCAGTACCATGATCATATTTATAAACGATCCTTAATCTCCTTAAGTTGAAATGATTTTGTGGATTGCTAAAAACTTACATTTTGAGAATTTGCATCACTTCCTTCACTTGAACCATCAGAGGCGCTCTCAGCACTGTAAAACCGGGGAAAAAAAATTCTGCCAATTTCAGCAAATCTATAATAATGACATTATCATAGCTAGCAATCATATGTCTAGAAGAATTAAGTATGCCAACAAGATTTCGATTTTCATACAATCATGAAGTCACATGCCTTTTAGAACAAGCTCCATTAGCTGATGCTCCCGAGTTTTTTCCAGTCTCGTTGTTCTTTCCTATAATCATATTCAAACTTCCCAAGCTTCCCTTGGATCTTTTGATTGGCAATTTTTCCTTCACCTCAGATTGTTTAGCCTCACCCTCGATACCGCTTCCAGTATTTACCTGAATCAAAACATTTCTCAATCAAGATCCCATTTGATGGCCAAAAACCTAATGAAAAAAAAAAGAGAGGAGAAAATGAAAAACTTACAGAAGCTTCAGCCATTCCATTAGGAGAAGGCATTGCATAGGGACTGTATGGATAAGATCCCTGTTGCAGCACGGAACATGTTAACAGAAACTACCTAAACATTCACTATTTTGAATACACAACCGAAGATCCAAAATGTAGCAGTACCGGAGGTATTGAAGGATGAGCGTACATGCCACCTGGAGGATACATCGCAACATATGGATGAGGCGGTGTTCCATAAGGAGGCATCATATGCTACAAAAAGAAGAAGGAAGAAAAAAAAAACAATTTTCTTCAGTTGATGTTACATTCAATAACCAGCATAGTGGTTCTGGAGAGCCAAACGAACTACTTATGATTAATCAACACAAGTGACCAAGATAATATTTCCCAAGTATGCAAATATCAATAGCAAAAGTTTTGTGACTCGTCAAGCAAGCCCATGAAGCTCCAAAGAGTGCTTAGAAGAATTCAAAAATCAACCGAAAGAAAAGGGATTAAATGGAAAAACAATTCGAGTTACCTGAACACCCCACATATAAGGGTGAGGTTGAGGACTTGACGCCACGTAACCATGAGGCGGCATAGGAGAATAAGCCTGTTAAGCAAGAAACAAAAAAAAAAAATGAGCGACTTAATACCTAAAAACGCAAACAAAAAACAAGGACAAAGGAATCTCCTTTCAGACCTGGAAACCAGACCAATCTGGAGTAGCCATTCCAGCACTCACAGCAGAAGAAGAAGGTTCCTACAAACAAAAAAAAACATTAACCACCAAAGCATGACACTAACAAACACTTTGCTAGATCAATTTACAACAATGCAAACCTGTGAAGTAACAGGAGCAGGAGCAGAAGAAGACGAAGGCGGTGGAGTCTTAGGTTCGTTCTCTTTACCCGATTTTTCCATCTCGCTGCTACACATTACCACATTCACCAACTTCTAAACAACCAAGTGAAAGCTTCACACAAGACCAGAACGAGTTCTGCTTAAAAGTTAACAAATCCAACAATCAGATGTCAAAGAGTTGGGTAGAGGTTTTTTTCCAACTGAACATTGACCCAATACAGTTGCTAAGTATTTTCAACTGATAAACCCAGAAGCTTAAAAGGTCACATTTTTGTTTATCTCGGGATGCAAACCAAAAAAAAACCTAGCTTTTAGCTAACAATGCTGGAGGAGCCAATAAAAGACGATAGCACAAATTCCAACAATTCTAAAGAGAAAAGTTTTATAGAAACCCTAGAAGAACTACACCGAATCCAGGCGCTGAAATTCAGAATCTAATCGGGGATGCAATGTAAAAGCTAAATATCCATTGTATTTTTTGTTCAAAGTAGGGATCGGCAGAACAAATACCTCAAGATCGGTAATGTTTGAGCAATCTGAGCAAAACCAGAGATGCGAAAGGAATGAAAAAAGCTTTAGTTTTGCAGAAATTGGAGTGAGATTGGGAGAATGAATGAGAATTTTTAAGTTTTGGTGATTGGTCGTGTCGTGCTTCTGACGGGGAAGAGGAGGAGGAGGAAGGTGCGTGGGCATGACAGAGAGAATATTTATTTTAAGCCCAAATCTTTATCTAATTTGTGAAATTAACCTCGTAAAACCTCTCAGTGGCATTTTACTACATAATTTTATATGACATGTTACAAAGTCGGAAAGACAAAAAAAAATTATAAACATAGATCATCCATCCAAAGTGTTACTCTTTGGCTTATAAAAATCGACAAGTTGATTGTAGCCAAAGTGTTACGTAAGTAATCAACAGAGGATCATAATTTGTAAAGAGAGACTTGAACGTTTTTTTAACAAAGTAGTTAAACAATCGAGTGGATCTTGGTCTAGGGATTTCTTTGAAAGAGGAGATTTCTAGTATGAATTAGGTATGTTTATTTTGGAAATCGGGGTGGGGAATCGCGGAAAATGGACCTGAACATATAATTCGGGTATTAAAAATATTATTCAAAGTGTTCCCGATAAAGTAACGGGATGGGAAATCGGGTAACGGGATGAGTTTGGAAAATTTGGTAACTAAATCACTTCCCAAACTCTCAATAGTTTGGGTATGGTTTAACTTCGGGATGTTTAATTCGGATAATTTCGAGAAATTTTGGGTAAATTGTAAATATTTTATTAATTTAAAAGTTTTAACTCTAAAACGGGTGATTGTGGTACCCTATCTTATACATGTTCCTTTCACATACCTTTCTCATACTTATTTGAATAAAATAAACATTCTCGAACAGGGCCGGTTCAAAAAAATTTGGGGTCCGGGGTAAAAACAAAATTCGGGTCCATAAAAAAAAAAATTAACAGAACATTTTTGTTTATGATATTTGTTTTTTCCCACATTTATGATATTTGTTAATCACACATTTTTGTATAGATTTAAAGCTCACATACATGGTCATTGGTCAATCATGTCATAAGGGATGGTGAGCAATGTGATGAAACATTAGTTCAAAAAAAACCATTTTGATCCCTCACACCCCTTTTGGGAAATTGATTTTGCGAAATCAAAAGAGATTTTTTTTGTTTTTACTAATCATCTGTCTAAAGGGTTTTAACATAGATTGAATGATTATTGTGTAAAAAAAAAAATTGAAACTCAGAAATTGACTCCTAGACTTCTCCAAATTTGGGTTTTGAAGATACACCATCAAATTCATTTACTTAATCAATCAAAAGTCTTGTGTTTTTGGTTCAAACGACAATTGCATTTTCACATGATTTGGGAGAAACTAACGTTTTGAAAGTCGCTGGCTGGTGCCTATTCAAGGTCTTTCTCCTCTCAAGGTACTTGGGATCAATTGTGAATCGTCTCTCCATTAATTTCTTAGGCTTCTGTGGTTTGGTTTAAGGAGAACATCCCTCAAGTTTCATTTATTTTGTGGCTCGTTATTCTACAGCGCTTGCCAAAGAGGAATAGGTTTTTCCGTTGGGGAATGAATGTGCCGTCAACATGTCATCTCTGTTTCACTGATACTGAATCCCACTTGCACATCTTTTTTGAATGTGACTTCGCTAAAGAAATTTAGTTGACTTTTGCAAGTAATTTATCTAGTAATCCGCCTATAAATTTCATGGATGCCGTGAATCTTGTATCTCAAGCTCCAAGTAGTCTATCTCTGAAGTCCTCTCTATTGCTGAAATTGTTTCTTCAAGTTATTGTCTATACTCTATGGCGAGAACGTAACGCAAGAATCTTTTCCACTCAAAGCTCCTCTCTGATAGCCATCAAAGTTTTGGTGGACCGTAATGCGAGATCGTCTCTTATCCATCCTTCCTCGGGAAAGCAACTCTTTCTCTGTGTTTGAATTATATTTTGATTGTATGTCTTATCCGTTATAAACTTTTAAATCTTGCTTGGGTTCCATGGGTTAGTAAAGTAACCTTGTAATTAATAGCTTCTATTTTAGTTTATAACTCTTTAACTTTTGGTATAAATCTTAACATTAAAGGAAAAAAAAACTAACGTCTTGAGGCTTTTGACTAGAGAGTTTACTTTCTTAACACACCCCCAAGAAGTCAAGAGTTAAATGCTTTTATTCGGAGTTTCGTTGACGTGGCAAGATCTGAACTGTTAATCGTTGTTCAATCGAGACCGTTAAATTTCCCATTACGAGCGATCCCTATTTCTTCCTTCCTTCCTCCCACCTCTCACACCCTCGCGAGAAGAGTCGAAGATCAGTATTCGAGATTATCTCTGTTGATTCATTCTCTGGAAACGGAGCAGAAATGGGTTTCGAGGATGATCCGTAAGTTCTTCTCCTTCTTCTTCAATTGGCTTTGCTGTACAGAAGAAATTCTCAGCCCCTTTCCTCCTTTGATTAAAATCTAGGGTTCGAGCTTTTTGATTTTCCCAAATTTCGATTCCCTTTCGTTACAAAAAAGTGTACTTCGTTTCATGGGCAGACGAAAACCTTAATTTTTTTTTGTTTATCCTGTTGATTTGTGAAATCCTTCTCTGTTTCAGATTCATAGTTTTGCTTTTTCTCGTGTTCGATTGTGCGTAACCGTTTAATTATTTTTCCTTTTTTTCAGGTACCGTGATGTAGATGGGGAGCCATTGATGGACTTTGATGACTTCGGAAATGATCGTGAGCCATCTTCAGAGCCACTTCAGGACTTTGAAGATAACTTGGCCGATGATATCGGAGAATGGGATGGTGGTGAAGGGTCACAAACGCCTGTTTATGATAACGATAAAGTCAAACCGAGGAAGAGGTTGGTGAAGAAAGCGTCTAGTGGAAAGGAGACTATCGATGTTCCTGAATTGATTGATGAGGACATAGAGGATGCGGAGTTTGATGAGTTCATGGGAGGAGGAGGAGGAGGTGGTGGTGGTACAGATTATGATGATGATAAGGTTGGTAGGAAGAGGAAGAAGGATAAAGATCGAAGTGGTAGTGGCAGTGGGAAGGAGAAGAGGAATAAGTTCCCAAGCCGCGGTGAGAGGAAGTCGGAGTTGATTAAGGAGATGTGGAAATCTATTGCACATAACCCAGAGGTGCTGGACATTGGTTTTTCCTCTGAGATTCTGGTGTGTCGAGAAAGATTTTGTTTTTTTTTTCAATCTCATAAAAGTTGTTTCTGTTATAGAATGATGAAGAAGGTGTTAGGACTATGGATGACGATAATTTCATTGACGATACTGGTTTGGATCCTTCCGAGAGGTATGGAGGTGACGCTGGAGACCGCTCTCCAACTCATTTTCCTCAGGTATGAGTAGTATCTTCAGTTTTCCATCTCTGAATATAGCTTTTGTTTGGTGATACATGATGCTTTAGTTATGGACAAACAGGCAGAGGAGGGTGACGAGGATGATGAGGTAAATAACCTTTTCAAAATGGGGAAGAAGAAGAAAAAGACTGAAAGAAACCCTGCTGAAATCGCGCTCTTGGTTGAGAATGTGATGGCTGAGCTTGAGATCACTGCTGAGGAAGATGCAGAACTTAATAGACAGGGGAAGCCTGCTATTAACAAGCTTAAGAAACTTTCCCTTCTTACCGATGTACTTGGAAAGTAAGTTGCTGACTTACAATTATCCTATACTGTTTCTTTCTAGCAATCTGTTTTGTAATATCGCATGTTCGACTTTATCCAGGAAGCAGCTTCAGACAGAATTCCTGGACCATGGAGTTTTAACTCTGTTGAAGAATTGGCTTGAGCCTCTTCCAGATGGAAGCTTGCCAAACATAAACATCCGTGCAGCTATTCTACGGGTTCTTACTGATGTATGCTCCCACTGTAGAGAAATTTTACCTGATTGACCAATTATAGCTCCTTTATCAATTCCCTGAGTTTGTCTTGCAGTTTCCAATTGATTTGGACCAGTATGATCGTAGGGAGCAATTGAAAAAGAGTGGGCTTGGAAAGGTTAGGATACACGACCTAATGCAAATTTACAAGTCAGTATGTAGGAATTAAACTCGTGAACACTTAAATTTGTTCTGGCTTTGGCAGGTCATTATGTTCTTATCAAAGTCCGATGAGGAAACTACTTCAAACAGACGACTAGCTAAGGATTTGGTTGATAAATGGGTAAAAAGCTTTTTTGACAGCTCCAGTCCGATGAATCAAATTCCACCCATTTGCTTACTATTGTATGCTTCATGTTGCAGTCTCGTCCAATTTTCAACAAGAGTACTAGGTTTGAGGACATGAGAAATCTTGATGAAGATAGGCTTCCCTATAGAAGGCCAGCAGTAAAGAAGTACATCCCGAACCTTTTCTTTTTTAACTTCACTTGCTTTGTATTCACATTCATATACTGATGCATAGCTTTTCTTCTTGTTCTTTTGGGGGCTTCACATAGACCTAGCAACAAAGCTTCGCCAATGGAGTCCCGAGATGGTGACTTTGACTTAGATATTCGGTACGGAAGAACCCTTCTGGATTTGGATATCTACACTTCGTATAAAGTTATGTTTTAACAATACTCCTCGGTGTTTGTTGATAATTATACAGGCAACGTAAATCTGGTCTGACTTCGGGTCAGAGTTCAAGGGGAGATTCGTCCAGACAAATGACCATGAGACCAGAAGCAACCCCATTGGACTTCGTGATTCGTCCTCAATCCAAGATTGATCCAGATGAGGTCAGAGCCCGTGCTAAACAGGTTTCTCAGGACCAGCGTCGAGTGAAGGTAAAACACTCTTACCATTTAATTATCCCTGACAAAACACCATCTAGTTACCAATCTGGTCTGAAAAACATTTAGACTCAAGCTCCTTGCTCACGCACAATATGGGAACAAAATCTGAGAGCTTGTGCTGGCTCACAATCTGAGAGCTTATAGTCACAGTTTATAAAGAAAAACCATTTGTTACTCTTTCTTTTCTCTGAATCCTTCCTTAAGCTGGCTCTTTTGTGTTAAAATTGCAGATGAACAAGAAGCTGCAGCAGCTAAAAGGAACAAAGAAGAAGCGGTTGCAAGCCACCAAGGTCAGCGTGGAAGGTCGGGGTATGATCAAGTACCTGTAGGGAGGTTGCAACCAGACCATCGAGCCACGTTGGAACTGGCTCTTCTATCTTGTAATCTTCAACTTTGCTTGGATCAGTGTTAAAAGGTCTTCGAGGTGAAGTCAGAGGCTTGATGCATTGGGGATATACTTATATGTACTCTACTATAAATGGTTTGGTTTGGTTTGTCTCTCTAATGTAATGGGAAGTGAAAGAAACACTGTTCGTCACATTCCTCTTGAGAGCAGAAAATATTCTTAATTTATTTATGGTAATCAATTTTCGGTCCGTTACGCAATAAAAGGTCCGACTTTTATTTATAAGACACCTTATTCTGTTTAATACCGTATTAAAAAGTTTACTTCATTTTTAAAAAAACTCATGAGAAGAAGAAAACAACAAAATCCCTAATTTCTACATCCTAAATCTCTCATCTACTTACTCCAGATCTTGAAGCTGCAAAAACATATGAACACACAACGCAGACAAGAACAGCAAGAACCAAAGAGAAGAGCTGAAAATTAGCCAGAAACTCTCCAGAGACTTCGAAATCAACTGATCTGCAAACGACAGAGTTTCCTTTTAGACTGCAGCCTTGAGGCATCATAGGACCATAGAGAGTGAAAGCTGTCTGATAAAACCAGAGGCCTTGAAGAGTCATTGCAATGCCATTGCATAGATCTACTGGGAAGCTTGTAGGGCAAAATGCTCCTGCGATTGAGGAGATGACGCAAAGACCGATGAGAAAAACGAGGAGGAGATGGTAATAACCTTCAAGACCTTTGTGGCTTGTGGAGTGGAAGAAAAAGAGAAGACATTCTGCTGTAAAAGCTGTTGCAGCAATTAGACACAGAACTTCTTGTGGCAGAGCAAGTAACCTATGACAAATAAGAAAGCATCATGTTGTGTTCATCAAAAATGAAGTCAAGTAACACTAGTTAACAACTTTTGAGTTCTCAAAATCACCAAAGATCCAACCCAACTTCAAAGCTAAATACGAATCCTGATGAATTTATAAATAAGCGAATCATATTGCCAATGATCAAGATCCATTTCTAAAATTGTTTTCATCGAAAACCAAGTAAAGAATCACTAATAAACCACATTTGAATTCCCAAAATCACCAAGGACCCAACCTATTTTCAAAGAAACATACCAATCTTGATGAAATCTATCAAAAATCAAATCATCAAAGTTCAAGTCAATAATCATTGAGAAAACCACTTTTTGACTTCTCAAATCACCAATGATCCAACCTGTAACTAGCATTTCCATAAATGGGTAACAATTTGAATACCTGGTTTTCTCGGAGAGCAAAGCGATGAATCCGAGGATGAAGAACATGAGAAGCATCCCGGAGTGCTCGAAATCGTTCATGTGGGAAGGATTCAAGACACCATTGACAAAGAATCTGAGGTGAGTTGAGTACAAAAACTCGATGCACAAGTCAATGAATGAGCCAATGGTGACAACGTAAAGCTCCAAGTACTTGACCCTATCGTTGAAACCAGGAACAGGGTGCCAAACTCGAACCCGGAATGATTTAGGGTTCGATATGAATCCAACCACAGAGCTCCAAATGTGCCATACTCCAACCACAAAGAACAATGTACCTGGCAAAGCATGACCCTTGAAAGAGCCCATCTTTCTTTTGTTTTTTATCTTTCAATTCCTGATGAAGACAAGGCAATTGAATCAGTTCCTCACTGTAATCTGAAAAAAGCTTCATTGATGATTACCCAAGAGCTATATTTCCTTTTTTTTACTGCTACTTATATCATAGAGATTCAAAGAGCGTATACCCTGTAAGAAATTGCAGATCTTCTTCCTCTATAGTGGATTTCGATCAAAGATAATCCCAACTTCCAAAGTCAGATTCGTCGATGAAAACGAGAGAGAGAGAAATTTGGTCAACGTTTGAAGCAATTGAGAGTAGCAAGAAGCTTCACAGAAAAAACAAAATGTAAATTTTAATAAGAGTGAAATTGGTTTTTTTATGGGGAAAGCGTGAAGAAACTGAGAAACAGAACAAAACCCCGAAAACTTTGGATAAGAGGAACCGGAAAAATATGAACTTTTTTACCGAGAAAGGAAAAAAAGTTTGGATCGGAATGGAAGAAAACAAAAATCATTAGAGTGTGAAAAATAAAGACCTTTTTGCCGTTTTGCGTCTGGAGAAGAAGAAGTGGAAAAGGTGAGCAATAATAGGACAATCATAGAAGAAAAATATCACATGAATCTGATCTTCTCTTCAAACTCCAATGTTTTAATTTTTCATTACATCGGAAGATTTTTTATTATATATCTGAACTAAATTGCCACGTGTGTAATATAATATAGCTACTTGGACCTATCTGAGAGACGGGGAAATTATTTTTCCGATGAACTTTCCGGCAAGGCGGAGATTCCGGTTTCCGAAGCAAGACACGTTTTACTCTTTGGATCTGGATCCGAATAACCAACGCTTTAGTGGAGTCTAGATTTGGTTTTTTTCCCTAGGGTAATTGCTTGAGGGGTGTGGCCACGGATTAGTAAGAACAATAGGAGATTCGGTCGGACTGACTCGATTGTCCAATGAATGCTATACAATGAGGAAAATGAAAGTATGTAGAGCAAAATCTTGTTGAGTTTTTTAAAGGAAATTGGAGACAATCCAAAGCTCCTCTTGCTCTTGCTCTTGAAGCTTCAAGAACATATCACAATGACTCTTCTAAGCTCTAACCTTTTGACATCTTCGTTGTCTCAAAAGGTAACACCATAAATGCATTCTTACACAGTTTGCAATCTTTGCCAGGTTTCAAAAACAAAAACAAAACCCAACGTGTTTATGCATTGATGAAAAGATCTCACAGACAAGAGAACAACAAAATTAACAGTGAGACCTGAACATGAGAGAACAACATTTTACCGCTTTGCTTTGCCGAAAGCGTATGTATCTCGAATGGAGATGTCCCGGGTGATGAACCAGGAAGCTGAAATGTGACATGGCCCTGACCCTTAGTTCCCCCTGAGAACTCCTTTGAGATCCTTAACATCATCTGATGCCCTGCTTGAGTTTCTAGCATGGCTCTTTTTCAACCTGGGTGATGATCTTTGGACCTATTCAGGCTTCTTTAAAGGACACTTAGTCACTTGCTCTGATCCCGTGAGGCTCCCTGCATAGCTACTACTACCATGGCTTCGACTTTCTGCTCTATTCACCTCGATCCTTGAACCTATAACATAAGTCCCTCTTTTTGTCTTTGTTTCCCTTTTCTGATAAGATATAGAAACCATTTGAATCTCTTCCTGTGATTACTCTATATTAACTTCTGTATATTGTATTTCCTTCCTTGTACATTCATTCTCTGTATATAAGCAGAGCTTTCTCTCTCAATAATAATCATCAATTCCATATACTCAATATGGTATCAGAGCAACATTAGGTTTTCTTAACCTCCGTTTTTTTTTTAGCCGCCTTCTCTTCTTCTTCTTCCTCTAGTCTTCTTCTGCAATATTCTCTGTTTCCTGTTTCTTCTTCCTATAATCATGACTTCTGATTCTACAGCAGAAAGGACTTCTGTTTTCAATACTCAAGATCCACAGAGTACTTTACTCTCTGTGAACATGTCTAGTGTAACGAAACTCACAGACACGAACTATCTGATGTGGGGGCGACAAGTTCGTGCCTTACTTGAGGGTCATGATCTCCAGCAGTTCATCGATGCCCCCAATAGCGCTCCGCCATCAACAATCACGGTCGATGGTGCCTCTGTCCCCAATCCAGCGTATGCTCCTTGGAGACGCCAAGACCGTCTTCTCTACTCGGCTCTCGTTGGTGCGATCTCTCTTAATGTTCAGTCGGTGGTTTCAAGTGCCACCACAGCCAAGGAAGTTTGGGACACCCTTGCTGCGACTTATGCCAATCCAACCAGAGGTCATCTCCGTCAACTCCGACACCAGATCCGAACCTGCGTCAAAGGTACCAAGACAATCAGTGAATATCTTCGCATCATTAAAGCCAAATCCGATGAACTTTCACTTCTCGGTAACCCCATGGATAAGGAGGATCTCACCGAATACACTCTGGCTGGGCTAAGTGAAGAATATAAGCCTGAGATTGATGCTATCAATGGACGAGATAAAACGATCTCGTTCACAGAGCTTCACGAACGATTGTTAAACCGAGAGGCGATGATTATGTGCACCGAATCTCTCGCTGGTGTTCCTGTTGTGGCGAATGCTACCGATACTCGTTCTCGTCAGCAACATACGTTTAACCGAAATCAACCTCAACGACAGCATCAGTTTAACAATCAAGGTAATCATCAACCAAAAAATCAGAATCGTGTCTCCAAGCCTTATTTGGGTCGTTGTCAAGCTTGTGGCGTTCAAGGGCATAGTGCCAAATATTGCCCTGATTTTCGGATCGTCAAAGGATCTGCTCATACGCAGCAATGGTCGTCTCCAAACTCAACGCAACAGTCGTGGCACACAATGCCAAATCCACAAAATTGGCAGCCTCGTGCCAATCCCGCAATGATGTCCGACTCGTCTACATGGCTTCTCGACTCCGGTGCTTCCCATCACATGACTTCAGATCTAGCAAATCTTTCCTTCCACAACCCATATAATGGAGGAGATGATGTGCTCCTTGGTGATGGTTCTGGCCTCACGATATCTCATACTGGTTCTTCTTCTCTTCCCACATATTCTAGACCTTTTTTTCTTAATAATGTATTATGTGTTCCGTCTCTTGATAAAAATTTGATTTCTGTTTTTCAATTATGCAAAACTAATGGTGTTGCGGTTATGTTTACTCCAACGTACTTCCAGGTGAGAGATTTACAAACGGGGGCTCTTCGTCTGGAAGGCAAGCCTAAAGACGGCACATATGAATGGCCGAAAATTACTACTTCAAAACCTCCTTCACTTGCTTTTGCTTCTATGGTTAAAACCACTATGTCGGATTGGCACTCACGTTTGGGTCATCCGGCTTTATCCATTCTTCAAAAAGTTGTTTCTCAATTTGATTTACCCATTTCTTCCAATGTTTTGCTGGCTCCGCCATGCACCGCTTGCTCTATCAATAAAATGCACAAGTTGCCTTTCTCTACATCGACTTTAAAATCTTTTCATCCTCTAGATGTTGTTTTCTCTGATGTTTGGACATCACCGTTACTATCCATTGATGGTTTTAAATATTACGTAATTTTTGTCGATCATTTTACTAGATATACTTGGCTTTATCCATTAAAAAGAAAGTCACAAGTTTATGAGGTTTTTACAAAATTTAAAGCGTTGGTCGAAAATCAATTTCGACACAAGCTTCGCACTCTTTACACCGATAATGGTGGTGAGTACATTGCCCTTGCTGCCTTTCTTGCCAATCATGGCATTTCTCATATGACTAGTCCTCCACATACACCTGAGCATAACGGCATTGCCGAACGAAAACATCGACACATTGTCGAAACGGGCCTTGCCCTTATGTCGCATGCCTCTATGCCAAAAACGTATTGGACTTATTCATTTACTACAGCTGTGTATCTTATTAATCGCATGCCCACACCGATTCTTGCTTTTAAAAATCCTTTTGAGAATTTACATGGCTGTTCACCGAATTTTCAAAAACTGCGTATTTTTGGTTGTCTATGCTTCCCTTGGATACGTCCTTATGCATCACATAAGTTAGATGCGCGCTCGACACCATGTGTCTTTCTTGGATATTCCATAACTCAAAGCGCTTATTTTTGTCTAGATCGAGCAACCTCTCGTATTTATACATCTCGACATGTAGTATTTCATGAATCCGTTTTTCCATTCGCAACTCCTACGCACCAAATTAACGAGCTTGAATCTATGGATTTCGAGCCACCTGTCTTTCCTCTTGTCTCTGTTGTGCAGCCTGCAGGTGGTTCTTCAAGATCGTTGCCGTTAGTTGTCGATTCTTCGCCCACACAACAAGCTGGTGCAGCTTCTCCCGATCGTGTTATATCAGCATCCTCCCATGAGATGTCAACATCACCATCCTCTGAACGTGTTGTTCACCATCCCTCAGATGCCTCTGCGCCATCTGCTCCTCCCCTACCAGCCGCACCAACAGCCTCAGCTGAACCCGCAGCACAAGTTGCTGCTACGTCGCCATCGCAGCCCGCTCCGAGAAGAACAAGTGCTCGCCAACGCAAACCTGTTCTCAAACTCAACCTTCACACCTCCGTCACTTCTCCGCCTACGACAATCCCCACATCTGTCGCTGCAGCACTCAAATGTCCTTATTGGCGTAAAGCCATGAGTGACGAAATTAATTCACAACTCAAGAATCATACGTGGGATCTGGTACATTCTTCTGATGCCACTAATGTTGTTGGTTGCAGGTGGGTCTTCACAATAAAGCGCCATGCTGATGGCTCCATCGATCGATACAAGGCACGCCTTGTAGCTAAAGGATATAATCAACGTCCCGGCGTTGACTATCACGATACCTTTAGCCCGGTGGTGAAACCAGCAACTATTCGGATTGTTCTCAGCACCGCTGTATCGCGCAATTGGCCCTTGAAACAGCTCGATGTTACCACTGCATTTCTCCAAGGACATCTCCATGACGAAGTCTACATGATGCAGCCTATTGGGTTTCAAGATAAAGACAACCCAACAGCAGTTTGTAAGCTCCGTAAAGCTATTTACGGACTTAAACAAGCACCGCGGGCTTGGTACAATGAGCTGAGAACATTTCTCCTCCAATCTGGTTTCACGAACTCGTTAGCTGATGCATCTCTCTTCATCTACAAGAGCAATGGGATTCTTCTTTACATGCTCGTTTATGTCGACGACATCATCATCACCGGCAACAGTCCCTCTTTTTGTCTTTGTTTCCCTTTTCTTCACTAGTTCTTGATCCTTCTCCTCATCTTTTGCACCTGATGTTTTCGACTTCTCTGGGAGAAAATATGTTGCCTTTGTTTTGGTCGTTGCAGTAGCTGTAATAGTTATTGGTTTCTGTCTCGGAGGTGAAGCCAAAGGCTTATGGGAAATTTTCTCAACCTCGGACTGCAAAATCGCAACAGAAAGCTTCCACCACCGAATGTATCCACCCGTAACATCATCGTCATGGAGCCGAGCATGAATGTACAACATTTCATTAGAAATTGGGTGGATATAATCTTTCCAAGCCAATTCTGGCATCTCAGTCTTAGATGGAACTACGCCAGGAACATCCTAATCACCAACCAGTTTAGAGAACCTCAAACACCGACCAAAGGCTACAATGTTCTTGTCATCGGAGTGCACATGAACCCAACCGTCATCTTCCAAGTAAAACCTCAGGAACTTGAAGTTGTTCAGAGGTTTTGTGTATGGAGGACGATAGCCGAAACTCTTTTTGGCAACTCCCAAAATCGCTCTAACATTCTTAGGATAGCCGTATGCATCCTGATCACCACCATGTTGATGCCACCGGGCCATCCGTGGTTCACCAGGCTTTATCTGGCTTGGCTGACCCGGTGGCTGCAACTCCATGATCCTCTCAAAAGTCCAAACCTGCAAAAACTGAAACGGAGACTTCACCACAACCGTCTCTCTGTCACTGTAACCAACAAGATGCTCCTTTAAAAGATCGAGATCGCGATAAATCCTAGCTAAAACCGCCGGAGGCAGAGCCAATTTACCCCCCTTAGCAAGTTGAATCGCAGCCGGAAACATCATATCCTTCAACAAATCACCTGAGCTAGGGAAGACGAAACGAGGAGCCAAGAAACCATGAACGCTTCATGCTCAATCTCATTCCCCGAGTTCACCATCTCTTTCATCCACGAGCTAACGCAACATTTCTTCCCCAATAACAGAGAATCCTATCCACCAAGAACAATAATATCCTAAAAGCGTCACCGTCGCTTCGCCCCAAGGGAACACAAATGTGTTCGTCTATAGATGTGGTGGTGTAGTTGAGGAACCTCGCCGTTAACAAACCCTCGAATTTTTTTGGTGGAATTAACCGGCATCATGTTCACCCTAAAGTTTTCCGCTTTAGCAGCGAGAAGCAGAAAATAAAATAAATATTTTTTAAATTCTATTTATAGAAAGGAAAAGGGAGCATAATCGTGAGACTTGTACCCCCAACGGCTCTAAGATTGCATGTTTTATTTTCATCTAACAGCCGCAGACGAATCTTGGTTTTGTGTTAGAAGGATACTCAAATTCGAAAAAAATTATCTTTTTCTTTTTTAGGTCAATAGAGAATTTTGATCTAAAAATTCTCATTGTTACCGCCTTACCGGTAAAATATATATATATATATATAAGAAAATCAGATAATAATTATCGCATATTATTAAAACCTTTTGAACCAAAAGGTTGTAGTGGGATAGTTCTCATTCGGGATGAGTTTCGGCCATGTTGGTCCAGGCTCCGGATGTAGAATTATCAAACTAACTCTTGGCCAAGTGGAACATTATAAATGGGTTGTGTCACTTCCGCTCGGAAGATTAGTCCGGATCCGTTAAGGGCCTGTGATCACTTCCGAATTTAATTAAAAAAAAAACAACCTTTTGTATAGAAAAGAGGAAAAGTCGTACAAAAAATACTGAAAACATTGAATCAAATGCAAAAGTCCCACATATTTTGTTTTTTTATGCAAAAGTACATTTTTATAGCTTTTTTACTTATGCAAAAATTCGTATTTACGATATTGCCATGCCCTTTTTAATATTTTATTAATATTTTTTTGTACTAAATTAAGGGAAGTTTAGGTAAATATACATAAATTAATAGATAAAAAGTTGAAGTTATTTACGAGAAATTTGAAGATATTTTTGTGAATTATTTGCGAGATTTGCTAAAATTATGTTTAAAAACTAAACAGATTTTCAAGGTAGTTTGTTTGGTAAAAACAAAATAAAAATACAAAACAGATTTTTGGTGTAGTTTACCTTGTAAGATCAAAATACAAAATCATTTTCTTTGGTAGTCTACTTTGTAACATACAAAAAGTGTCGTTATCGTATCACTATTTGATTTCAACATTGCATAATGCATGTTGTTGGTAAAAAAAACTTATAAAATTGTCACAAATTAGAACTATATAAAATATATCATTTCATTTATTATCTATTGCATTAGAAATTTAATCAAATTTATAGAAGTTATGTAGTTAAGTGACACTTCTTTTCACTTTTGCAGTTAAAGCCTTGATTGGTAAATATTTAAAGGGGTTTAACCTTTAAAGCTTTATGGAATCCAATCACGTACTATAATTAGAGCATTGAGAAAAGCATTAGAAGCCTCTAACTGGTCGTTGATATAATGTTCCTTGATGAAGCTTTTGCTCGAGCATTGTCTCTATAAATTGCAAAATACATGAATACCCTTAATATATCCAAACTTTTTTTTTTTACAATGACATCAGATTTTTTTTTTTTTTTTTTTTGGATTACCAAGAGATTCTAGGCCGAAATCCGTAATTCCTCAGGTCCGGAACCACATCATGTAATATTAGTTTTGTCCCAAGAGTCACTGAAAAAATAGAAATTATTTACGTGATATGAAAAAGTTTTTTTTTTGCGATGACCTAGAAAAAAATATTTGCTTTGGAGAAAAAGATTTCTATCCGTCAGTGATATTTTCAGAAATTTCAATTTAAACTAAAATCAGATGAAAAATTATAAAGATGTCTATTTTGTATCTAATTGCTCCCATGTTTACTAATCACATAATTTTATTATAATCAAATGCAGTGTACATCTTCGTGCTTACTTCTACCGTTATACTATGTATCAGCTATATCAATCAAGGTCTAAGTGACATGATAATATGAAAAAGCGGATGATACATGTGTTTTAATTTCTAACTAGTATGCTTAAAAGTTAAAAGAAAAAGAGAAAAACTAGTGTAAAAAGATAGTGAAGTAAAAAATGAAATAATGTGAAATAAAAACCAAATAAATTTTGAATCTACAGCATTATCTGGATTTTGGGCTCAAGGTTTTATGATGGGCTTGGTATACAGTAAGAAGGCCCACCAATAGCCTAGTATATTATATATATTCTTCCCACTTCTGGTCAGTGGATCATTGTCTTGGCTGTTTGGTAGCGCCAAGTGACAAACATCTAAAAGATCATTTACAAGTGATCATAAAGTTCCATTACTTAACTAACTTCCAAGCTCCAACTACTTTTGTTGAATTTGGTTCTTTTGCTTTCTTTCAACACTTTTGCTGATCTCTAATAATAAATTTATTAATTAATATTGATTTGTATAAGTTAAAAAGTCGTAAGATTTGGCGTTTGACATTGTTAATAAGTTAAGACAAGCCTTCGACTTTCGAGAAGATCAAAAGCTTTTCTTTTATTTATCTACCACTGACTTAGTCAATGGTCTTAACCCTTTTGAACAAAAAACGAAAAAAATTATACATAAACTTAAACCGGCTCATTTTAAACAAATCCATTACTAACGTTCATGGTCTTTGTCTCTATATTCGAATCAAATAGTAAGTTTTCTGCATATCCAGTCACCACGTATACAGATACATGTTTTTTTTTTTTTTTTGGTCAACATGTATATGAAATAATTGTCTTACTACATATTTATTGAAAGTGTAAAGGATTTATCAAAAGAAAATTACGTGAAAATATAAAAAAATTGCAATAAACGATTTGTTTAAAAACCAAGACGCAATAATATTCTTATAACAATAAATAAAAAAGACACTGCAAATGTTGGAATAATCAGCTAAAAAACCGGTTCAACAAAATCAACTGACTAATCTGGTGGAGACATGCACAACAATAGATATACTTTTAAACTTCTTTCATATAGTTATAGAAAATTTCAAGGTCAAAAATATATAATAGAACATTCTAATAATAATTTTTTTTCTCAAAAAGCAAATCACCTATTTATCAAACATCCAACTAATCCATAGCGGTATCTTGAATATTGCGCGAAACACTGAAACTATAACCAGTCATTGTTATATTTGCCTATCACCATATTACACAAATTTCAAATGCTTTTTAATTTTGATTACAAGAATGATTTTTTTATAAGACTGCATACAATAGGTTTTTTTGTAAGAGTATAATGGGTGTTTTTATTAAATGTTGAATATAATATGGTAAAATTGGTGTTGTTATACTTTAATGGAGTGAATTTTCGGTGAGTGGGGGCAAGTTTGTCACGTGTCGCGTTTGTATCGGTTAAAAACAACTATTAGTTAATAATATATGGATTGAGACATGTGTTGTATTCTTCATTAGCCGTTAAGAATTTTGATTTTTTTTTTTTTGGAGAATTCTATATCAACTTTATTCCGATAAGCTTTTTAATATCCAAATTATTTTTGTCCATAAAAATACCTCAACTTTATTCAGATATAATTATCAAAATAAAATTAGAATATTTTTATGGAATTTTCTCCTTTTTTTTTCATGCCAATCATTTAAGATCAATTTTTAGGCCATGACACAAAAACTTCGCACGTGGCACTTAACTCAACCAATGACGGTGCTTTCACCAACCCCATTCTTCTATTTCTGTTGACAACCAAACCAACCTATGGATTGTCATAATTTCTTGTTCTTCTTTTTTTTTTCCTCATGTGTCCTAATCATACTTAATTATATATTTATGATTTTTTTTTTTGGGTGCAAAATTATATGTATAATTTAGATTCAACTTTCGACCGATTGCATAGAGTAACTTGTAGTCCACAACGGCGCTCCGAGAAGGCACGTAAAGTCGTAAACCCTTTTTTCTCATTCACATTTTCATTTGGTTCCAAACAAATTAATATTACCCATTATCATATATTTGATCTAAAATTCGCAAATATGTTCGTATCGATTTGTGTAGTTTAGTAGTATGTAAGTAGTTTACTTTACGACGATGGAAGACCGTCCATAGAGATTGTTGTCGAAAATGTTTTTCTTCAAATGAATTCACAATCCTTTAGTGGTTTACTAAGAAAATATTATAATTGAAAGAAGAAAAACTCAGTTTGCATTTGGCGTTTAAGTTTACATTTTACAGAAAAAATATACAAAAAATTGAGTGTGTAATATATTTAAAATGTAAAATTTTAAACTATATTATTTAATCATAAACGTTAGAAATTGCATTCAAAATGCTTAAATAATATATTATTAGAATATCATGAAAATCTTAGTTGAGATCAATATGAAAGGTAAATTTAATTAAGATAACACTACAAAAAAAACATGTCTACAAAAGATTTATCGGAATACTTTTGACCGAATTTTTGAAGAAATTTGAAATTCGTTAAAAATAGACAAGAAATTTCTGATGCGAAAAATTCATCGAGAAATTATGATTGATTTTCAATGAATTTAATTAAAAAAATTATGAGTTGTGTCTCGCGATATTATCCGCTTAAATTTTTTGCTCGATTTCCGACGGTTTAATATACGTACAAACAGGTGATGAATGTTGTCCGTATAAAAAAATAAGTATTTTTCTTGTAGTATAAAAAAGGTTATCCCTGTTTTATATGATGAATGTTGAGAACAGGTGAACTATTAACTATTATTTCTTGTCAAGGATAATACAAAACCACTAGTTAAAAGGTTGAATCTGAAGAAATTGTATAAAAAAATATGATACTGAACAGAAATTGGATGACACTTGGGAGTCGCATGACTCGAAAGAGTGCGCCGTGTGGGTCATAACACCGACCCTTCAACGCATTTTAGACATCGAAAGTTGCTTTACTTAGATTTACAAAACTTATATACATTATTGTTAGATTTTAAGAGAATAAGGTGGAATGATGAAGAGAATGGAACTAGAGTAGAAAGAATAAAGAGAATAGAGAGAATAATGTAGAGAATAAGTCTTCAAGAGTTAGTTTATTGATACATATTACATCTCTCTTTATAGAGAATCAAAAGAGAATACAATCATAAAACTGACTTTAATTTGAAAAAGAGCCGTTGGAGAATAAATAGAGCTGTTGGAGGAGAGAGAGGAATTTAATCCACATGAACTTTTGTCCTGGAGGCTCTGTGTTGACGACTGTGTCCTCGACACAGAGACTTGCTCAAGTTCCTGAAGATCCTGTGTTGATGATTGTGTCCTCGACACAGAGACTTGCTCAAGTTCCTGAAGATCATCTGTTGACGACTGTGTCCTCGACACAGAAGCTTACTTCACTTTTCCTTGGTCAATACTCCCCCTCAAGCTTAGCCGTAGAGACAATAAAAAAGCTAAGTTTGGAAACCCAAGAACATCACCTCATTAAAAACCTTAACATAGAAAGCCACTTGGGAGAAAATTATGTTAAGGGAAAAAGAGCGTGAAGTCCATGGATTAGGGAACCTGAGATCAAGGGTGTGTAAGGTTGATATCATCACATTTTGCATCATTCTAGCATCCGTTTCATATAGGTTTAGAGTTATTTACATGTAGTTCATGACACTTCTTTAGCATTTAGGTCATTTTAGGAGTCTAGTGTGTCTACATTCAGTCCTAGAGAGTCCTTGCATGTTGCATGTTTTGGATCGTATTACAGGTAAAAGCAAGCTCAACACCCAGCATCGATCGATACCAGGTGTGACATCGAGTATCGATCGACACCGAGGGGATTACACCGATGCCACTGCTCGGTGTCACAGCTCGATACTACCACAAGGAGAACCCGGGGGGAAAATGCCCTTAACACGGAGCAAAGATACCGAGGACTGACCTCGGTATCGACTGAAGCAGTATCGATCGATACCAGGATCAGCACCGAGTATCGATCGACACCGAGGGGCAATACCGATGCTCCTGCTCGGTGTCACAGCTCGGTATTGCCACAGGAAGATCCCGGGGGAAATGGCCCTTAATACGGAGCAAAGATACCGAGGAGTGACCTCGGTATCCACTGAAGAAGTATCGATCGATACCGTGGGTATCGATCGATACCAAGCCTTTTTTTATCCATTTAAACCGGGTCGGTACCCGGTTTGTTCCGGGTCGACCCGGTTCGTCACTATTCACTATTTAAGCCCAAAAACCTAATTTGTGAGGGCTAAGTCTTTTTCTAAGCAAAAACCCTCTCTAAGAGTGATTTGTAAGAGATTGATCCTTTTAATTTATGCAATTTGAGTATTGTTTTCTTGATTGAATCCATCTATCTTCTACTTTCTAATCATTCAATCATCTTGATCATGAGCTTTAACACTTCTTCTCTTGGATTTGTTAAACCCATGATGATTAGTGAGTAGTCTTAAGGATCTTGGGATAAGGTAGATTAGGGTGATCTAAGGTTTGATTAGTGGTGTTTAGGATTAGATAATCTTATATTTCTTCTTGTCTAGAGTCCCTAATACTAGATCTAGCTTGAAAGAGTGTATCTAGATCACAAGGCATTTCATGAACACCAAGTGTTTGATGAAATGCCAAGACCAAACTAGACAAGAGATTTATGTTCCTAACCTAAGACATTAGTTGTTTAGGGTATATCTTTGGTTGATCTTGTTATGATTCTTAATGCTTGCTAATTTTTAATCCACAAATGATGATTTGCTAATGGACTTGATAATTAGCATAGTGATTAGTTGCTTGAAAGAGAACTAATCTAGATTAGAGATCTATTGCCTAGGGATTAGCTTCTTGAGTGAATGAACACCACTAAGTGAACTTGGATCACCTTATATCATTAACCTTATCTCTTGTTCCGCTTTTGCTATTTGGATTACATCTTGCTTAGTTGTTTTACTTGTTTAATTTTGGATACTTAACAACAAACTCCCTTTAATTAGCTTAACTTACATAAATTCCTTGCATTCTTAGTGGTTAGAACTACTTCCCAATATTGGATTCGATAACCTCTTACTACATCGTTTAGAGGGTATTGATACCTCTTTGGATTGCAAAAAATCCTTGTATCAATTTGGCGCCGTTGCCATATTGGGATTTGTTTTAACATTGAGATTTAGGTTCTTTGTGAGATTAAGCCTTATTTCCTACAAAGTTACTAATCTTGTTTGCTTTCAATTGCTCTCTCTAAACCTATAGGTGCATGCATACACGATCTCGAGGCAACGACAATCTAGTTGGACCACGAGACGACATACATCGATTACAAAGACGGTTTCGAACAAGAGAGGGACTTGTAAGACAACAAGAAATTGAGACCAATATGTATCACTATGAGAACGTTCCACTTGGGAACATCAATGAACCCATTCCCCACCAAGGGAACGGTGGGAATGGGGATGGACACGGCAACAACCTAGGAGGTGGTGGTAATGGAAACCATCCCGCACAAGGTGGTAATGGAAACCACCCCGCACAAGGTGGTAATGGAAACCACCCTCATCCACCCGCCCGGCAAAGAGGTCCCAACCATCCACTAAGAGCTAGAAAAGTTGTGGGAGAAGGTGATGCCGCTAATGCTCACCAAAACCGCCAAGGCATTCAAGCTCCTCCGGTTGAAAACAACAACTTTGAGGTCAAACCCGGGCTAATCAACATGGTTCAAGCTAACAAGTTCCATAGGTTGTCAATGGAGGACCCTCTAGATCACATTGACCAATTTGACCGGATATGTGGTCTCACCAAGATTAACGGAGTATCCGAGGATGGTTTCAAGCTTCGTCTCTTCCCGTTCTCTTTGGGTGACAAGGCTCACCAATGGGAGAAAAGCTTGCCTCAAGGTTCTATTACTTCTTGGGATGATTGCAAAATGGCCTTTCTAGCCAAATTCTTCTCACCGGTTAGAACCGCCAAACTTCGCAATGAGATTTCAAGCTTCACACAACGGTCTATTGAGTCTTTCAACGAGGCTTGGGAGAGATTTAGAGGCTACACTTCTCAATGCCCACATCATGGCTTCTCCGACGCCTCACTTCTTAGTACTCTCTACCGAGGCGCTTTACCTAAGATTCGAATGCTATTTGATACAACATCGAATGGTAATTTCCTAGCTAAGGATGTGGAGGATGCAATGGAGTTGGTAGAGAACTTGGCTCAAAGTGATGGCAACTATGGCGACGACTATGACCGCGCCACAAGGACTACTAGTGACTTTGATGAGAACAAGAGAGCCAAAGACATGAAAGCCTTGAATGAGAAGTTGGATAAGCAAGCCACTATGATAGACAAGCTTCTTGCCTCTATAAAAGAATCTCAAAAGGCGGTCCATTTCATTGGTGACTACGAGAACAATCAAGCTTACTATCAAGAGGAAGCCGTGGAAACACAAGAGGAAGTGAACTACGTGGGTAACCAAGGTAACTTCCAAAGACAAGGGTTCAACCAAACCTATAGGAACCCACAAGATCAACTCTACCCTCAACAATCTACTCAAGTTCAAGGAGTTCCACAACAACAATTCCAATCTCAAGGTCAACCTTCTAACTACAACCAACAAGGGTATGTCCAAAGGAACCAATTTCAAGGAAACCAAAGTGGATTCCAACCAAAAGCCCCAACCGGTTTTCAAGGTCAACAACAAGGGTTTGTACCCCAAGGTCAAGCACCTACGTCTAAACCGCAAGAGCTTGACTTGGCCTCCATGTTCCAACAACTAATCAAGGGCCAAACGGAAACCACTAACAAGGTCATTTGCTCTTACAACGATCTTAATAGCAAGGTTGAGGCATTGAGCTCAAGGGTGAAATCAATAGAGCAACGGAGTGCCGCCCCCTCTTCACAACATCCTCAAAGCTCTTCCAATGGGAAAGCAATACCAACCTCTAAAGAGTCTTGCAACACCTTTTCCACCATTAAGGAGCAAGATCACATAATTGAGGAGTTCCTCGGGTTAGTCTCTAGCCTCAACGAGGACATTGAGGAACAAGGTGGGGAGGTGACCCTTGGGAGTGA
>PKML01062532.1:22872-83471 GCA_002933935.1 Eutrema yunnanense | reverse complement strand
CCCAACCTCTTTTCAAGCCAAATGCTACTTGTGAGTGATTGTGAGGCCTTTTTCGAATCAACTAGGCAAAAAGTGTTGAGTTTAGAACGACAAGGAAAAACTTCCATGTAGAAATAGCTCGGCATAAATGAGTTAGACATAGGATAAGGCTAGATAGGTTGGGAACTTGGGACAAGGTAGAAAGAAGAGACCACGGGAATGAGAAAAAGGGATGAAGAAGAATAGGGGATAAGCAAAAAGCTTGAAACGGTTGGCTATATTCGTTTATGGAAAAAGCTCTAAGTGAAAAAGAAAAGAAAATAGTCTCTAGTCTTCAAAAGAAAGAAAGAAAGCCAAAAAGGCTAAAGCAAAGAAAAGAAACAAGAGAGACTAGAGAAAATAAAGAAGAGCTAAGAAAAGGAAAATGTTGAAAGCCAAACCGTTTGGTGAAGAAGGAAATCCCCTAGGTGTTTAAAGAGAGAAGGAAAGTGAGGTGATACGAGTAGTAAAGGCAAAACGCCTTGCAAAAAGGGTAGCTTAGGAGGATCTTCATTGGGGTTTAGAGATTGGGAGTCAAGTTCGATAAGGGACATTTGGGTATATGGAAGTCAACCTTGAATGCATCTATTGGGCTTTACTCTTAGCATTTTGCATTAGTTGATTCTTTTTGAGAGAAACCCTCGCTCGGAAACCGTCACTTGTATCGAGATCACCTTTATCTCGAAACCTCTACCTTAGCCAAATGCATTCACTTGCCTTGCATAAGCATGATTCAATTGGAAAAAGTCTAATAAATGTTAAAGGATTGGATGATTTGAAAGCTTGTGTAGGTTGAGATTTGAGCTTGGTTCATGTAAGGATGAGCATGGCTAGCCCCTTTTGAGTAGACATGTTTGATCATACTTTAGAGTTTGCACTTGGACTTGAACGCTTTTAGTGATGCTTTTTCTTGAGGACAAGCAAAGAAGTAAGTTTGGGGGAATTGATATCATCACATTTTGCATCATTCTAGCATCCGTTTCATATAGGTTTAGAGTTATTTACATGTAGTTCATGACACTTCTTTAGCATTTAGGTCATTTTAGGAGTCTAGTGTGTCTACATTCAGTCCTAGAGAGTTCTTGCATGTTTTGGATCGTATTTCAGGTAAAAGCAAGCTCAACACCCAGCATCGATCGATACCAGGTGTGACATCGAGTATCGATCGACACCGAGGGGATTACACCGATGCCACTGCTCGGTGTCACAGCTCGGTACTACCACAGGGAGAACCCGGGGAGAAAATGCCCTTAACACGGAGCAAAGATACCGAGGAGTGACCTCGGTATCGACTGAAGCAGTATCGATCGATACCAGGATCAGCACCGAGTATCGATCGACACCGAGGGGCAATACCGATGCTCCTGCTCGGTGTCACAGCTCGGTATTGCCACAGGAAGATCCCGGGGGAAATGGCCCTTAATACGGAGCAAAGATACCGAGGAGTGACCTCGGTATCCACTGAAGAAGTATCGATCGATACCGTGGGTATCGATCGATACCAAGCCTTTTTTTATCTATTTAAACCGGGTCGGTACCCGGTTTGTTCCGGGTCGACCCGGTTCGTCACTATTCACTATTTAAGCCCAAAAACCTAATTTGTGAGGGCTAAGTCTTTTTCTAAGCAAAAACCCTCTCTAAGAGTGATTTGTAAGAGATTGATCCTTTTAATTTATGCAATTTGAGTATTGTTTTCTTGATTGAATCCATCTATCTTCTACTTTCTAATCATTCAATCATCTTGATCATGAGCTTTAACACTTCTTCTCTTGGATTTGTTAAACCCATGATGATTAGTGAGTAGTCTTAAGGATCTTGGGATAAGGTAGATTAGGGTGATCTAAGGTTTGATTAGTGGTGTTTAGGATTAGATAATCTTATATTTCTTCTTGTCTAGAGTCCCTAATACTAGATCTAGCTTGAAAGAGTGTATCTAGATCACAAGGCATTTCATGAACACCAAGTGTTTGATGAAATGCCAAGACCAAACTAGACAAGAGATTTATGTTCCTAACCTAAGACATTAGTTGTTTAGGGTATATCTTTGGTTGATCTTGTTATGATTCTTAATGCTTGCTAATTTTTAATCCACAAATGATGATTTGCTAATGGACTTGATAATTAGCATAGTGATTAGTTGCTTGAAAGAGAACTAATCTAGATTAGAGATCTATTGCCTAGGGATTAGCTTCTTGAGTGAATGAACACCACTAAGTGAACTTGGATCACCTTATATCATTAACCTTATCTCTTGTTCCGCTTTTGCTATTTGGATTACATCTTGCTTAGTTGTTTTACTTGTTTAATTTTGGATACTTAACAACAAACTCCCTTTAATTAGCTTAACTTACATAAATTCCTTGCATTCTTAGTGGTTAGAACTACTTCCCAATATTGGATTCGATAACCTCTTACTACATCGTTTAGAGGGTATTGATACCTCTTTGGATTGCAAAAATCCTTGTATCAAAGGTCCACCAATCATAGTTTGCCATAGATGTTGTTTCTTTGATGGTAGTAATGTGATCCAAGTATACTTTGATTTCTCATCTATAAAGGTCACAAAGTATTTGTTTCTATCCCTAGACATGCAAGGAGAGGTCCACACATCCGAATGCACCAAATCAAAACAATGCTCATAGATAGTAGAAGATTTAGGAAACACAACTTTGCAATGTTTGCCAAGAATACATGCCTCACAACTAGTGTGATCAAACGATATATTAGGCAACATTAATTCAAGTGCTCTTCCATGAGGATGGCCTAGTCTAGCATGCCAAATTGTATCAACATTAGCTACATAACAAGAATTAAAAGATAAAGCATCCGAATTTTGTGGTGGCTCTTCGAGAACATAAAGTTCATCTTTGGATCCACCTTTCCCAAGTAACTTCCCACTTTCAATATCCTGAAAATGAACATCATTAGGACCAAAGGTAGCATAGCAATTAAGGTCTTTAGTAGCTCTCTTAACCGATATTAAGTTGGATTTAAACCTAGGAACATACAACGCTTCACTTTTCTTGTTAAATAGTTCTAAATTTCCTTTTCCTTCTATAGGGATTCCATCACCATTAGCAATCTCTACCCTGCCCATAGCTGGTTCAATCTTGTCTAAAAGCTTAGGATTACTAATCATATGATGAGAAGCACCCGAATCTACAACAAGTTTACTACTGGGTTTATGAGAATAGAGAGTGATACCAGAGTTGTGGGGTTTGGAATGCTTTGATGAAAGCTTCAAAGTCACTCTTCCGCACATAGTCCACGGAGGCTGCCATGGTTGCTCCTCCTTGAGGTGTGGATATACTTGCTTGCTTAACTTCACCACCTTGAGAAATATTTGCTCTTGGTGGTCTCTTGTATCCTTCGGGCTTTAAGTGAGGATGAAGAGTCCAACACTTATCCATAGAGTGGCCGGGGAGCTTGCAATGCTCACAAGACTTTGAACTCCTCTTGTCATACCTATCATGCTTGTTGACTCCTTTGTTGGCTGTCACAAGCTCGGTTTTGCCTCCAAAGAGACCATTGTTTCCTTGCTCCTTCTGGAATCGTGCACACACCTCTTCAAAGTTTGGCAACTTGTCATCTCTAAGGATATGCTTGATGAGATCATTATAGATAGGATCCAAGGTGAGGAGAAGGCCAAAGACTTTGTCTTGCTCGCGCCTCTCATTGAGGATCTTCACATCCGGGGTTAATGGTCTAAGCATATCTAACTCGGACCATAGAGTTTGGAACTTCCCAAGGTGGTCGGTGAACTCCTTGCCATCTTGATGAAAGTCATTGATAGACTTCTTAATTTCAAAGATTCGGCTTAGATTTGATGTATTTCCATACACACCCTTGAGAGTCTCCCATAGATCCTTTGGGTTCTCACAATAGGAGTAAGCTTCCAAGATAGACGTGTCTAGAGAATATTGAAGGAGACTAAGCACGTCTTGTTGATCTTCCTCCCACTTCTCTAACTCTTCTTCTAGCTCTTCATTAGACAAGGACTCCTTGTCTTTGCCCTTCTTCTTGAGGGTCTTCTTTGGGCATTCGCTTGATTCGACATGCTTCCAAAGTCTTCTACCACCAATGGCGGTTTTAGTGGTTCTAGACCACAATAGATAGTTGTTTCCCTTGAGAATAGTAGGAACAACCAAGAGTTTTGAGTTATCAGTGACAAGAACACTAGAACTCATCCTTAAAGAAACTGAAATTTCGTTTAGGAATTTCGTCGAACACCTTGTGGCCTTTTTGAAAGAAACTGAGAATTTTGAAAGAGAATGAGAATTTTGAAGATTTTGAAGTAGAACAAGAGAAAAACAAAGAGAGAATAGAAGAATTAAGATCGTTGCTCTGATACCATGTTAGATTTTAAGAGAATAAGGTGGAATGATGAAGAGAATAGAACTAGAGTAGAGAGAATAAAGAGAATAGAGAGAATAATGGAGAGAATAAGTCTCCAAGAGTTAGTTTATTGATACATGTTACATCTCTCTTTATAGAGAATCAAAAGAGAGCTTAATTACAATAATAAAACTGACTTTAATTTGAAAAAGAGCCGTTGGAGAATAAATAGAGCTGTTGGAGGAGAGGGAGGAATTTAATCCACATGAACTTTTGTCCTGGAGGCTCTGTGTTGACGACTGTGTCCTCGACACAGAGACTTGCTCAAGTTCCTGAAGATCCTGTGTTGATGAATGTGTCCTCGACACAAAGACTTGCTCAAGTTCCTGAAGATCATGTGTTGACGACTGTGTCCTCGACACAAAAGCTTACTTCACTTTTCATTGGTCAATAATTATATGGTTTTTATCTATATTATACAAAATATCAAATGTTTCAGTATTTGATAATGAAACGTGTGTACAGTGAATACAGACGATCAGGGGGATTATTTGCGACCGTTGAGATTGACTTAAGAAATCAATCAAATCATGATGTAATGGGTTGAATAAACATGATGAGATTTTGTAAATGAATAAGACTCTAGGGGGTGTTATTGGTTTGTATATTTTAATGGATTTGGAAATCCAAACCAAATATTGTGTTATTGGTTCTATGATTTTAAAATTCATATTCAAATATTGTGTTATTGGTTCTATGATTTTAAAATATAAGTTAATATCAAGTGTTATTCATTAGTAATGATTTGATTTTAATTTAGATTTGAATGGATTTACAAATGTTTTTAAGATTTGAATGGATTTACAAATGTTTTTAAGAGTAAAATACAAATGAGCAAAGAAGCCAACACATCACTCTCCTCCACAGCGAAAAAGGCAGTTTCAAGATGGCAAGAAGACAAAGGATTATTGTATCTAATAATCTTTTTTTTTTATTAGTAAAAGAAAAACAATGAAAAGTCTTTTTTTATTTTATTATAAAACTAAAAAATTATTTTAAATCAATTGGGTTGATTTACAATAATCCGCTTATTTGATTTTGAAATCAACTTATTTTAATTTTAAAATTCACTTGTCTAATTTTAAAATTAATGGATTCATTAGAATTTTCAAATCTGAGAAAAATTTCTAAATTCATTAAAATGCAAAAACCAATAACTAGATTTTTATAAAAAAAGTATCCTATAACCGCCAATTAATCTAGTATTGAAGTGTTAGTCAAGAAATAATATCTAGTGAGTTGTCTATGGTCTTATTTTGAAAAAAGAAAAAACAAATCCACCAAAATACGTCTCGACTTAGAACATTAATCTTTGTTAGAAGGGTCTGGTGGAGTTAAATCCATAGCTGCATATTATGCATTGATTACGTCAGATTATTAGAGACTTAGCCACTTAGGACTCCAATGAATTAGATATTGTTTATTAATTGTGGATTACATAAGTCAGTAATACAACAGCAAAAGGGTATGTTTTGTTTACCTAATAATTCATTTCCAAAAATCAGCTGAAAAAAGTATTTGATTAATTATACACGTATTTTCTTCTATAAGCATCATATCAACTCTCAATAGCTTTACTTACAATGCATACAATAATCCATTAGGTGTATATACACACATACATACATATATATATGTATATGCACATATATGTACATGTTTCGACTCATATATATACACAAGCAAGCGAGACACTTCTACCAAACACATATATAGATCAAGAGAGAGAGAAAAAAATGGTAGAGATCAAAAGCGGTGAGAAAACGCGCGTTTTGGTGGTGGGAGCGACGGGTTACATAGGGAAGAGGATCGTAAGGGCGTGTTTGGCTGAAGGTCACGAGACTTACGTTTTGCAACGGCCGGAGATTGGTCTCGACATCGAGAAAGTCCAACTCCTTCTCTCCTTCAAGAAACTCGGTGCACGTGTCGTCGAAGCTTCTTTCTCCGACCACCGGAGCCTCGTTTCTGCCGTGAAACTCGTCGATGTCGTTGTCTCCGCCATGTCCGGCGTTCACTTCCGTAGCCATAACATCCTTGTCCAGCTCAAGCTTGTTGAAGCCATCAAAGAAGCTGGTAACGTCAAGGTAATAAAGTAAAGGTTAAGATTTGTTCGTTTAGAAACTTGTGGGGTCAATCTGTAAAACCTTAAAAGAAAAGGAAACACACGATGGGGAGAAAATTAAAATTACTTTTTACACAAAAAAGGGTTTTAATCATTTTTTTCTTAAAGTACTTTGGGATGGTTATCTATTATTTAAAGTGATGATAACATTCCATAAAATTAATTGTTTCAGCGATTCTTACCATCTGAATTTGGTATGGATCCACCACGTATGGGACATGCATTACCTCCCGGAAGAGAAACGTTCGACCAAAAAATGGAAGTGCGTCAAGCTATTGAAGCTGCCGGAATACCTTATACTTACGTTGTTGGTGCTTGCTTTGCCGCCTATTTCGCCGGAAACTTATCTCAGATGGAAACTTTACTCCCTCCCAAAAAAAGAGTTAATATTTATGGAGATGGAAACGTAAAAGGTAAATAAAATTATATAAACTCTCGAACACTAAATATTTACGTTGTTGACAAACAAAAAAAAAAAAAAACTCTCGGACAATCTTTCCATTCTTTCCTCCTTTTTTTTTTTCAACTATCCATTTTATTAATCAAGTTGTGCCGATTAGGTACGAATACCTCACCGACATGATCTGATTACATGGTAACTGGGTCACAAAGGCCGACCCAGTAGCCAAACCCTTACATAAGAAAAATACCTTACCTAAGTGAGATACTGTCTTGAGGGGCCCATCACGAAGGGAGAAGCCCAAACGCGAGGGAGGGTGGATTCGAATCTCCACTCTGAAGGGTTGGCAACAAAGGACGGATGGTCACCGTGCTCCTTCCCGAGAAGTCTCCGAGAAGACGAGGACCCGGATGCAATAACATCGCTCCGAGCCATCTAAAAACCTGAAAATAAAACAACAACTAGATCGGGCTTGCAGGAAGTGGCACCGCCGGGCCGGTTAATTCCGCCGGAACCTGAATCCGTCCCGCTACAAAGTCCCAGAATCGGGTAGTGAGTAGTAGTTGAAAGAAAGGAAAGCCCGTTGAAGAAACCTCCGTTTCATAGATCCGCCGTCCTCCAGCTTCACCTTTACAACTGATGATTTGAGCAGACGACCCTCGTTTCTCCAACCACAAAGAAAATCATACCCGTGGACCGCCGAAAAAAGTAATAAGTAAACCGGATACAAGAACCTGACCAGAAAACCCGATTGGGCCTGGTTTAGGAAAACTTAACCAACAACATCAGAAATCGACAACCAAGGCTAAACCGACTTGAGAACCGGAGCTAAAACCAGCCGCCGCGAAAACCCGCCGCCACGAAAACCCTAATCACGATAGAAGAGATCTCACCGCCGGGAGACCGCCACGAGCTGCCCACTCCACCACCAGTCAACAACGCAACCAGACTAACCACCATCACCTCAGGAGGGCTGTCGCCACGAGCCCAACCACCACCATTCAAAGACACGGGCTTCAACCCCACCGGAACAAACGCTCCGGAAACCACCAGTCAAATCCAGACAAATTAATCCGCCGTCGAAAGAGCCTGATAGATTTAAATAGATTTTACAGTTTACCCTAATAGATTTCAAAACCAATCAATGTTAACGGTTTTATCTTTCTTTGTAGTGGTGTTCGCGGATGAAGACGATATCGCAAAATACACAGCAAAGACGCTAAACGATCCACGAACATTGAACAAAACTGTGTATATGAGACCTCCCGACAACGTTCTCACGCATATTGAATTGGTTCAGATATGGGAAAAGCTAACGGGAAATGAATTGGAGAAAACCAATATTACTGCAAAAGACTTCCTTGCCAACATTGAACGTAAGTGTAACAAAAGTGTCATAGCACAAATTCATATTCAGCAATAGATACGTAATGGGCCAGACTTTATGCCTATTTAATACATAAAGCCCACAAACGTTATTTGATTTTTCCATGTATATACTACTAATAAATGTAGAAATGGAGATTCCACACCAAGCGGGGATAGGACATTTTTATCACATATTCTACGAAGGATGTCTCACTGATCACGAAGTCGGAGAAGGCGAAGAAGCTTCTAGTCTCTATCCAGACGTCAAGTACAAGCGCATGGATGATTACTTAAGAATGTTCCTCTAATTACTTTTGTAGAATCGCGTGCATAATAAATATGCATATCATAAGTTTGAAGTTTTCTATTTTGTTACTCAAAAATAAAATATATTCGTTATGCAATAAAAATATCTGATATATTTGCTTTTATTATTAACAACCATACAAGGACAACTACAAAAATTCATTACGCTCAAACGACTAAAAGATAAAAATAAAATATGATGGCATCTATTTTCACTTCTCTAAAGAGAGATGGTTTAAGAAAGCCTTAAGTTTTACAATTTATAAAGTTCTAAACAATCACAAATGCACGGTTATGCAAAGTGTTACTATTCCTCATTCTCATTAGAGCATGAATATTTGTTAGTGGCAAGCTCCGCACTTCTGGTTTAACATGGTTTAAACTGAGATTGACCCAATTGAAACCGGTCGACGATAATTTACAAACTGACAATGATATAGCCCACATTGGCTCGATTACCTGCCTCAGAGTCCATTAAGCCCGATTCCACTAAGTCGACATCGACCTCCTAAATAAACGGAATATTTTCATATTTTCTCTGAAAATATGAAATCTTCCCGATCCAAACTCGCGTAGGAAAAAGAAATCACCAAGTATTAGCCGACATAAGATCTTATTGATAGGAAAAACCCTCCTCATTCAAAGAGAATCATGAAACTGATTAACGAGACCTAAGAGATTCAGAGCTCCGAGTTTTCCGGCTTTAGTCTTTTAGTTCTCTCTTGTTTTCCGATTAGCTCGTCGATCTCCGATGACTTAATTTTCTTTGTACTTCACCGATACACTTAATAAAACGAGATTCAGATCCTCTTTTTGTTATTTATTTAACTTAGTTAAGAACCACGTTCAACAATATTATAAGCAAGCTTTCTTATTCTGAAATCGAAACAGAGCTATCATGTTGGTTCCATGTATTCCGAAAAAATGTTCTCCCTGCTGGCTCCATGTATGAAAGTGTGAGTTTGGCTCCCCTAGATAGAGAGAAAGCTAAAAGAAAGAGGAGATTACCGAATTTTGTGCCAAATATAGGCTTTTCGTTAGAGCATCATTATCGCACAACCCCAATGGGTTTCTTAGAGTTTTCTAATAATTAAAAATAATATAAAATATTGAATAGCTAAGAGACTCATCAGAACCGTCTTCTAATTTAGAGACGTAAGAGACCGTCCCTTACGCTAACCCCACCATTTTAATACTAAACAAATAGCTAAAAGACTCATTTGGGGTTGAGCGATAATAATGGCCTTAGTCTTCTCCTCTTCCACCCACTCTATTTTGGGTGTCTCTTTGGCCTTTAAACGTACACCCGAATCCAACAAGATTTTCTCGTCTAAAACTCCTCTTCATTTAATTAACTCATTAATGATAATTTGATAAGACTAGGAATAGAATAGAATAGAAGAGATTGAACAGTAAAGATGATACTAAATATTTGTCTTTTGGCACTTTTGCTATACAAAACGTACAAAAAAAAAGAACAAATTTGCGGCTATAATCATATAAATACTAGGATTTAATCCGCGCTAATTATAGCGCAAAGTAATTTTTTAAAAATAAATTATTTTCAAATTTAAGAAAATTGATTTTATCTTAATTTTACAATATAGTTAACTAATGGTAATAGATAAATCTGTCAATTTGTAATAATTTGTCTATTTAACTCGTTTTGCAGTGAACTAAAATATTATGCGGGCTAACCTGCAAAAACTTATAATCTTGAAAACATAACTCTAATATGCACCATTAAATGACTATGATTCTTGTGTCTAATTTTTATAAAATTAGTAAAATATTTTTCAACTTTTGTTTTAATATATATTCAAATAAAAAATAAAAATTATAATAAAAAATATAGCAAGATTTTGAATAGATTTATTTTCTTTAAATATATATGAATTGATTATTATTTTAATATATAATATTAAAAATAATTAAGAAACTAAATAATAAATAACCTTTTTAGTGCAAAATATATACTTTTTATATTCTAATCAATAATTTTAAAAGACTATTATATCATTTTCTATTTCAATTATTCTTTGTTATTTGTAATGACATTTCATGTAATAACTTACAAAACAAAATTCATTTTTAAAAATGTCTTCTTAAATAATATTATAGAGATTGGACGGGAATAATTTCTAATACACAATTTTAATTACTATATCCGGTTTGAGCCCTTGAACCGATGGAAGAACACATTTAACCGAGAATCAAGCGGTTTTCGTATTGTTATATATTTGTTTAAAAGTTGCAAAAAAAAAAAGGAAGAGATTTTCGTCACTATTTCTCTAATTGAAAAAAGGGTCGGTAAGTCATAGTGGGAACGTGTGACGAAGACTCATTTTCTCTTTTTTTGTTTACACAAAAGAAAACTAGATTAGGACTCATTTTTCAGCTCATCCACTGAAATTACATTTGCCTAAGACTCTCACCGATTGAATGCACAATGGTTCATTTTGGGATGCAATAGATGAGACAAAGGGATCTTGGGTATGGAGGAAGTTGTTAAAAAATGAGAGACCATGCTTAAATCACTTATTATTGGAACATCATGCAAATCTTAGTTAAGATCAATATGATGGATAAGTAAACATAAGTATAAGATAATTTTTTTCCTGTTTCATATGATGAATTTTGAGAATAGGTGAACAATCACCTATTATTTTCTTGCCAAGGATAATACAAAACCAGTAGTTAAAAGGTTGAATCCGAAGAAATTGTGTAAAAAAGGATAAAACTGAAAGAAAAAAAATTGGATGACAATTGTAAGTCACAATGAGGCTGAATAGGACTCGAAAGAGTGCGCCGTGTGGGTCATAACATCGACACTTCAACGCATTTTAAACCTACTTCAGAGCATTTAGAGATTTACAAAACTAATACACCATTTGGATCTATTATTATTTTAATCTATGTCATCAAAAGATATTAAATGTTGAGGATTTGATAATGAAACAAAGTTATCGTGTGTACAATTAATCTAGACGATCAGGGGATTAATCTTTGTGACAGTTGAAATCAAATTTAAAATCATGATGTAATGGGTTGGATGTAATGTTTGTTAATGAATGCATGCATAAACTCTAACTCGTATAGAGATATTTGCTCTGATTGGTAGTATAAATTATTATTGAATTAGTTTGAGTTAAGGTCTAACTCATTGATAATTCAAAAATCTTATTAATCATGAATTAAAGTAAAATTTTAAAATTGAATTAGACTTGCACTCAGTTTTTTTTTTGTTTTTATCGACAACATAATTAATAGGACTTAAAACTTACACTGAGTTATAATTTATTTATTATTTTGAGTTATGAGTTATGAGTCTTATGACCTTTGTAAAATTGTTAACTCCAAATTTAACCCAATATCAAAGAAAATGTGATTAATTAGAGTTGGAGTTAGATTTTATTATTTCCATTTTTAATAATTGTAACTATCCAACGTTTTTTCCTGTTAATTCCATTTTAATAATTCTAATATTTCCACCCATTCTTTTTTAGTAAGAGTTTAATTATATTCGTAAAAATAAAAAATAAACGTATTTGCTAATTTCTTATATTATTCATATACATAAATTAAAACGGAACACACAAAATAGGTTATTTGATCAAGCTCATCTACCTAAACCGACACCCAAACTCAAACCCGAATCTAAATATGTCTCGACTTATCTTGATGCGCACGTATGTAGTTTAGCATGAATTCATTCTTCTCTTTCTACAAATGTCCTAAAGTTTTGAATTTTGTTAGAATTTTTCTACTATATATACAAGAGTTTCACCTCCAATGTAGAACAAATTCCATTTGTTTAGTTTTATGCTTATCAAATAATCCACTTTGGACATCCATTCTAATTCAAACGAATTCCGTTCTTAACATATGAATCTATTATGTTATAGTGTTCACGGCGAAGAATCTAACGATTTTAAAATCCTGTCATCCAACAATTGAGTTGATCGGAAAAACTACCAGAATATTGGTCAAAACTAATTTTTCAAAAACAACTTCCAACAAAACAAAATCCACTAGAATATACACGTACGTCTCGAGTTAGAACAATTTAGTATGGTGGAGGGTGTCCATAGCTGCATCATTCACTGATACATCAATGTGTTTATTTAGAATAGTATATGTATAAATTTTTTTTTTGTGGTAAAATGTTAAATTTGTAATTGCAAACAAAGCTCTTTGACTTGGACTTCTGAATAATTTCTCTGATTTATTACGAAAGCAGAACCATGGCTTATATAGCCTTACAATAACAGACCTCCTAAAATTACTCCAGAACAATAGAACAACTAAGCATTACTACATTACTCAATCAAATCACTAACCATTACCATATGACTCGGACTTTTATTGACTCAACACCAACACCAATCAAGACACGACTTCTTCAAACTTCATCTCCTTTATTTTCGGTCTGATTTGCTCTAACAAACCCTCCCTAAACTAAGCTTGGTGCACAAAGCTTAGCTTATCCGACACAGAGCAAATCCCAAGCTTGCTTCTCAAATTTCCGAACACCTCACGCTTCAATGGCTTTGTGAAAATATATGCCACCTATTCCTGTGACCCACAATGCTCAAGACGAATCACTCCATCTTTAACTAACTCACGCAAAAAAATGAAAACGAACTCCAATGTGCTTGCATCTTCCATGAAACATTGGATTCTTAGAAAGTTTGATTGCCGAAGTGTTGTCACAAAGAATAAGCGTGCTTTCCTTCACTTCATATCCCAAATCTTCCAACATCCTCATAAACCAGATAGCTTGACAAGCACACACTGATACAGCAACATACTCTGCTTCCGTTGTTGAAAGTGTAACAATTGGTTGCTTCTTTGAATACCAAGCTACTACTGCATCGTCCATGAGAAAGACATAACCTTAAGTGATTTTCTTGCTATCACTATCTCCAGCAAAATCACTATTAGTGTAAACTAATAGTTCCTCATTTCCTCCTCTACTGTACCAGATACCAAACTCCATGGTGCCCTTTAGATACATCAAAACCCTCTTAGCCGCTTGCAAATGTACATAGTAGGTTTAGACATGTATCTACTCAAGAAACTTACAGCGAATTGCAGATCGGGCCTTGTTGTCGTGATATACATGAGACTTCCTATTATCTGCTTATAGAAAATTTCATCAACTTGTTCCCCTCCCACATCCATGTTGAGTTTGCTTCCAGGCACTATCGGATTGAACACTAAATTGCAATTCTCCATTTTAAAGCGCCTCAAAACTTCAGATGTATATTTCGATTGAGAAATACGAATTCCTTGAGATGTCTACAACATTTCAATTCCCAGAAAAAACCTCATTTTTCCAAGATATGACATCTCAAACTCCTTTTGCATTGACATCTTGAACTCCCTTATTATTGAGACATCATTTCCTGTATAGATTAGGTCGTCCACATAAATGCTTACAAGCAGAATATTACCTTGCTTGTTTGTCTTGAGGAACAACGTTTCTTCATTCCGAGACTTCTGAAAACCCTCCCTGAGAAAGTATTCTTCAATCCGACTAAACCAGGCCCTTGGAGCTTGCTTTAACCCATATAACGCCTTATGCAACTTGTAAACTTTATCGTCACACCCTTCTACTATGTATTCTTGCGGTTGTTGGATGGAGACATCCTCCAAAAGAACTCCCTGGAGAAAAGCCGATTTTACATCTAATTGATAGATGTCCCAAGCCTTCCAAGCCGCTGTAGCTAGAATTGTTCTCACTGTATCCATTAGTGCAACTGGTGCATACACTTCTGTATAATCAATACCATGCTCCTGAGAGTAACCCTTCGCTACCAAACACGCTTTGTACTTATTCACTTCTCCATGCTCATTCAGTTTGGTTTTGTATATCCACTTTACTCCGATACACTTCGCTCCTTTCGGTAAATTCGTAAGCTCCCATGTCTGATTTTTGATGATCAAATTCATCTCCTCATCCATGGCTTTTCTCCACTTCAAGCTTTTTCTGCTTTTTCAAAGAACGTAGGATCTAAGGGGTTGATTTCGACCATATTCACCTCATCTTCCGCACTCGTCTCTTCTTCCCTTATAATATAATCATTAAGGTAGTTCGGAGGCCTCGTAACTCGCCTTGGCCTCACTTCTCCAGCATGTTCAATCTGAGTTTCTTCCGCGACATTCTCAGGTTGAGTTTCGATATTCTCATCACTTGAATCTCCTCCAGCATCACCGTCTCCACTTGTATCTCCTCCGCCACCATCCTCCTCTGTTTCACTTTCTTACCACGACATGTCATCATCGTTCCAAGTCAATTTGACATTGGTGTGAGAATTTTGATCGTCTTCCCAGTTCCAACTTTTTGTCTCTTCAAACACCACATCTCGACTTATCATGATTTTATTGGTCTTCAGATTGTACAGTCTGTATCCTTTTGATTCTTCTGAAAAACCAAGAAAAACACATGTTGTGCTTTTATCATCAAGTTTACCTCGTTTTTCATCTGGAATATGTACATGAGCTAGGCTTCCCCGAACTCGAAAGTAATCCACACTTGGCTTCATTCTATTCTACGCTTCTTGTGGTGTAACATTTTTTTACGGCAACAGTATGGCGTCGATTAAGGACATGGAATGTCCAATTCATTGCTTCTGGCCAAAAGATTTTTGGTACCTTTCTCGCTGAAAGCATCAATCTGACCATGTTCATAACTGTGCGATTCTTCCTCTCTGCAACTCCATCCTGTTACGGAGTGTAAGTCGTGGTTAGTTGTCTTCGAATTCCTTGCTCTTTGCATAATTCTGAGAACTCATGAGAAGTGTACTCTCCTCCTCTATCAGTTCTCAAGCACCTGATCGCCTTTCCCGTCTCAGTTTCCACTCTACTTCTGAATATCTTAAAATGGCTGAATGCTTCAGACTTTTCTTTCAAGAAATATACCCATGCTTTCCTACTGCAGTCGTCAATGAAGCATAGAATATATCTATTTCCGCTAGTAGATATGGAACTGATAGGACCACAAATGTCTGAGTGCACCAGCTCAAGAACTTCTTTTGCTCTCCACATACTTTTACAGGGAATGGGATTTTGATGATGCTTCCCAACTAGGCATTATGAGCATGTGAACATTTGCGTATCAAAGACAGGGAGACCACGTACCATGTTTTTGCTTTGCAAGGTCTTCATTCCACGATGACTAAGATGTCTGTAACGTTCATTCCATAGCTTTGGTGTGTCTTCTAATGTTGTTTGCAAGCATTGTTGTTGTTGCCATGCTCTATCTTCATCGCTGGTTTGATCAAGCAACAAAAACATTCTATTCAAACTCATCTTGCTTTCAGCTAAGAGCCTTTTCTCTTCATGATAGATTTTGCATGTCCCCTTTTGTATGATGATTGTCAGTCTCTTCTCCTGGAGTTGACCCATGCTCAAAAGATTATTTTTGAGATCAGGTACATAATAGACTTCGCTTATTATATATCCATCTACATTCAACATCAGTTTCACGCTTCCCTTGCCAGTGACCTCCATCCTTTTGTTGTTTCCAAGCTTGACCGAATGTTTGAAATTGCTATCCATATTTGAGAACAGATTTATGTCTCCGCTCATATGGTTTGAACAACCCGAGTCCAGGAACCATGCTTTTCTCCTCATCTTCTCTTGTTCTCCAGTGTATGTCATCAACAACAATTCAGCCGTATCTTCAGATTTTGCACTGCTCTCTTCCTCCTTGATGTATGCCATCAGCAACATATCTTCGTTTTCTTCAATACCGACATAATTTGCTTATTCTTCCTTCTTTGGGAACTCATACTGAAAATGTCCAAGTCGATGACAGTTGAATGCTTCAACTGTGCTCTTGTTGAAAGGAGTTCTTCCTCGGCTGCGACCTCTTCCTCTTCCTCTTCCATTAAAACCTCTTCCACAGGCTCCCATTCCTCTTCCATATGATACGTTTAACACATGGTCATCCCCTTTTCTGTCCTTTTGAACTTCTGTTCATGAACCACCAACGAGCTATGCAATTTATCCAGCAAAATGCTCTCAAATTCTTTTGACTCTTCGATGGATACCACCACATACATGATTTTTTCACTCAGAGTTCTGAGAATCTTCTCCACCACTTTTGTATCAGCCATTACTTCTCCATTGCTTCTCATCTGATTTGTAAAGGCCAAGACACAAGTGAAATACTCTTCCACTTTTTTAGACTCTTTCATCTCCAGCACCTCAAACTTCCTTTTCATCGAGTCCCATATTATCTTAGACGTTCTCCGGTCTAAGATCTGTTCAAACGTTACTCTATCGATGGATTGATAGAGATAGTGTTTGACTTTGTGATCGTTGGTTTTGGCGTCGTCAAGCTGCTCCCTCTGTTCTTGTGTCAAAACCGTTGTGACCGGTGGCTCCTCGAATCCGGTCTCGATTAGTCTCCACAATCCTCTGGCTCGGAAGAAATTCTCCATGACTTCACTCCAATGATCCCATTGTCCATCGAATTGGGGTAGCTTCATCTTATCATCTCCCATCTCTCCTTACTCTCGTGTTTGAAGCTGCGACTTCTTTTCTCCCTTTTTGTTTTTTAAAGTATCCAATACAGAGCTCCGATACCAATTAGTAATTGCAAACAAACCTCTTTGATTTGGACTCTGAATAACTTCTCTGATTTATTACGAAAGCAGAACCATGGCTTATATAGCATTACAATGTCATACCTCCTAAAATTACTCCAAAACAATAGACAAACTAAGCATTACTACATGACTCAATCAAATCACTAACCATTACCATATGACTCGGATTTTTATTGACTCAACACCAACACCAACACCAATCAAGACACGACTTCTTCAAACTTTATCTCTTTTATGTTCGGTCTGATTTGCTCTAACAAAATTTATATGTATAATTTACTAAACTTCTATCATTTTTTCCAAAACAAATCTGAAATATAGCTAAAAATTATAAAACTTACTTTATTAAACACGTTTTACCAAAATTAATATTGTCTTAAAAAACAATAAAACCAGGAGAAATGTAATGTAGAATCTGTTTTGAACGTCAAGAAATTTTAATACTCTTATGTAACTCACTGAGATATAGAATTACAACGAATGGTTATGATCTAATCATATGCTTTTATCACATCACATGATTTCAAGAGTATCATCTCTATATTAATATTTAATGAGTCAATTAGAAAATGAACTTTATTTCGTAAGTTATTACATATTATGATATTACAAATAAAAAAAGATAATTGAAATAGGAAATGATATAATTGTTTTTAAAATTATTGAAAAGAATATGAAAATATTTATTTTCAACTAAAAATATTATTGCTATTTAGTTTTTTAATTATTACGATATTAAAAATATTATAAATTTTTAAATAATAATTAATCTATATATAATCAAAAAAAATTCTATTCAATATCTTGCAATATTTTTCACTATATTTTATTATATTTTTTATGAATATATATCAAAACAAAAATTGAAAAATATTTTACTAGTTTTATAAAGAGTTAGACACGAGATTTTTTTTTTAAGAGTTCGTGGACTGATCACAAGGGCCAGAGTTATTAAACGGTGCATATTGTAGTTATGTTTTTAAAATTATAGATTTTTGCGGGTTAGCTCGAATAATATTTTCTTACACTACAAAACAGGTTAAGTAGATGTTTGGAATAAATACAATCCTTCATACGTGGGCGAATTATGTGTTGCCACGTATCATGACTTTTTTGTAAGTGTGACCCCCTAATCCATTAGGTGTACACACACATACATACACATGTACATTGATAATCCTCCATATTTTCTTTTATATGCATAAATTATAATATCAACTATCGATAGCTTTACTTACAATGCATACAATAATCCATTAGGTGTACACACACATACATACACATGTACATGTTTAATTTTGACTCATATATATACACAAGCAAACGAGACATTTCTACCAAAACATAGATCAAGAGAGAAAAAATGGGAGAGAACATGTAACATCCTTAAACTGGGTATCAAAAAACGGACCGATTGAATTTATTAAGTCCGTAAGCCCATTTTAAAACCTAGGAAACCCTACTTATTGTCTCTATAAAAAGGAGAGGAAGCTGAGAGGAGAGACACAGTTGAGAGGCGTGGGCGAAGCCCTGCTCGTTTTGTTCCTTACACCATAAATCCTAGCCGCCTCCATAAGCAAGTTGTCGCCGCCATCTTGAGGGACGATTTCCCGGCGAGCGGTATGGAACCAGGTGACGAAGTACCTATCCGTGGAAAGCCCCGAGTCTCAGCTTTCGAGAAAGACCAAGATTGTCACGATCGGAGGTATATGTCAAACGTTATCGTCGTTTCTTTATATTCGCTGCAGTCTGCTCGAATCTCTAATCTGAGTAGTTTCAGTAGGAAATGGAAACGGATGGGAAAAACTGTTCGGATTGATTTGAAAATCAGTAAGGATCTTCCTGACTCTCTTATTTAGATAATACAGAAAGCGTTTCATCATTTGGAGTTGTGATATGAAACTTATGGATGTCTTCTCAGGCCTGATCGGTGCAGTGCGGATCTGCGACCAGTGAGAGGAGAAACCGATCTGGAAGTTCGGTAGAGATCCGATCAAGCTGATTTTTGGTAAGGATATTTGTTACTCATAGATCTAGCCCTCTGTGAAATATCTTAGTGTTCTACCTTGTGGTTTGGAAGTAATGTTAGTTTTACCGAGACTGTTCTGCGCATCGCACATGTTAGACCAGCCTAGCGAGATGAGTTGTTTGGATAAGCAAATCAATCTGGATCGACCTGAAACTTTGCAGCGATTATAAGGACACATGGATCTAGCTCTCAGTTGAAGGATAACTGATTTGAGCTTCAGGAGCTTCGGCAATCGTGTTATCAATATGTGACTAAGGTGAGGATTAGATATAGGTTTTCCATACGTTGATTCATTCCTTTTTGGTATGT
This sequence comes from Eutrema yunnanense, assembly GCA_002933935.1. Classification (NCBI taxonomy): domain Eukaryota; kingdom Viridiplantae; phylum Streptophyta; class Magnoliopsida; order Brassicales; family Brassicaceae; genus Eutrema; species Eutrema yunnanense. The sequence goes on along the minus strand of PKML01062532.1, from coordinate 63,906 downwards.
TGAGTCTAGATCTGATTAGGCTAGGGCGTGTTACGGAGTACGGACACGTTTTCTATGTGCATTTAGTTAGATCTGCATCTGCTTAACGAAATGAGTTAGGAAAGCATTAGATGAAGAACATGCATCCTTGATTGTCAATCTGCTGTGTGATCAGTATGTGTAGTGTAGTTAGAAAGAGGTGATCGTCACCGGAGAAGGGAACGGTGGTACGATTATGTTTGTTGTGAGCCGAGACTTGCGGAAGAAGTCAGCTTGCATCGGGGTGGGTATTCCCGGGCCCAGAGAAATATGGTCCAAAGTGGACTGGGCTATGAGATGCCGTGTAAATATGGTCCATGGTGGGCTTGGCTATCGAGATGCCGTTGAAGTTGGAGTTATTCCCTTGCGTGTAAATTGTTTGTGCGCTGGTAGAGCGTAATGTTTGAGCTTGGTTAGATTTATTCTTAGCATATTTAAAAAGTAATGTTTGGATGTGTTGAAAGTGTAGGTTTAGTTCTCACTGGGTAATCCAAATTACTCATCCTCCTTCCTTATTTTCAGGTGAGTCCGATGAGGACGAGTTTGAGTTGCTGGAAGAGTAGTTCCAGTGTGGTGCGCGTTTTCGGGATGGAGTTTTATTCGTTTTATGCGGGTTTTTGTTATTTAAATTTTAAAGACGAGCGTTGGTTTTATTTGGGTTATTAATCGTTTCGAACTATGGATTTATTTGTCAGACTGAGACTTATTATTTAATGGAATAAATGGGATTTATGGATTTAATTGTTAGATCGGGTTTGGTTCTTCTCATAACAAAACGAGCGTTTTGGTGGTTGGCGTGACGGGTTGCCTAGGGAAGAGGATCGTAAGGGCGTGTTTCGATGAAGGTCACGAGAATTATCTATTATTTAAAAGGATAATATTTGTAAAGTTGATTATTTCAGCGATTCTTACCATCTGAATTTGGTATGGATCCACCACGTATGGGACATGCATTAGCTCCCGAAAGAGAAACGTTTGACCAAAAAATGGAAGTGCGTTTAGCTATTGAAGCTGCCGGAATACCTTATACTTACGTTGTTGTCGCTTGCTTTGCCGCCTATTTCGCAGGAAACTAATCTCAGATGGAAACTTTACTCCATTTGGTTGAACGTTTCCCTTCCGGGAAAAGCTAACTAATCTCAAATGAATTCATATTCAGCGATAGATACGTAATGGGCCAGACTTTAGGTCTATTTAATACATAAAGCTTCTTGTCTACGAAGGATGTAGAAATGTAGAAATGGATGATTCCACACCAAGCGGGGATAGGACATTTTTATCACATATTCTACGAAGGATGTCTCACTGATCACGAAGTCGGAGAAGGCGAAGAAGCTTCCAGTCTCTATCCAGACGTCAAGTACAAGCGCATGGATGATTACTTAAGAATGTTCCTCTAATTACTTTTGTCAAATCGCGTGCATAATAAATATGCATATCATAAGTTTGAATTTTATTATATTCATGTTTTGTCGTGTTACTCAAAAATAAAATATATTCGTTATGCAATAAAAATATCTGATATATCTGTTTTTATTATTAACAACCATACAAGAACAACTACAAAATTTCATTACGTTCAAAAGACAAAAAAAAAAAATATATATATAATATATATATATATATAATATATGACGGCGTCTATTTTCATTTCTCTAAAGAAAAGGTTCAATAAAAATTTAAGGTTTACAATTTATAAAGTTCTAAACTATCACAAATGCATGCATAATTTAAACTAATTCAATAATAATTCATACTACCAATCAGAGCTAATATCCCTATACGAGTTAGAGTCTATGCATGCATTCATTTACAAACACTACATCATTTATAATTGAAATTCTATGTATATGTATACAACCCATTACATTATGATTTTAAATTTGATTTCAACTGTCACAAAGATTAATCCCCTGATCGTCTATAATAACTCAACACACGATAAATTTGTTTCATTATCAAATCCTGAACATTTAATATCTTTTGATGATATAGATTAACATAATAATAGATCCAAAAGGTGTATTAGTTTTGTAAATCTCTAAATGCTCTGAAGTAGGTTTAAAATGCCTTGAAGTGTCGATGTTATGACCCACACGGCTGATAAATTGTATTTTTATCGGTTTCTAACATTTTGTTTTTGTATCTTTTGTCGAGTCAAAATGTCATTTTAGAGTCACGTAGTTATTGAGTTTTTTTAGGTTTTAGGTCACTTTGAAAGAAAATAAGTCGTTTCAGATAAAAATAAGCATATAGAGATGCAGAGACATCAGAAATTTGGCATTCATTTAAATATTTTCCACCAATGGATGGAGCTCAAATTTTGACTCAATATAGAGCATTGAGTTATCTTTCATTTGGAAGTGGTTTAAGGCCATTCCAACGGTGCAATCAAAATTGTTATGCCAATTTTTATGAAGACAGTCCAGTCTGACGAGCAGAAGAAGCATGTGCAGGAAGGGCAAACAGATCGATCGATCCACATATGGATCGATCGATCTGGTGATTTTGCGGACATTTTTCAGATCGACCAGACTCCTCTGGATCGACCGGTTCAAACCCAGATCGACCGATCCCCCTGGGATCGATTGATCCACTTCCCTGGCTAAAAATGTAATTTTGGACTTCCTATTTTACATTGAAATCATCCCAACTCGATCTAATCCGACCCAAGACCTATTTATACTTATTTTAAGCCACTTTCTAAGGTTACGCTTTATTTTTCTACATACTTTTACATCTCTTTCTTTGGGGAGACGAATCTCTTAATATATAGGCTTTTGAGAATATTTCTGAACTCTAGTTTATTATTTCTATTGGATTATGATTTCTTCTTCATCTATTTTTGGTTTCTATGATTCTATGTCTAAGTAATCTCCCAGTTAGGTTAAGGGTTTCAAATGAATTCATGAAATCGATAGTTAGGGTTGATTAGATAGGGAATTATCTGTTGGATTCTTCATCTAGGTTGTTCTTAGTTCATGATCTTATGATATTTAACGCACCGAAAGTGTTTGTTTAAATAGCCGAAAGAACCTAGATGGGTAAAACATCCTTAGCCAATGTACGTTGATGTTAAGATGTTTTGTGAACCTATCAAATCGGACTAGAATGCATGCTTAGAACTTTTGAATTCAACGGGAGTTACTCTTCATAGATTTAAGCATATGGGTTAATACTTTGGGAAAAGTTTAATCTAATCATTGGTTTGAGTTCTATAACGATTCTTAATCAATTCTATGTCTGAATAATTTTATTTGTTATTCATGTTTCCTGCAAATTGACCATGGGCCTAGCGCTTTTCTCATTTGAATTTACACTGTTTTTAGTTGACATTATTAGTTTTAGAATTTACAAAACCACAATCATTAGTCATTCGTCTTAGATTTAGTTTTTTCTGCATTCTTGTAGTGTTACACTTGGTCTTTGTAGATTTGATCCATACATTACTATTTCGATTAGTTGTGCTCTTGCCGTAGAACTACAGGGTTAAACCTGAAGTGTTTCAAGTTTTGGCGCCGTTGCTGGAGACCAATTACGTTGCATACGAGTCTTGAACGAAAGTTCAGACTAAGAATTACTTTTTTGTCATTACTAACTAGTTTTATTTTTGCTCTTGACCTTTTGGGAAGCAACCAGATCAGCATTCTTGGATCACTTTTACACCAAGTCCAAAACAGCCTCACTCATGATTAAAATCACTCAATCTCAGCACAACGTGGGTGAGCCTTTGAATGAGCAAATTCAAAGGTCCAAAACGGCGAAACTGCTGATATTGTCGACCCAACACTACGCGGGGAATTTGACGAAAGCTCACCAAATAAAGTCGTTGACATTGCTTTGGCATGTGCGAACCAGACAGGTGGTAACCGCACTAGCATGAAGAATGTTATTTTGGATCTAAATGAGTGCTTGGAGTTGGAGTCGCTCGGACCCAGAGAGGTTACTGGAGCGGCTCATCGTTGTTCCCAAGCTAGACAATTGCGACAATATCATGTCATGAGATTAGTATTTGGTTTTCTTATTTTGTTGAACCGCTCTTATTTAAAATTATTATTATTTACTGTTTTATTATATTTCACATAATTACTACTTTTTCATTTTTATGTCTCATCATTCTTGATAAAGATATCAAAGTTTCACGTGCATAAGAAAATTAATGGGTGGCAAACAAGATTTCTCTCGACTGTTGGGAAATAAATACTCATTAAAGCAGTCAGATATGCGATGCCAGTGTATTCAATGAACTGTTTTGAGTTACCAAAGGAACTTTGCTCTGAAATAGATAGTATGTTGTCACGTTTCTGGCGGGGAGCCACTGATGACACCCAGAAAATGGCTTGGATATCATGGAAGAAGATGTCCCATTCGAAAAAGACTGGTGGAATGGGATTTAGAGATCTCCATAGATTTAACCAAGCGTTGCTAGCAAACCAAGTATGGAAACTACTACGACGTCCAACAAGTCTACTATATCACCTTCTGAAAGGAAGATATTTTAGAAAAGGAGACCTATTATCGGCGGGTCCAGGAACGCAGCCGTCTTACGGTTGGAGTTCGTTACGTTTTGGCTGCGAATTGCTAAGAAAGGGAGTCCAATTTAGGATTAGAGACGGTGAAGACACCAACATGGCTACTGATGCTTGGCTTCCAACTTTACCACCATGCCCACCAACTCTTATAACAACTATGGAACCTGAGATTATGGTGCAAACTCTAATTGACCCAACTACTCGACAATGGAATGAAAACAAACTAAATGATATAATTGATCCTATGGATCATCATCTAATCCGAAAGCTTTTTCTACCTTTACGACCGGTTAAAGATGACCATCTATGGGCCTATAACGCTGATGGGAATTACTCGGTTAAATCAAGTTATTGGCTAGCATCGAATCTCTGGTTGGATGAAGATGAACCATGTCCACCGTTAGCGACATCTCCAGACATTGCAGCTGGGATTTGGAAGCTGAATATCGTTCCTAAATTACAACATTTTTTATGGAGAATAGCATCAAGGGCAATTGGTGTTTCGGAAAACTTACGACGCCATAATATTATGGTGAACCAATATTGCAACCGTTGCTGCACATAGGATGAAACAAGCAATCATTTATTTTTTACATGTGACTACGCAGCGACAGCTTGGAGAATCATAGGCCTGCCAACATATATTCTTTGCAACCCCAACACTCCAATTGAAGAAAAAATTCGGTACCTCTTAACTCTTCATCATAATAATAAAATCGATAATTTTCAACGTTCTCTGCCATTTTGGATTTTGTGGCGGTTATGGAAAGGACGCAATGATTTGTTATTCAACCAAGTGAACATTGATATACAAGAAACAGTTAATCGAGATGTTACATATACAAGAGAATCCGTGATGTTAGAGGAGGAAAATGAAGAAACTGAAATCCTAAGACATGGATCATCTCGATTAAGTCGATGGCAGAAACCAACACAAGGATGGGTTAAATATAATTATGATGCATCACATTACGAAGGAGACAACGATTATGGGTTAGGCTGGATCATACGAAATTCCAATGGAATTTTTCTCGATTGTGGAATGGGTAAATATCAAGGTGGAATGGGTAAATATCAAAGTCGAATTTCAACAGAGGAGGCTGAACTTTCTTCACTACTTTGGGATTTACAAGCGTCATGGGCATTAAGGTACAGACATGTGGAATTTGAAGGTGATAATCTTAATGCCACAAATCTTCTTAATGGTCATGGGTACAATATGAGACTCCAACACTACATTGATGCGATCAACGATTGGAAATCAATGTTTTCTGAAGTTATGTTTAAATTTAGACATAGAGAAGCAAATATCGCTGCTGATTCTTTAGCTAAAAATGCTATATAATGTAATTTTCAATGGGCTATGTATCATACATGTCCTCATTTCTTACAAACTTTTGTAAACAATGATATGAATTTCGATAACTCGCACATTTATACGGAAAAAAAAGAAGAGAGATCAAAGTCTCATAGTTATGTTACTAAAGTCTCATATATACATATATATATAAATATTAATTGATTCGTATTTAGTTTATAATGTTTGATGATTGTATAATGTTTGGCATTTGGTGTGTCATCATTCGACCATCTCTCTGTGGAAATTATATCTATGGGATTCTTCTCTTCTATTTTTTTCGAAAGTTTGGACTTTGGATTATAGTTTCCGGTCAAATTAGTCGTTGATAAAATGCACATGCATATATAAAATCGTCTTATTTGAATTTGATTTCGAACAAACTGAAACATGTAATTTTATCATCCTTTGATTGAGAATATCTATAAATTATCCACTACTACGTACGTCACATCTTTCTTCGAACCGCGATTTCGCCAAACAAATCGGTAAATGATTAAGTCGTGGCTATGTAAAGTCAACTATTTTTGTTGTGGATAGAATTAGAAAGTAAACTAAATTGGTATATTTGTTTAATGTTTTTTTGAAGTCATAGCAAGGCATCATTACTAAGCAAGCAATAAAGTGGATATACATAGAATAGTGTTTATTGGCAACGTTAGGATAAACTCGGATGACCGCATCAAAACATGTTACTAATCCCAAAACCTTAAGCAAACTTCAATATTTTATAAATAAAAAAGAACACCACAATAATACAACACAGAATGATAGAACTAGTAATTTCTACTTCAAAATGAGTAACATCATTTTTTTCTTTCTTTTATTACTAAGACAGCCAAATGACATATATAACATAATAATTGAATATAAACTACAATTTTGCAAACTTGTATGACAGGTAAAACGTATAGAATTGTACACCATTTTACCATTTGGGTTTTGCCAATCAGAGTTCTAAATTAATTATCTAGATCGTATAATATTGATCATGTACGTGATCAATACATAAATTGCCATTTATGTAAATGTATTATTATAGATTGAAATAGAAATTTTGTGGTAGTCATGAATAGACACGGAAGGACGACATGTGATGTTTAGAATTTAGAAATAAGGAACGAGAATATCCTTTTCCGTGTATAACCGCTCTATGCAACCACTCCATACTTACGTTCCGTGACCACCTAAAAGACTAAAATACAGATAGATATAATACACTTTACAACAAAGTGGTCATGTGAAGGGCCCTTCTCGATTTGTTTGTGGTTAGCTCGCGGCAAAGGTTTTCTGTTTTGCTGTGTTTTTTCGGTAGTGGTCTTTTGATCTGTCGGGCTTGAGCGACGGCGGCTCTCCATTGACGGTGGTTTTCTTCTTCCGCGGCTCTTAGGGTTTCGGTGTTCCCAGGTTATTCCGGTTTCTGTTTCGGTCGGGTTTAATTAGTCTTTAAAATACTTTTCGATTTAACTTTCATAACCAGGCCCAATTTTGGGTTTAATGGCCGGTTTACTTTTTTGTATTAAAAAACAAAAAATCCCCTCAAAATTTAAATAAAGTCTGAATTTATTCAAAAAAAAAAAAGTGTTAAACTCCTATTAACTGAAATTGTTGTAAAGTTAACTTAAAATATTTTTAGTGGGTAAAACATTGGATTTGGTGTTGTCCAAATCATAAAAATTGTTGTTTGAATTTATTCACACTTACAATGTTGTGGTTAGTGTTCATAACCAACTTTGACATAGTGTCTCCTACCAATTTTCCAGTGGCGTTTCCGACAAAATCTTTGGTCGGAATGATCGGATTTTGGGCATGGTAGAATTGTTGCTATGAACACTACAATATGGTGTATTCATATGTTAAAATCAGAAATCATTTGAAAGAAAAATGGAGGTTCCGTAAGAATAACTTAAAAAGTTTGAAAATCTTGAAAATGTGAAAATGTGAAAATTTGCTTGCAATCGCGTAAACACTTTTTTCTTCTCTTTCTGAAATAAGTGTTGTATTGATACTATTCAGTATTCACACAAATTAACGAATATGCTAAAAGTTTGTTTATACCATACCAAAACAAATTTATTCTTAGTATGTTGTTTGTTTTTTAAATATTTTCATTTGTCTTTATGCTTACATTAAAATCTAAAACAATATATATTTTAAAACATATAACAATGTTTTTTTTGGATAAAAATAATGTTAAAACTACTTTGAATTTAAAACAGATGAAGTATAAAGATATAACCACTTTCTTCGTAATACTTTCTCCATAATCGTATAAGGTCTGCATCCAAACGTAATATTGTACGTCTTTTATTAGGGTACGATACTATTGAGATACGATACGTATCTCACATAAATTTCCGTTCTTGTGTATACGAGGAATTGTTAATATTCTCTTTGTGAATTAGACGAGTATATATAAGTTGAATAAGAAAAAACCTTTTCACTTTTGTACTTCTCCTTTTCTATTTTGCCAACTTTCAAATTCTTCGTCTATACTGTAACTTTAGCAGTATACACCAATATTAAACAAAAAAAACACACCAATATTAAACATATTCCATTCCGACGAATGTTATTTTCCTCGACAAGAAGTCTCATTGAATCATATAATATATAACTAATAAGTTATGCAATTTTCCTATGATTTATGTTTACAATCATAGTTTTATTTATTTATTATTACTAACAATAATAAACTGAACACACATGACGTCAAAACTACAAGAGGGTTCGAATGATATAATCGGATGGAGCATCACCATCGGTGATACCCAACCGGGTGTCTTCCTGTTTTTTTTTTTTTTTTAATTTAAATAATATTATATTTATTAATATTTTATTGTTTCGACGAATCACGCCGCAACACGTGGCAATTTCGGAAAGATTCAATGTCTTCGCAGAGAGAGACAGTGTTTTCTTAAATTTTATTATAAAATATGTGGAAGACATCCACATAATTGTACAATGTGGGTGGTCTTATGCTAACGAGTTACGACCTAGATCGCCCTTATTTTAGAAGGCACAAAAGTTTACTACGGATCGATCTTATTTCAAAAAAATTATTCTTTGTCGACAAAACAATTTTTCTTAACCAAAAAAAAATAAAATAGAGAAGTAAACCCAAAAACTTTGCCTTTATTCGAAAAGTTCATAAAGGCAACCTAATTTTAGGGGGGGTTATTGGGAGATTGATTTATGAAGATTTTTAGAGTCTAAGATTCTACTGTTATTGGTTTGTGGATTTTTACATTCTTAATAGATTACAATGTTATTCGTTTATGGATTATAACATTCCATTGTTATTGGTTTGATGATTTTTATAATCTAATCAAAATCCATTGTTATTCAAAAAGTTTGTATTTTAATGATTCTATGATTCTGTTAAAATTTAGTGTTATTGGGATATGGATTCTTTACATTTTAACTTATAAAACATGATTTTCAAAATACTACCTATATCCCTTGGATTCTCAAAGTTTGTTATAATAGAATTCGTTTATGGATTGTTTAAATACACAAAATTCTCTGCAATCTCTAAAATTCAACAAAACTCTATGCAAATTTGACAAATCTGATGACTTTTGAAATCAACAAAACTCTCTATAAATCCAACTCCCAGTAACCCCTAATAAAGTATACAAAAAAAGGTCAGAAAAATTAATGTAAAAGGGAATTTACTAAAATTCACGCGTGCTATCAACTTTGGTAGTTGGCACTACTATGGTCTATTCTCATTTCTCACAATTCGTTTCTAGGAATATCGTCCAAAAAGGCATAAAAATTAATGATTCAATATCCAGTCTTTTTTTTTCAATAAATTTAAGATATTCAATAAATTTAAGATATGATGATTCGAGGCCATTTTGAGGTTTTTTTTTTTCTCATCTCTTGGCTATGGACGTGTTCCAAATAAAAATAATGTTGAAAACAGAATACAATAATGTAAGGGGACTTAAAATATTCACAAACAATAATTTGATAATAACATATTTTCCATTCTTTTAATTTAGAAATTAAATTTTAATTTTAATGATATTCCACTATGGTAATTATTATGTATAATATCTTATTATAATACGGGTCGATGTTTTGCATTTTTATTAATAAAAATCTAACAAATACATCATCCCCATAATTAATAGGCCTAGGCATTTGGATCTTCAAATTGGTTCATATCAGTTTTTTCGGTTTTTAGATAATTCAGATAGAGAGATTTATAATCCATATAAAAACCGAAATAATTTGGTTTGGTTTGGTTTGAATAAATCTCGGGCCCATGTCGTTTATGGGAATACAAGTAAGAACCAAAAATTATCCGAATTATCTGAACTATTTGAACTAACAAAAAAAAACTTGAATTACCCGATATTTTTATCTTAACTATTCAAACTAACCGAAAACACATGAATTACCCGATATTTTTATATGAACTATCAGTTTAAAAAAAAGTTGGTCCAATTTTTAAAAATTTGTTTAATTTTGACATATATAACTAAGGAGGACAATTGGGTATTTTGATTATTTTCGGTATTTCAATCTAAACATACATAAATAATATCTTCATATCTATAATTGTAATTTTGGGTATTTCGGTTATTTAAAATCTAATTATACATAATATTTTAAAGGGCAATTCTACAAAATAGCACAAAAAAAACTAAAAGTTCCCAAATTTAGCACCCAAGAGTGAAAATCATAAATATAGCACCAATTTTGACAATATTAGCACAAATTTAATATAAAAATGACTTATAATCATTTTCTAATGGGAAAAAACTAAACCCTAAATTGGAAATAGTGAACCCAAACATAATGTTTAATTCTATTTTAAATTTATTTTTGGTAAATAAGTATTTTTAAATAATTAGTTGTGTTATTTTTGGTATTTTAAATTTAGGGTGCTAGTTTTGGAACAAAAAATAATTTTTGTGCTATTTGAGAGTATTTCTCTATTTTAAATATATAATTATATTTTAAATATTTTGGATATCCATTCGGATTTCGGTTCAGTTTCGATTAGATTCGAGTATCCAAATATTTAAAAAGAAAAACTATTCATATATCTATAACTATTCGGTTGGGTTCAATTTTTTCTAATTCAATTCAATTTTGGTTCTCTTCGGTTCCGGATAATTTGTCTACCGCATTCCGGATAATTTGTCCACCGTATATATGCATGGATATTTAAATATAATAAGTTGCCAAAAAAAAATATGATAAAAAAATTAACAATTTTACTTACCTTAAAAAAAACAGAATAAAATAAAATAACTAGAAAGTAGAGAAACTCCTAGACTTCGATATTCTCATCTCTCTTTCTCCTTCACGCCACTCTCATCTCTCTTCTCTCTTCGGTGTTTTATCAATGGCGACTCTGCAGGACATAGGAGTCTCAGCTCTGATCAACCTCTTCGGTGCCTTCATGTTTCTAATCGCATTCGCTGTCCTCAGAATCCAACCCATCAACGACAGAGTCTACTTCCCCAAATGGTATCTCTCCGGAGACAGAAACAGCCCCCGGCGCTCCGACAGAACCCTCGTCGGAAAATTCGTCAACCTCAACTACAAGACTTATTTCACTTTCCTCAATTGGATGCCTCAAGCCATGAAAATGAGCGAAACCGAGATTATTCGTCACGCTGGTCTCGATTCTGCTGTTTTCCTCAGGATTTACACTCTCGGGTAAAATCTCTTCTCATCTTCTTCTCGCAATTGGGTACTTAAAAATCTGCGGAATTTCGTTGAGACGTCTGTTTCTCGAGAAAATGAAAGGAAAAAAAATCGAAACTTTTCCTTTTAAAGAGAAAAAAAATCGAAACTTTTCCATTAAAAGAAAAAGTTGATTGCTTAACCAAATTTCTCTGCTAATTACGGGAGCCCTTTATTTGTTTTTTCCACAAAATTTATTTAATTGGTAATTTGTTTTCTTTATTTTTTGGGATTCTTAGTTCTTATGGTATGTATGAATGAGTCTATGAGATACTGTTGAATTCTCCAGGAAAAAAAAATGTGAAATTTCCGAGAAAATTTAGGTTTTTTAGTTGTTGTTGTTGTTCTTGTTGGTTTTCACTGGGATTGTAATCTCCAAGAACGATTTTTTTCCGAGTGACAAATTCCCGAATTTCACGGTTAGAAGAATCTTTACTCGTCAGAAATATTGTACTTTATTCTAAACACAAAAATAATAATCTTACAGCTAAGTTTCAGAGTTGTCTGCTCTGTATTCCATAAAGACAAAGAAAAAGCAATAATAGAAGTTTCGTTTGTTGTCACTGTTTCGTGTTTGTTTCCTGAGAAAGTAGTCACCTTTTAGAAATATTCATTTTTCCCCGGGGAAAGTTACTGAGATTATTTATGAGAGAATCTGGATAAATCTACAGAAAAAACCCATAAATGTTTTATTCTAAAACTGCTTCTTTTTTTCTTGTTGGTTTTTGGCAGCTTGAAGATCTTTGTACCAGCCATGGTATTAGCGCTCGTTGTTCTTATTCCAGTGAATGTATCAAGTGGAACACTTTTCTTCTTGAAGAAGGAGCTTGTGGTCAGCGACATCGATAAGCTCTCTATATCAAACGTTCAACCTAAATCCTCAAAGTGAGCTTAGTTCTGAAAAATTAAAGCTTTGCTAATGAAGATCGATGATTTTCACCGGCTGAGAGATTAATATCTGTGTGTGTGTGTGTGTGTTTAGGTTCTTCTTCCACATTGGAGTAGAGTACCTTTTCACGCTATGGGCATGTTTCATGCTCTACAGAGAATACAATAATGTGGCAATAATGCGTCTGCAGTATTTAGCATCACAGCGTAGGCGTCCAGAGCAGTTCACTGTGAGTGAAAGCTTCAAATTTCAAACATCGATAAGTGTTACATCGGTGTTTTTTAATACCACTGGTTTATTTGCAGGTTGTTGTGAGAAACGTCCCTGACATGCCCGGACATTCAGTTCCTGATACCGTGGATCAGTTCTTTAAGACAAACCACCCTGAGCATTACCTCTGTCATCAGGTAATTTGTTTCTCCTCAATCCCCTACTTTTATTATTATAAGTTGAATTGATAGACTGTATTACCGTGTGTTTGATCATTGATGGATCATATCTTCTTGTTTCAGGCAGTTTATAACGCAAACAAGTATGCAAAGCTGGTGAAGCAAAGAGAGAGGCTGCAAAACTGGTTTGACTATTATGTGCTGAAGCATCAACGGAATCCGCACAAGAAGCCTACTTGCAGAGTTAGTATATCCACACCTTTTGTTTAGCTTTTTGAGATGATTTGATGTGTTGATTGCGACGAGCGGCTTGTGTTTTTCCAGACAGGGTTTCTTGGTCTATGGGGTAAAAAGGTTGATTCCATTGAGTACTACCAACAACAAATCAAGGAGTTTGACCACACTGTAAGCAGTTCCGTTGCTTTTAATTACTGCTGACACAAAATAAGCTTCAAACGTTAACCTCATTTCAACACTCTGATATTGATACAGATGTCTTTGGAGCGCCAAAAAGTTCTCAAGGACTCAAAACTGATGCTTCCTGTTACATTTGTGTCGTTTGACTCACGATGGGGCGCTGCTGTTTGTGCACAGACGCAACAGAGCAAGAATCCGACATTATGGTTAACGAGTAGCGCTCCAGAGCCTCGGGACATCTATTGGCAAAACCTTGCGATACCTTTTATCTCTTTGACCATCCGGAAACTCGTCATTGGTGTCTCAGTCTTTGCCTTGGTCTTCTTCTACATGATTCCAATCGCTTTTGTGCAATCTCTTGCCAATTTACAAGGCCTCGATAGAGTTGCACCTTTCCTCAGACCTGTCACTAGATTGTAAGTCCAGCCATCTAGTATCTCGGTTTTTACTTCTTGGTATATTAGATCCTTGACTCCATCTTCTTGGTTTTTACTGCAGGGATTTCGTTAAGTCATTCTTACAAGGTTTTCTACCGGGTCTTGCTCTGAAGATTTTCTTGTGGATTCTCCCGACGGTTTTGCTGATTATGTCGAAGATTGAGGGTTACATCGCTTTATCTACCCTTGAGCGTAGAGCAGCAGCAAAATACTATTACTTCATGTTAGTAAATGTGTTCTTGGGAAGTATCATTGCCGGAACCGCGTTTGAGCAGCTGGACTCTTTCCTTCACCAATCACCATCTCAGTATACAACCTTTTAACTTCTTTTAATTCTCCAAAGATTTCTAACTTTGAATTAAAACTCATGTCGCTCTTGTTTAATGCGTTTAAACAGGATTCCTCGAACCATTGGGGTCTCCATACCAATGAAAGCTACATTCTTTATCACATACATAATGGTTGACGGGTGGGCTGGTATTGCGGGTGAGATTCTCCGGTTAAAGCCCCTCGTGATTTTCCACTTGAAGAACACGTTTCTTGTGAAGACCGAACGAGATAGAGAGAGAGCAATGGACCCTGGTTTTGTTGATTTCAAGGAGACTATTCCATCTCTCCAGCTCTACTTCCTCTTGGGAATTGTCTATGCCGTTGTTACTCCCATTCTTCTTCCCTTCATTTGTATATTCTTCGCCTTTGCTTACTTGGTCTATCGCCATCAGGTTTGGTTTAAGATTCATATCACCAGTCGCATCTAACTCTCGCCTTAATTTCGAGTTTTTCATGATGATCCTTTCTTGGTTTACAACGCAGATAATCAATGTTTACAACCAACAATATGAGAGTTGTGGAGCATTTTGGCCGCACGTTCATGGCCGCATAATCGCCAGCTTGTTGATATCTCAGCTTCTGCTTATGGGACTTTTGACTTCTAAAAAGGCAGCTGACTCAACGCCATTGCTTATCATCTTACCAATTCTCACACTTTCTTTCCACAAATACTGCAAACACCGCTTCGAACCTGCCTTCCGAGAATATCCTCTCGAGGTAAAGAAAGAATCTTTTCAAGGGCACATCATAACCGGAAAAAAGTCTCTAGCTTCTTAGAAAACCCGCGTTTACCATTCTCTTCCTGACAAAACCCCGTGTTTATTGTCATCCTGAAAGAAGTTTCAAAGCGTTCATACAAAAATCCGCGTATATCATTGTCTTCCTGAGAAAAAGTTTCAAGCTTTCTTACAAAAACCTGTGTTTATCATTGCTCTTGCTGCAGGAAGCAATGTCAAAAGACAAGCTGGAGAAGGAAACAGAACCGGAGTTGAACATAAAAGCGGATCTTGCAGATGCTTACTTGCACCCGATCTTCCACTCATTCGATCAAGAATTAGACGAAGAAGAAGAAAAAGAAAGGCACCGAGAGGAGGAGATACCGGAGGTAAGAGTGGACAAACAAGAAACGCGGTCGTCTAGTCCTGTGACCGAGCTTGGTACTCCTTCCCACCACCATCAAGTCTACAATTCCTCTTCCCCTTCTTCGCACTATGCTTCAGCTTACGAGCAGTCATCGTCTCAATATGAGTACCACTACGAAGCTCATCGGTATGAGGAGCATGAATACCGTTACAACTAATCAGTAGTCAATGATAATTAAAAGGTCTTTGTCTATTTGGTCTAGGTTTAGGTTACTTTTGTTGATGACTCTGATTTTGGTTGTTCTAAGGCTAGGAGATTGGTTTTAGTGTTGTCCACTTCAATGGATATCTTGAAAACTTTTGTTTTTTTTGTTGTAATTGTAAATTACATTCGAGTATGATGAATGATTTGATTTTAGAAAATGTTTTGACAAAAATTAAAGTAGAGATATTTCTTAACCGAAAAAACTAACTCGAGAAAGACAAAAGCGCTCATCTTTATTGTCTAGAACTTTCTCTCTCGTCCATACAAAATCTCGTAATCCAATTCCCCATCACAAGAAGTCATTAAACGTGAAGATGGAGAAGACTACGATGTGTCGTCTCGCAGAATCACAGCCACGTCTTCGTCTCCGCTTCCATGGCTACTCCTTTAGCCACTCCTCTCTTATCTCCTTTATCTCTCTCCGCTGCAAGAAACCGCCATTTTTGTTCCAAGAACCGATTCGATTCGAAACATGGGAAGAGTTACTACCAATCCAATGGAATCCAGAAGCTGAATCTATCAAAATCTCGTGACCCTAATGGACAAAGTACGAAATTTCTGCAAATGGGTCCTCGAGAGATTAGTTTTAGGAGAAAACTCTCAGTTCAAGCCATGGATGGTGCAGGGACAGGGAACACATCAACGATCTCTCGTAACGTAAGTTTTAACGATGAAGATTCCATGTTGTTTACTTACCATTTTTTGGAGTTTCGTTGGTTTTTTATGTTGTTGTTGCACTTGCACAACAGGTGTTTGCGCTAATGCACTTGTTGGTCTCACTTGGGATCATACTTGCTGCAGACAGTTTCTTGAAGCAGGCGTTTGTAGCAGCGTCCATCAAGTTCCCAAGCGCTTTGTTTGGGATGTTTTGTATATTCTCTGTTCTTATGATATTGGATTCCTTTGTTCCCGCTGCTGCAACAAGTTTGATGAATTTCTTCGAGCCTGCGTTTCTGTTTATCCAGAGATGGCTTCCTTTGTTCTACGTTCCTTCTCTTGTCGTTCTCCCTCTTTCCGTCAGAGATATTCCGGCGGCTTCCGGCGTCAAGATCTGCTACATTGTAGGTATAGAATCTCTTGTTCTTTTGTTGGTTTTTATGGTAATATATATCTCTTCTCTTTTTTTATTCGTTTTCTATTCGATACTGATCCGATGTTTAATGTTTGATCTGAATGCTTGTCCAGCCGGTGGATGGTTGGCGTCTCTTTGCGTAGCAGGTTTTACAGCTATTGCTGTGAGAAAAATGGTGAAAACCGAAATGACAGAAGCCGAGCCTATGGCAAAACCTTCCCCATTTTCAGCACTTGAGCTATGGAGCTGGAGTGGAATCTTTGTGGTATCGTTTGTTGGTGCTCTGTTTTACCCTACTTCGTTGGGGACAAGCGCAAGAACTTGTCTCCCTTTCCTTCTTTCGTCAACTGTTCTAGGTTACATTGTCGGTTCTGGGTAAAATTCATATAGTCTCCTTTCTCATCAATTTTTAAGTCTCTCTCTTCGAGGTTATTCTCGATGTCTTATCTTTCTTTTTTTTCCAGGTTGCCATCTTCTATCAAGAAAGTTTTCCATCCGATTATCTGCTGCGCGCTATCTGCAGTACTCGCTGCTCTAGCTTTTGGGTATGCTTCAGGATCTGGACTTGATCCTGTTTTAGGTAAAGTCAACTTTATGAAACAAACTAGAAGAGAAAACCCTAAAGAAGAACCTAAGACAGAAAGAAAAGCTTTTTGTTCACTACTCTTTAATGGTGACAGGAAACTACCTTACCAAAGTAGCATCGGATCCTGGTGCTGGTGACATATTAATGGGTTTTCTTGGCTCCGTCATTCTCTCTTTCGCTTTCTCCATGTTCAAACAAAGAAAGGTAAAACAAACAACAAACATGTTCTGTTTTGCTTTAGAAAACTGGTAACAATCTGTTTGGTTTATCTGTCTTCTTCAGCTCGTAAAGAGGCACGCAGCTGAGATCTTCACATCTGTGATCGTTTCAACGGTATTCTCGCTCTACTCCACTGCTCTTGTTGGACGTTTAGTCGGTTTAGAACCATCTTTAACGGTATCAATCCTTCCTCGCTGCATCACGGTTGCATTAGCCCTTAGCATTGTATCACTCTTTGAAGGTATATATGTTTTTCTTCTTCTTCTCTTCCTCCACCGAAAACATTAAATAACATCCCTAACGACTTTCTTGGACATTTTCAGGGACCAATTCGTCTCTTACAGCAGCTGTAGTCGTTGTGACTGGTCTGATTGGAGCTAACTTCGTACAAGTTGTTCTTGACAAACTGCGTTTACGTGATCCAATTGCTCGGGGAATCGCAACTGCTTCAAGGTGACTCCTTTTCCAGATTATCTTTCACATTTTGAATCAAAACGAGGCAAAATCTGTTAACATTCTTTGATTAGCCATTGATGCCGTTAGGATAAAAAGATATGAACTTTCTTATTTCTATGGCCAGTGCTCATGGACTTGGAACAGCAGCTTTGTCGGCTAAGGAGCCAGAGGCTCTTCCCTTCTGTGCAATTGCTTATGCTCTCACCGGAATCTTCGGATCGTTACTGTGTTCTGTCCCTGCCGTCCGGCAGAGTTTGCTGGCGGTCGTCGGCTGAGGCATGATGACGTGGCGACACACGATTGGTGGTCTCAGAAGCCGGCGAGTTACTTAAAAATGGGAGCAGTTTGGTTTGGATGTGAAATAAGCTTTTTATCAATGAAAAAGATGATGGGAAAATGCTTATATTTTTTTTTTTGTATGTAAATGTTGTGAATTTGTAATGGAAACAAAATATGTAAATTTAATATTTCAATTGAGAGAAAACTCAAAATCTCAATTATCAGTTATAGTGATGAAATAGTGATAAAAAGCACTAAGAAGTTTTAAGATATACAACAATTACCAACAAAGATTTGATTACTGGAGCAGAGCTGTCTCCATCTTTGTCCCGTTTCACTTCTTAAAATCATATACACATTTTTCTTACTTATCCTACAACTGGACCCTAGAAATTATGTTTATTTCAGAGGAAATTTGGAAAAATATTTTCAAGGAGATTTTATTTTTAAAACTACATTTTATTTTTAAACAACACTTCTTTCTAAATATAACTACTAAATTAACATAATTAGAAGTTTATAATAACTAATTGGTCGTGTTGCAAATGCATCTTATCTCTCCCTTGATTCCGATTTTCAACTAAATGATGTCCATCTTAATCATTCCTTAGCAAAATCCTCTTTCAAAATATTGTTCTAGACCAAGTAGGAATTGATGATTGTAGAGAATGTGGTCGTCGAAAAGTAATTCCTTGTCCCAGTTCAAAGGGACCTTGAAACCCATGCCACCGTCTCGGGGACATTTCGCCCTTAGGACTTGATTTTTTTTAGGATTTATCGATGAATCGCATGCGTTTGACCGCATCGTGACGAAGAAGCACACAATTAGACCAATGGTATGTGCACCTTTAGACAATCAAAAACAGATAAACAAAATGTTACTAGTAAAAATGATCTTATCCAAATTAAATCAAAATTGGAAACAAGGTCGACCCTAAAATTTCCGGGGTCCTATACGAAATAAACGATACTTTATTTTCTAAATTTTATTTTTTTAAAAAAATATAATATTTGATGATTTCAAATATTATTAAAATTAGAATAAAACATAATTTTGAAAACACATTAACAAATACCTAATGTTTGAGAAATGCTAACTTATAGTTGATCGAATAATTCTCATCTCTACCATAACATGAAAATCAAATGTCAAATATATTCAGTTTTATTTAATCAATATAATTATATATCAAATATTTTCAAAACATCAAATTGATTTTATTCAGTTATCATTAAATTTCAGTTAAAATTCTACTAATACGTTATTACTATTTTAAAACGTTAAAATAAGAAGAAACAAAACAAATTGAAAAAAATAAGCATAACATATGCAAAACATGAGCAAAAAATAAGAAAAAAATGAAAAATTATTTATCCACACATATATGTGATTATTGATTCTGATTCCGACTAAGATTCATGTGGATATGTCTCACCATGTAAGTTATCACTTTTTCTCATTATTGATTTTCTTTACATTTGTACGGTAAATAAGAATCTTAACAAACAAAAAACATGTGCGATTCTGTTTTAGTGAATGTTCATATTTTTCAATATCATGGAATAAAACATACTGGTTTTAAAATTGAGATTTTTCCACGTCTTGATTACATCGATCATGTTGTTTCAATTCTACTATATAAGTTTATATAGTATATGTGAAATCGAATTCTGGTTCTTGTTTGATTTTAATCATTTGTTGTTCTATGTGTATTGCATGTAGGACTTGCTCGTGCATCCAAGTTGCTCTCCATGATCTCAAATTCTTATTATAAAGAGAGAGAGAGGAACTTATGATTTGAAACTGGTTCGGTTCTTTTAAGCATCATTTCTTCTTGTTATCATAAAAGTTATAGATCTACAACTCCAAATTTTGTTTTTAACTGAAATTAGGTAGATGAGAGATAGACAAAACAAAACAAAACAAAGTGGGAACCATGAAGACTAAAGCCTCGTGAAAGATTCAAGAAGAGAAAGAAACGTCTTATTGAATCAATAGAGAATGACAAGTTGTAAGCAATGTTGCATAATGCTCCCACCCAAACACTTGAGCTAAATCAAGCCATCTATTCCTCAACTCTCCCCTTTACAATATATGACCAATCTATGTATACTAAATTATACAATTGCAACTATCTTTTTATGTCCACATTTATCCTAGATTTGCCTATGTTTTCTCCACATGATCATTTTTCCTTCTATTCTTCTTTCAAACAAAAGTGGGAGTTGATTTTGTACTGGGAAAATCCGGAACCAATATACCATCAATAATATTCAAACCTAGATTAAAACTTTGAGAGCCATAGTTAAATACAATACCTAAAAGAAATCAATTCAATAAAATAAACCAGAAAAGAGAAAATTCTTCATGCTCAAACAACATTATCAGTTGTCATCAAATAGGTTTTCATGGTTCCATATCGGATTTCATTTAAAATTATATAACTGATCTGAACCCGATAAGATCCGAACCGAATTTTTATCGGGTCCTATTCGGTTCCTATTCGGTTCCTATTCGGTTCCTATCTTCTTAGACTTGGGGTACTCGAGAACCGAAAACTCGACCCGAACCCGAATCTAAACCATGGATCCGAATGCCCAGCCCTATGTGTAAGTGATTTTATTGTATTGATTTCATAAAATTATCTGAAATAACAACAATCTTTACAAACAAATTGGTCAAATCGATGTAAAAAAAACAAAATTGGTCAAATCCAACAAAATATTGAGAGGGCAAAAGCGTAAATAAAAAAAGAGGATGACGACGAGAGCCAAAGCTCCAATGGAAGGCGTTAAGCTAAACTCTCTCTCTTGTCTGATTTCTACTCTCAACCACAAAACTAAAATGCTACTAATCCCTACTTCTTCTTCTTCTTCATCTTCTTCTTCGTCTCTGTAAGTGTTCTTCCTTTTTCAACATTCAAAAATTTCCGTCTTTTAATGATATTTCTAACACCCTTTTTACTCTTGTTGTAGCCTTCCTCAAGCTTCCTTCAATTCATCGAATCAGTCTCTGTTCCTCTCCAGTTATGCAATTCCCCATGGTACTTATGCTTTCAGTTTCAATCAATTACTTCGAATCCGAAACTAGGATCTAAAAAGTCTCGAGTCTCTTTGTTTACAATGGTTGCTTCAGAAAGCAGAAAGTTGAAGACTTTGCGACTCAGGGCGAATTTCTGGGAGTCTATCCGATCTGGGTACTGTAAAAGATTCATACTTTTTCTTTCTCATATGAATTAGGGATGATACAACAAGACACCATTGATTGATTGATTGATTCAGGTTTGTTAAGAATAACAATACGACCCAACTTGTGGAACTACCTTCTACAATCGAAGATGAGGAAGATACTGAACCATTATTGCCTGTGGAATTTACTTTGGTTGAGAAAACTCTGCAAGATGGGTTAATCGAAGAGATCATATTTTCTTCTGGTGGTGAAATTGATGTGTATGATCTTCAAACCCTTTGTGACAAGGTACTACTCTTTGCCTTCTTTCTTCTTGATGTTACTGCCAATTATCTCATTAATGGATATATGTAAAAAAAGGTGGGATGGCCTCGAAGACCGCTATCAAAACTAGCTGCAGCTTTGAAGAATAGTTATATGGTAGCTACATTGCATTCTGTCTTGAAGCCACCATCATCTGATTCAGTTTCATCAGGTGCTTCAATTAAGTAACTCTTGTATTCAATCACTATAAGCAACTTATATACCAAGAGGATGTTTTGATGAACATCTTAGCGGATTTTGGAGAAGTTATTTGACACAGAAGGCGGTAATGAGCAGCAGCAGCAGCAGAAGAAGAAGCTTATCGGAATGGCACGTGCGACGTCGGATCATGCCTTTAATGCTACAATCTGGGATGTTCTTGTTGATCCTGAATATCAGGTAACCAAAAAAGAATTGGTTTACACTTTCTTAGGTGTTAATTGCTTCTGTGTTTGAAGTTAATTGTGTGTTTGTTTTTGTTTTTCAGGGTCAAGGGCTTGGTAAAGCTCTTGTCGAAAAACTTGTAAGGGCTCTTCTTCAGAAGGATATTGGTAATATATCTCTTTTTGCAGATAGTCAAGGTAAAATATCAAAACACACCCCATGCTGAAATGTTTGTAATGTATGGATTTGTTCTTTCTTAGTTGTTGAATTTACCTCTCTTTTTTTCTGGTGGGTTTGCAGTTGTGGATTTCTATCAGAACTTGGGGTTTGAAGCTGATCCAGAAGGCATCAAAGGCATGTTTTGGTACCCAAAGTAGTAATTGGTGGATTTGTAAGAGAATGGGATTATATGCTTTCTTATATGGAAGTTTTTAACTGTGCATTTTGTAACTCAAAGAAACAATGTGTCTATTTAAGATTCAAACATGATTATGATCAATAGGACGAAGCTTTTCCTTCTTTTGCTTCAGGAGGTTGGTTCTGGATTTGAATTCTCCTTGGATGCAGTAAAGAAAGAAACTTTGATGGATCGATATAGCGTTGTATTAACTGAATTGTTATTGCTCTGCTATTAACTTCTCTACATTACAGGCTTTTCTTTTTTTTTTATATCTCCACACAAATTACAAACAAGCAAGACCGTCCTTTTTCGCCATGAAAATCCGCGGGAAACAACGCATAAAGAAAGAAAGAAAGAAGAAACTGCGAATGGATTTATCGACGGGTTCTATGCTGCATTTTTTTCCCCTTTGTTTTAGGCTTTAGCAGCTTCTGCACGAGCAGTGGCTTTGTTGGCAATGAGCTGTTCATAGAGATCTCTGATCTTCAATCCAACAATGGTCTGGAAAAGACCAGTCCCGTTGTTGCTACCCGGGAAATCAGCATGTTTGAGCATTTGTTGAGTGACTTCACCGTAAAATTTGGTTGAGAGGTTGCTCAGATGACTCTCCACGTAAATCAGCTCGTCCAGTCTATCGAATTGCCCATCCATCTCCAAAACCGAAACCTAAAAGAAAGAAAGAGAGGAAACAGAGCTAAGAAACTGAATCATATGATACGTAACATATGCAATGAGTCTGATTTTGTAGCCTAAGGAATGAATGAATATACAACGCAATTTCGCAGAGTTTTTTTCAATCACATTTCTGCGGAATCACGATTTTCATTCAAATATGTCATCATATCATATGAAATAAGAACAACATAGTCTATGTATACAATGATTTTGATTGGACCTAATGTCTATGTGACTTCGCAGCCTTTACCTATCATAATTACTAGTCGAAACCGATAAATGGACGTACCTCGTGGTCGAAGTAGGAATCAGGTTCGTAGTTGAACTTAATGCCGGGGTACGAGCAGGTGAGTTTGCGGCCACAAGGGATCCACGAGATGGTTGAACCTTCATCGAATAGGTAAACAGGGCTAAAGTATTTAACACCTTCCTTCATTATCAATCTCACTCTCAACACTTTGCCTTCATTGTCATCCGGAATCAGCTGCGTAGGAAGCACTTCTATGACCGCATCCGCATACTGCTTTTGCGGGTCTGTATAAGCCATTGATACATTGTTAAAACCGGACCAATCGATATATTTTCAGGGAAATGAAAACCGAATATGAGTTTTACCAATGAATGCATCGAAGTCGGGCTTTCGGGCTTCGATACTTGCTTTGATGCTCTCTAAACTGTGACCTCTTTCAGCCATGTCCCTCTGTGATCATCAAACCGTTACAGATTCGGTTGATAGAATAAATCGTCAGCAAAAAAAAACAGTCGAATGAAATGTGAATATACTATAAGAAAATGAATTATTCAAAGAAACGCACCTGGATTTTCCAAGCGAATTTGACCTCATTGCTAATGTCTAAGTAGATACTGAAGTCTAATAAGTCTCTTACTCTCTCATCAAACCTTAAATATTGTAAACATTATAAAATATCAGATGACCAAAACTATAGACTTTATTCGAATAGAATTTAATATTTGTGAAACTATAAGACTTCATGCAAAAAGGTTCAAAGTTCCATTATTTTGATTCTGATACTGATTCTTATATAAAATCTAAATATATCCATCCATTATTCTTAATCATCCAAATTCCGACAAGAAAAGAGACAAAACAGAGTGTGTGTGGCTTTTTCTTACATTGGGTGAAGACCTTCGATGACGAGAATCTTGGGAGGCTGAATAAGCTCAGGCGCATCAAGAAGTCCAGTGACGTGATTATAAATCGGTTTCTCGACGGCGACACCACTCTTAAGAGCTTTGACTTGCTCATACATAAGATCAAAGTCATTGGCGCGTGGGTCCAAAGCAGTGACTCCTTTCTCTTTGCGACCAGTCCTGTCTAAGGAATGGTAGTCGTCGAGACAGATCACAGTGGTCGTGTCACTGATGAGTGTGTTGGAATCAGGGTTCCCGCCTCTCGGTGGCTCGGCGGCGCCGCCGAAGACGCTTGTGAGCCTCCGCATGAAGGTGCTTTTGCCGCATCCGGAGTCGGCGGCGAGTCCGATCACGATGGTTTGTTGTGCGGCGCAAGTGATGATTGTGTTGAATCTACGGTTGGTTTGGGATTGACGACGGTAGAAGAAGACTTGTTTCGAGGAGGAAGAAGAAGGAGAAGAGGTTAAGAAATGAGTTGAATTGAGAGCTTGTGTTGAGTAGATTGTTGAGACAGCCATTGTTGTTGTTTGCTTCCTCTTCCTCTTCTTCTCCGCCTAAGCTCTCTGTTTTTTTGTGAGCTAAAGGTTGAGTGATGAGGATTAGGATAGAATGACAGAAATGTGGGTAACGATTTTTTGATTTATGGGTTTTTGTGTGGTGATGTAAAGATGTGGTTTTTCTTGAAATAAAAATAAATGGTTTTTTTTTTTTTTTTGATGGGGAAAGAGAGAAATGAGAGGAGGAAAATGGGTCTGTAGGAAACAAATGGCAAATTGCAAAGAAGAAAAAAAAAGTGTTTTGTTTTGATATGATTTAGTGTGGTTGTCTAATGAGTGGCTCATGTTTTGGTTTCTTGAAGTAAAATCCTCTGGTAATGTTGTTAAAGATAAGCTATTAGTCTCTTTGTTAAAGAAAATTGTTGATAAGTAAAACACTTCTAGCCCCAAAAAAACCAAGCAACATGTATCTTTACTTCATAATTTTTGTTGGTTTGACTTAATTTTTGATTTGCATAATCCCCTTTGTTTAATAATGATTGGATATTGAAGTTTCGGAGAGTGGGGTTGCCGATGATGAAGCGATAAAACTAAAACATGGTATGGAGAGACACTTGGTGGTTATTTGCTTATTTGCTTATTTTTTGGGGTTTCGGATATTTGAATTGACACGTGGGAGATTTTGATTGGATTCATGGGGATTAGGTGTTTAAGGTCTGAAGTTGGAGGAGAGTGTATTATATGGATGTTAATAAGGGTTCAACCCAGCAGGACTGGCCCGGCCCTTGTCAAAATATTGAAGCCCTGACCCAAAAACAGGGTCGAAAATTTTGCATGGTTTTAAATGGGCCGGTTAGATAAGCTATAAGGGTTGAAACAGGAAATAGAACTTGATATCTCTTCAATTTAGGTTTTTTATTAATTATTTGCACCACTAAGTAACTAATTCGATGATATACAGTAAAACCTCTATAAATTAATATTCGATAAATTAATAAATTTCTCCGGTCCCGAGTCAGGCCAGTATAAAATTTAACACAATCCGATAAGATAATAAGATGGTTCCAATAATTTTTTTAAATCCCTATGTAAATATATGGTCCCAATAATATGATAAATTAATAATTATAAATCTTATGCATACATACCTAAGACAATTTAGTAAAATATGAATCTATTTTTGAATAGTGAAAAGTCGTGTTGTTTCCATTTCAGCCTTCATGGTTCTATTTTTATCAGAGTGGTCGATAAAAGTACTAAACTAATAATTTCTTCTTCCTTAGCTGAATCGTTTGCAAAATTTTGGTCATTTGTAAAGTTTCCAGTAACTATTGCAAAGATAATGTCATTCAACTTCATCAAAGAAACTTCTCTCTTTCCCATGATACAATATCCAATTGCGATGTATATATAATCTATTCAAATAAAATAAAATTTAAAAGATTATGCACAAAACTTTTTTATCTCTATAAATTAATACCTCTATAAGATAATAAATTTTTGAAGTCCCAACATTATTATTAATTTATAGAGATTTTACTGTATATTTAGCTGGAAAAATAAATAATTGACGCGTATTTAAAAATAAATAACGCGGTTCTACATTTTTCCGCCAAAAACGCGGTTCTGGTTTTTTCCGCCAAAAACGCGATTCCAAATTTTTCCACCAAAACCACGGTTCCGTGTTTTTCCGCCAAAAATGCAATCCTGCCTTTTTAAACGGTAATAATCATTATAACTTCCAAATATTTGATTTAGTACACCCCTAATTCTCTTTTAATCGTTGCTAATCAATTTTATCATCTTTGGGAGTCCTTGAATCTATATTAGGGTCGGTGCTGCCTTTCCTCCTCACACTGAGCGATGTTCTTCTGTAAATTAAACGACACGCAAGAGAGTAGTATTAGAAAAAGATCGCTGAGGATATGGAGTGAAGAGGACGAAGAAAGATTGTTTGTTACACGCTCATTAACAGACCGTCTCATTTCAATTAGACCCGGTTACTATAGAATAAAATGGATTCAATAGTCAGGGCTATAGAACTTAATTTGATGTTTTCGAGTATCATATTAATACGCAAAAAACTCATTATAGAACTTAATTTGATGTTCGCAAAAAATAGTTGATATAATTATCTTCAATTTATAGAGTTATATCATTGTAATGTTGTATTGAAAAATGAGAAAGACCACAAATTTTATATTAATGAAATTAATCATAAAATGAAAAGAATTCTAATTTTTCACCTCTATATAAACCACAATTTAGTACTATGTCAATTATACACAAAATTAAAAGTACAATAATCGTATCCAAAACTATTTACTGCATCTCTTCACCAAATTTTTCTTTCAAGGTATATATTTATTTCATCGTAAACTTTGTTTCTAAATTTATGTATTATGTATTTTCACGGGTGATCTAATTTTGTTTTCCATTTTTTCGTTTTTAATTTTTTTTACGGGTTATAAAATATTAAATTACAATACATATACTTATCTAGTATATATATAAAAAACAATGGCTTAAAACAAACTTTAAGGCGGATCACTACAAAAAGGGACAATGTCTATTTTAAGGCCTAATCCGATCTTGAAACACTAAACAACACTTTAGCTACTAATCAAAGCCACTTCTTCAAAACCAAAAGGGAAGTGTATTGTTTTAAGGCCTGTCCGATCTTGATCAAACACAAAAGAAAACAACAACATTTTTGTTTAGTCACGTGTTCAAGAAGGTCTTGGAGAATATCTGCTGGCAATAAGGACTCCACTTTAGGATCCCAAACCTATGCACTTTCTCCACCAACCTCGTACGAACAGGACCCTGTTTCAACCTCAAAACATTTGTTATTTAGTATACACTATTATCGATGTAAAAATAAAAGAAATATAACTATTAAAGTACAAAGTTTTAATAGTATAATGCAAATAACAAAATGTGTTTTTATTTGTTGTATAGGAATTACGTCTCATGCTTGTTTAGTTATTAGTTACATTTAGTTTTTAATTGAAATATGGAGTTTTAAAATAGTTAGAAATATTTAGTTATAAAATATCGTTACTATGTTCTGAGGAAGAAAAATATGATGAAAGACAAAGGAAGAAAATGTAGATCAAGCTAAACCAAAATGTAATAGAACCGATCCACACAAGTGGTAAATTGAATATTTTCAATCAAACAAGAAAGTAAAAAACAAAGTTTTTCTTTTTCGGAGCGTTCAGTTGAGCTGGCTACAAATACCGATGCTGCTAGGCGATGGACCAACCCTAAAAAATTGGTTTGAGACTAAGGAAATCAATTTTTTGTTTTTTTTTGTAATTTTTAAACTGATTTATACCGGTTTTAAACCGGATTATACATAACTATACCGGATTATACCAAAAATTAGTAAATAACCGAATTTACGCAAAATTAACCGAATTTACCCGAAATAAAATGTATTTCTTCCCAAAAACCAAAAAAATCGGTTCATTTCGGAAAAGAAAAAATAACCAAAAAAACGAAAATTAAACTGAACCGAATAAAAACTCGGTTATTTTTGGTAAAAATTTTGAAAACCGAATTCCTAGCACTATTTTATACTATAGATGTATATATTTGTTTTATTTTACATGCACTCTCAGAGCAGAGCGTTTAACTCCTTGTTGGATATGATTTCTCAAGAGAAGTCCGAACTGCGCCAATGTACCTTTGAAATTGGGCAGAGTGTATTCATCCACAAATACTCTGAGATTGAGAAAACAAGACGCCAATGTATTTTTGCTAAAGTTTCAACCTATAAAAACCACACAAAAAGGTGTACTCTATTATACGTTTCAAAATATCCACTCACAGTCTCACATTGATTTAATATAATATACCTCGTTTATGGTCAAGAGGTGAATTTCCGCAGTAAAGCTATTTTCTAGAGTTTTTTTGTTCAACGTTAAACTTTGAATGGTGACAATAGATTTGGCGGTACGGGACAAGTGGTTATATAGGTGCGGTTTGGTTGAAAGAAACGTATTATGCGAGACAAGTGCGGTTAGTGTGTAACAAGCGGTGCGAAACAATATATGAATGGTGAAAAAAATAAGATGCGGTGCGGTACAAATATAAATTAAAAGACACAAAAAAATAATGCTATTCATTACATGTTTGAAAATACATTAATGAATAATGTTAACACTAAATCAAGATTTACTTAATTTACTTGTGCAAATGTTATTTTACTTGTGGATATATATAATTTAAAACAATCAATTTTCAAAAATAATTATATAAGAGCTTAAAATTGCTACTATGTATCTTCTATAAGTGTATATATTATTTACTTAAATTTTCTGTTATGCATATCCTAAGTTCAAAAAGATAATTTATTTTATATATTGGGCGTGGCAGGTTTTTCTTTTTTCCCTAAGTAGGAGTATAATGTTAATCACTTTGCAATCAAACGTATATAAGCATGTGTAAAAAAAAGCTTACTTGTGCAAATGGATCTGTGAAGACTTACTTGATAAAAGAATGTTTTTAGAGTGGAGAAGAGTATTGTATTGGTGAGCTAAGAATAATACATAGGAGAAGAGGTATTATATAGTGTGATTTTTATTATGTATTTTTGATTTGAGCTCACACAGTAGACTCCAGAAACCAAATCAATTACTAAGAGAGTCTTCCTCACAATCAACATAATCCATAAGAGCCACTATCGACAATCAGGTAAGATAAAAA
This sequence comes from Eutrema yunnanense, assembly GCA_002933935.1. Classification (NCBI taxonomy): domain Eukaryota; kingdom Viridiplantae; phylum Streptophyta; class Magnoliopsida; order Brassicales; family Brassicaceae; genus Eutrema; species Eutrema yunnanense. The sequence continues at coordinate 34,555 of PKML01062532.1, read as the reverse complement.
AAAATACATGAAGATTCTCTTCTTTGTTATTGCAAGTGAAAACCATAAGAAACAAATAGAGCAATATTGAGTAGCGCTTACTTGTAGATAATCCAGAAAAGTAAGTTGAGATCTGAAACAAGGCAGCCGTCATGGTCGTAGGATGGAGGATGGAGGACGGAGAAAGTACCGATCTCAGAGGATGGAGGACGGAGGATGAAGCAAAATCAAAAGCAGACGCAGAGCAAAACCTAGAATGTGCGAATCTCGGAGGATGGAAGATGGAGGATGGAGGACGGAGAAAGTATTGGAGGATAAAACAAAATCAAAAGCAGACGCAGAGACAAACTTAAAATCGTCGATAATGTGTGAAATCATTAGGTATTGTAGACAGGAGAGAATGTATGTTTGGCGGGATTGATTTTGAAGGGTTTTATCGGTTTGTGGGATGATATTTGTAATTCGGGAAATGTAATTTTAACTTTGCAACTCTTATATAACTATGTCAAACTATGGATTTACGGCTACGATATGTACGATCAAAACAATCAGATGGTTGATAACAATCTCAAATATATTCCCAGAAATACCCTTTGATCCACATTATAATTTCCAAAAATTTGCCATAAACGTGATTTCATTTTTTGTTGAATAAACAATTTTTTATAATAAGAAAGATCTAACACAGTTAAATTACAGAAAGGCTTAACCCTACTTTACAAATTTTCGTGGGCTTAAAAAGGGTTAGGGCTCATTTAGGACCGAGCTTTAAATAAACAAAACCGGGCTGGCCGAAAAACCCTATATGGTCCCATTTACACGTCTCGTATATCTCCCTATAGCTTCGAATCTTTATGGTCTTTGAACAACTTACCTTTTCTTCATTTATTATGTCTCATCCAGGACCCAAAAGCATTAGACTAAAAAGCCTTTCATTTGAGTATTGACACCGTGTTGTTTTAACAGAAGGACTTGAAACACCAATTTTTACAACGAGAATTGACACTTGCCACATTTTTTTAATACACATGAATTTGAACATAAGTTTTAGACAGATCGAGTTTATGGCTATGGTTTTGTCCTAATAGTCAGTCAGTCAAGTTCCGTCATAAGAAAGAAAAAAATCCCAGATGTTCAGAGACGATGATATTGGTACTAAAGGTATTACAGGCGGAAGAAGAACAGAAGAGAAAAAAACCTACAGAAATGGCCGAACAACCACTTTCTCTCTCTTGCAACTATAGTAACTAAAAGAAATTTACCTCGACACAACACATTCAATTGGTAAAATGGTAATTACATTCATACGAGATACACATATTCCAAACCTTTTATGAAAGGGAAAATTACCATCATCCTCTCTCTCCCTTCTTTTTACTTGTTCCCCCTAAAGTAGAGGTAGATTTTCTGCAAACCCCACAACAAGAAACATCGGTTCATTTACCAAATCCCTTTGCGGTTAACATTTTTTGAAGAAGCTATGGCAAAGTACGGTCCGAGGCTTACCTGAAGAACCCATAGGCTCAAAAGTGACTCCAAGCAGAAGAGACCAAAACCGATAAAGTAGAAGATCTGCATTCATTTATTAAGGTCAGATTTAGCTTTAGCTATCCCAAGAGTTTCAAGGTCAGCATCGACATATACTTTGGAACATATTATAAGCGTCATGAATATAAAATGGATGTATGGCTCGTACCCCGGCTAATAAACTGTCTGAGATGACATCAATTGCTGCAAGCACACCCCTGTTGATCAAAAAGAGAACGGGATAAAAGTTAATCTCAAGGCAATAAAAACACATTGAAACAGAATCTTCTCAAGCATTACAATATAAAGCATTAATTTGACAGTTGGTAGATTCCTTTGCAAAAGTTTTACAAAGTTGAAACACATCTAGAGAAAAAGGGTCAAAGAGTAAATTATAATTCTCATTCTAAATTTATAACTCAATATTTTTAAACCTACCAGAAGTCCAGAACAATTTAGAACTCTCCACGTGAAACCCTCACCAGACTAACCAACTATACATGAAGCAAAAGAAAGCTCGAGCGCAAGAAGAATAGTAGGGTATGATTGGAAGACTTACGTCAATGATTTTCCATGGAAGAAAATCGGAGGGGCAATGGCAGCAACGATGCAGAAGCCAATGTGAATCTGTGGAGAGCGAGGGTCAGTTATATGGAAATGGAAAGTATATCTACTTATAGGTAAGATATAAACTTAAATATGACGTCTTTATAAACTCACCAAGTAGGTGAAGAAAAACCAACCAAACTTCAGAGCGCTGTCAGTCCTACAAGGTGGTAAAATGTATTTCAATTATTTGACCTGTCTTGTTAAACAAGTATTATAAACATTCAAAGAGATGTTAAAAGGAGTATTACCTCATGGCTCGGTAGAGAGGCCTGTACCACAGTACATAAGAAAGTGGACATCCGATCAACGCATATATTGTGGCAAGGAAAAAGATCTTAACACCTATCATTAATAATTTTGAAACCAACTTTAGTTCAACCAAATCCAATCAGAACTTCATAAAAATAGTTACCCTCATAAGATCACTATAGTATAGAGCTCACCTCCGCCTTTAATCCAGCAGACCATTGTTGCAATGACATTGAACACCAGACACAAAACTATACCTGAAATTTAAACACGAGCAGTACAAGCCCATCAGTATGACTGCATTAGATACATTTCATTGCAAAAAGACAGACAAACTAAATTGAACTTACCTAACCAACTAGCGAAAGCCAGATACTGCAGCTTCTGAGCATGAACTGGTATCTCATTAGCAATGTCATGGTGTATGATTGGGAAAAACGGTGGCCAGTTTTTATCATCTATCTGGACACCAGCTGCAACACAGTTTGATGAGTATGGTTAGGAATCATCCACCACGACGTTTTCAGAAATATTTGGTTTGGAGCGAGTCAAACTAATGAATAAAAAAATGGTCATCAAGTAGTCATTTGCTTACATTTAGCAATAGCATCCTCTCTTCGCTTAATATCCTAAGTGAAGAGAATATAAATAGTTATACATATAAGAGAAAACGGCATTCAGCAAAACTTTAAGAAGCACAGTGAAGATTTGTTCGACGAATTAATATCAATGGAACGAACCATTTCTTTCTTCCTAAGCTCTGCTTCCCAGTCAGCAAGCTTTCTCTGTTTCTGTGAAGAGTCCTGCAACAAATCAAACAGATATGTAAGAGAGAAAGGTCCATAATTTTTTAGGGATACTAAATGTCATTACATTCATGGTATCGAGTGGAATATCAACAGTAGCATCGAGGCTTTGGCCAAATTCAACTGGCCTAGATGCAGCAGGAACCCTACCACCGCCTTTCTGCAAAATTTATGAAATATTACAACAATCAGTAAACTAATCGAATGTCAAGTAGCATTGAGTTTGATACTCCAAAACTAAAAAAAATGAGTCTCTATCAATCATTTCCGAGTTATAAAGACTACTCTCAAATTACTCGCTAACACTACTAGTCTCTAGAAAAATTCTAAACCCAGTTCCCAGATCCAAAGATACAGTTCAGTACAATAAAACTCTATATATCTGTAAATCCGGAAGAAAAAAAACGGAGATCTATAACCTCAACACTGTTAAAACCATTTCCAACGGAAACGAGTTCTCGGAGATCAAGTTGAAATCACACAGTCCTCAGTTTCTGCTATATTTCATTTACACAGTCCTCAATAAGTGAGAGATCCACATTCCTAAGCCTTCGCGAACGCAGAAAACCCCCAAATCGGAGAAGAATAAATGCGCAGAAATAGAAAGCGGAGATAAAGAAGGAGAAAAGCGTTACCGAGAACGGATTGACGATTTCTTCTTCCTCATCGAAAGGGTTGGGATCGTGGTGGCGATTCATTGTTGGTTTCAGATCCTAGATTTACTCCGATAAGATCGCCTAGATCCGGCGAGTGTAACGAAAAGTAAGAAATTTAGAAAAAAGATAGCACCGACTGATATGGAATTATGGATGGACTCCTTTTTTGTTTTCTCTCTCTCTCTCAACGCGGGATTTGAAAGTAGGCATAGGCATTCCGATATCCGAACCCCGATTGGATCTTTTGGATTTGCGGGTTTAGGAATTTAATATCCATTCGGATATTTTGTATTTTTTGGATCGGTTTTAGTCGGATTCGGTTTGGTTTGGATATTAAAATCAAGATCCGAAATTAATCCAAAAAAAAATCGGATTATTCAGATAATTCGAATTATTCGGTTGTATTACAACCGAATACAACTAAAAACCAAAAAAAAACTTCGGATTTATGAAAAAATTTGGATTTATGAAAACTTCGGATTAATAAAAAAATTCGGATTCGGATTATTCGGTTATATTGCAATCGAATACAACCAAAAAACCAAAAATATCCGAAAAACCCGGAAAACCCCAAAAACCCAAAAGAATCGATCCGGAGTATAACCGAAATATTATATGTTCAGTTAGTTCGGTTGTACTTTGGATTTTCGGATATTAACCGAACCAAACCGATATCCAAAGTTATTCACACTAAGATCCATTCGGTTATTTTTATAGATCCGAATCCGAACCGAACCCGAATTTTTTCAAATTTTTGGGTATGGATTTTCGGATCCGGATAATATGTCCGGGTCTATTTGAAACCATCGGTTTTTACGAAACTATCCCTAAGAAGTATATGGGCCGTTACGGTTATTTGGTTTGGACTTCAGGTAGGCCCAACTCATTATTTATCATATTAACAATTTATTTATCCCACACTCCTCAAGACAGCAAAAAAAAATGGCCAGCCACTTGACTAAAATGTCTTCGACTCAAAAGCCGTGCCTGCCTTTACAAGAAAAATGCATTTGCTTTAGAGTCTAGACTACAACAATAGATACAATAGTTTCACTAGAAAGACTCAGAAAATCTTCCTAGTTCAGTTGGTCAAATTGTTTTTTTTGAAGGACATTATTCAAGTTCGAGTGGGAAAGTACTGGGGACAATAAGTCTTTGACTTGTTTCTTCTGTATATATTTTTTGAGCTTTTGTTTCTTCTATTTTTGTTTGTTATTTAGGATGTCTTTTCTTCTATTTTGAATGCTCTTTTATAGTTTTTCTTATCTTTTTATATTATATACTAGATTAGGTCCCGCGTGATACGCGGATGATATTAAAAATATATTTAAATTCTAAAATTGATAAGCCGCATAATTATGATTCATATAATTTAATTTAAAAGTCAAACACTCGTTTAGTTATCCATAAATAACGTTTTGAAATTCACAATTTAAAAGATTCAAAATTGATCTATATTACCCATAAAAGATCTCCATGAATGAATGAGACAGTTCAAGAATCAAATTTCAATATTATATAACTTAAAATTGAATCTAATTGATAAAATCAATATTTTCTAATTTGATATATTATGAATCTTATATAGAGTTAATAGTTTATATTTTTTTATTTTCTATTTTCTATTATTTCGTACTTTAATTTTATTTTATTTTATTAGTTTTGATATATTATGAATCTTATATATATTTAATAGTTACTCTTTATTTCATATTTTATATTTTTTCCGTACTTTACTATTTTCGATTTTATTAGTTTCCATTTTCTTAAACCACAATTTCCTTTTTATTTTTTTTTATTAGTTGGAAAGTTTGTATTATTACATTAAAACAGTCACGATCTAAATTAACGTTGACAAATGTCACGATCTCGTGAGTTATAATTATCCTAAATTTAGTTTTGATATATTTTAAATCTTATATACATTTAATAGTTTACTTTTATATTTTCTATTTTTTCGTATTTTACTATTTTTGATTTTATTAGTTTCCATTTTCTTAAACCACAATTTCCTTTTTATTTTTTATTGTTTGAAAATTTTGTATTATTACATTGACACGTGTCACAATCTAAATTACTCGTGACAAATGTCACGATCTCGTGATTATAAACTTATAAGTTTCCTTTTGTCACTTTCCTTTATTATAAATTTTTTTATTTATTATTGTTTTTCCTTTTTTAAGATTGTCTTTTTAAGTTTAACATTTTTTAATATTTACTTTATTTCTTTTTTTACTTTGTTAATTAAATTGACACATGTCAAGATCTAAACTAACAACCGTGGCAAATGTCACAGTCTCGTGAGTTATAATTATCTTACGTGTCGCGCTCACATCGAGGGATCATACTTTATATAATAAGATTTCCTCGCATAATTTATATAGCTCATTTATTTTAATTTTTAGTATGTTTAGTTTTTATGAAATTGAGTTCATCGTGGTATTTTATATTATTTACAATTTTTAAATATTAAAAAATTATTTATTTACCTTTTTCCAACTGAAATAGGAAGATTTCGTATTATTTTGTACGTAGACTTCTAAGTTCTAATAGCTAATTTTATTTCAAAATTATAATTTATTCATTTAATTGATTTTCTTAATTAATTTAAAAGATCACTTTATTACTCTTTAAAGCCTCTGAATCTTTAGGCACCTGCACCTGGACGGCACTAGCTAGTTCGACGCGTATCAACAATTAGGGCAACTTTTTTACTTTTTAACATTATATTATTTATCGTATAAACATTAGGGTTCAGGATTACGTTTTTAGAGTTTAGGGTTTGTTTTCTTTGGTTTAGGGTTTACTGTAGAGTTTAAATCTATATTATTTTTTAAGTATTAAAAATATATTGAGACGCCCTGAATCAAACTATTAATGTTGTATGGTAACTACAAGAATGTTGAGATAAATTAGCGCGAAGTAATATTTTTTTAAGAAATTATTTCGAAGTTTAAGAAAAATTATTTTTATTTGAATTTTATAATATGTCTAACTCATAATTATAGATAGAGTTGTCAAACAAAATAATTTGTCTATTTAACCCGTTTTGCAGTATACTAAAATATTATTCGGGTTAACCCGCAAAACATATATCGTTTAATGACTCTAGTTTTGTGGTTATTTCACGAACTCTTAAAAATCAATTTTTGTGTCTAACTTTTTATAAAATTAGTAAAATATTTTTCAAATTTTATTTTGATATATATTCAAATAAAATATAAAAATTATAGTGAAAAATATAGCAAGATTTCGAATAAATTTTTTTCTTTTAATATATATAGATTCACACCCAAAAAAGTGGAGTGGGTAAGCCACGGCTGATAGGTAGGAAAAAAAAAAGAAGAATCAGAGACGAAGAAGGACGAAAGCAAAGGCCATGCACTTTGCGCAAAGTGGAAAATGACCTTTACCATATTTTAAGTTTTTTTAACCCTTGAACCTGATTCGTTAGCAAAAAGAATCTTCCATTAAACGCGTTTTATATTAATGGACGAGAAGGTGTTTTGGTAAATTAAGAGGGAAATCAACAGTTCGTTTTTGTTTTTGTTTTTTTTGTTTTTGATGTCTTTCGGCTCTCGGGAGTAATCCCAAGTCTAAAGGCCCAGACTAATTTCTTGGGTGGGAGTGACACCGCCCACTTATAATGTCTCACTTGGCCAAGTGCTTGTCATGGTAATTCCGCTTCCGCGAGGAATCGATCTCTGGCCTAGACCAGCAGGGCCGACATTCACCGCAAAAAAGAAACCACCCGACCACCGACATTTGGTTAACCAACCAACAGTTCGTTTGACATAAGAAAAGAAAAAAATGACGAAAAATCTCAAAAAAAAAATTAGGGTGTTTTAATAAAAAAAATTGGAATTTCATTTTTTTCCCTTTATAGTTTCGTGTATTCTTTATTGAATTAACATTTTTTAAAAATTGACAGCGTTTTCGTTATATCAAAGCTCAATAAATTAAGTTAACCATTACAAACGAAACTCTTTTAACATATCTTAGAGTAAATTGTGCATTATACCTCTAGTAAAATTAGTGTTTGTCAGTCTTTTGTATTCAGATCCTTTTGTTCTTTCTCCAAAAAGAAAAACCATTTCGATAACATATAATAGGGCTTATTATAGCACATGAATAGATCTAAAGTACTTTCCAGCTATTCACAAAATCAAAAATCCAAATGCTTTTTTTGTATGAGAGAGAGTCACAGTCTCACTGACAGCTTCTCGGTTTTCGGTCGCTTGGCATTATAATCCGTACGAACATCTCGTTTTCGTTTTGTTTTTTTGCTCCATGTTAACATTTTGTTTTTTGTTCTCTTTTTATTTTATATATTAATATATGGGTTTATATATTGCCTTACGTATTCCCCTCGACACACACACACACGAAATATGAACGTTAGCTGACATATATAATCTCTTTTATACTAAACGAAACAAAACAAATCAATATAGAAACTTACACTTAAGCAAAAAAAAAATATATATATACTTACAATCTCGGGCTGTCTGTAATTTTGCCTCAATTGTTGGGAGATATGGGAAGAAACAATTTTTTTTTTTAATTTAAAAAGGTTAAAAATCATCAAAACGTTCGCTAGAAAGAAAAATAAAAACGTGTAAGGGGAAATCTGCCTTTTTTTTTTGAAAAAAGCTTTTTCTCTCTCCTCCTCTCTGCCTTTACGAGGCGATTCACTTTTCTTCTCTCAAAACTTGCCGACGAACTAAATTGATATACTCTCATATTACATATTTTAGCATGCATTTCATGCATGGTTTTGTATAGTTCTCATGCATAATCATGGTCTTATCATGCAATTAGGTTCCAAATTAGATATTAGGAGTTGCTTTAGGTCCTAGTGAGTCTTTAGGCATTTTGGAGTCATTACTATGTGCTTTTGGAGGAGATTCGTCACCCGAGGAAAGGAGACAGAGATCACACCGAGCATCGATCGATACCAGGTGTAACACCTAGTATCGATCGATACCGAGGTTACACCGATGCCACAACTCGGTGTTACAGCTCGGTATTGCCGCAGGGAGAACCCGGGGGGAAAGTCCTTAACACGGAGCAAAGATACCGAGGAGTGACCTCGGTATCAACTGAAGCAGCATCGATCGATACCGAGGGTATCGATCGACACCGAGTGGCAATACCGATGCTCCTGCTCGGTACCACAGCTCGGTATTGCCACAGAAAGAATCCCGGGGGGAAATGACCCTTAACACGGAGCTGTGATACCGAGGAGTGACCTCGGTATCACTGAAGATCAAACCCGGTGCGTCCTAGGTATCGATCGATACCGAGTCTCGGTATCGATACCAAGCACTTTTTACCCATTTAAACCGGGTCGGTACCCGGTTTGTTCCGGGTCGGTACCCGGTTTGTTCCGGGTCGACCCGGTTCGTTATTGTTCAATATTTAAGCCCAAAAACCTAATTTGTGAGGGCTAAGTCTTTTTCTATGCAAAAACCTCTCTAAGAGTGATTTGTAGGATTGATCCTTTTAAGTTTATGCAATTAAGTGTTTATTTGATTGAATCTCTTCTATCTATCTTCTTTTCATCTTGATTATTCAACATCTATCTATGGAATCATCCTCTATCAAAACTGATTTTGAGGGGTTCTTAATGGGTCTTGAGTAGTCTTTTAGGATCTTGAGATGAGGTAGATTAAGATGTTCCTAGGCTTGATTCATGGTGTTTAGGGTTAGATAGTCTTATATTCCTTCTTGTCTAGAGTCCCTAATGCTAGATCTAGCTTGAAAGAGTAGGTCTAGATCATAAGGTATTTCATGAACACCAAGTGTTTGATGAAATGCCAAGACCAAACTAGACAAGAGATTTACATTCCTAGCCTATGACAATAGTTGTCTAGGGTGTATTTTTGGTTGATCTTGTTGATTTAAACTAAATGCTTGCTAATCAATGATCCACAAATGATGATTTGTTAATGGGTTAGGTGATTAGCATAGTGATTAATTGCTTGAAAGAGAATTAGTCAAGTTTAGGATCTTATGCCTAGGGATTAGCTTGTTTGAGTAATTGAACATCATGAATTGAACTTGGGACTTCTTATATCGATAACCCTATCTCTAGATTCGCTTTTGCTTATTCGGATTACAATATTGCTTAGTGCTTTAGCTTAATTCTAAATTGGATACTTAATCATAAACCACCTTTAATTAGCTTAACTTACATAAATTCCTTGCATTCTTAGTGGTTAAGACTATTTCCCAATATTGGATTCGATAACCTCTTACTACATCGTTTAGAGGGTATTGATACCTCTTTGGATTGCAAAATCCTTGTATCAATTTGGCGCCGTTGCCATATTGGGATTTGTTTTGACATTAAGATTTAGGTTCTTAGTGAGATTAAGCATTTTTATTTTCTTTTGGATACAAATCTCTCTCTCAAGCTCTCTCTTGTAGGTACATGAACACAAGGTCTAGAGGCGAAGCAAATCTTGTTGAGCCTAGGGACAACATTCACCTATTGGATCGTGATATTAGAGCAAGAAGAGAGAGGGAACGGCTTGCACACCTTGCTAGGCTTGGTATGGAGAACGTGCAAGAACACCAAGCTCAAGAGCTTGGTCAAGAACGTGGCAATGGAAATCACCATCCACAACCTCACGACCCCAACCCAAACCCATCCGCCCATATTGCTAGAGCTCAAAACATTGTTGGAGCGGGTGATGCGGCAAATGTTCATTTCAACCGCCAAGGGATTCATGCACCACCGATTGAATGCAATGACTTTGAGGTCAAAGCAAGCTTCATCAACATGGTGCAAAGTAACAAATTTCATGGCCTTGCGGTAGAAGACCCTCTTGATCATTTGGATCACTTTGACCGTATTTGTAGCTTGACAAAGATGAATGGAGTGTCGGAGGATAGCTTCAAGCTAAGGTTGTTTCCTTTTTCTCTTGGAGACAAGGCAAGACAATGGGAAAAGAACCTCCCCCAAGGTTCCATCACCTCTTGGAATCAATGCAAAACCGCCTTCCTTGCCAAGTTCTTCTCCCACTCAAGAACGGCCAAGCTAAGGAACGAGATATCAAGCTTCACTCAAAGAGCGGATGAGAGCTTCAATGAAGCATGGGAGCGGTTTAGGAGCTATACATCGCAATGCCCTCATCATGGATTTTCGGATGCTTCACTCCTAAGCACTCTATACCGTGGAGCATTGCCCAAGATCCGCATGTTGCTTGACACCGCCTCTAATGGAAGCTTCTTGGGCAAATAAGTGAATGAAGCGATGGAATTGGTAGAGAACCTTGCATTGAGTGATGGCACTTATGGTGATGACTATGACCGGTCTACAAGGACCACAAGTGATCATGAGGAGCAAAGGAGAGCCAAAGAGATGAAAGCGCTAAATGACAAGATGGACAAGCTCCTTAATGCTTCTCAAAAGATGGTTCACTTTGTTAGTGATTCGGAAGGCAATCATCAAGCACAAGAACATATGGTGGATTTGAGCAACCAAGAAGAAGTGCACTACATTGGGAACAATGGAGGTTATCAAAGAAGTTACAATAACAACTTTGCTCAACAAAGGACCTTCCCCACCAATCAAAACCAAGGTCAAAGCTTTGTCCCTCAACATCAACCTCAAGGACAACAAGGAGGCTACCCCAACAATGCTTCTTTCATTCCTCAAGCTCAAGGTCACAACTCCATGACTCAAGACCTTGATGTCAAAAATGTTCTTCAACAACTTCTCCAAGGCCAAGCAAGTGGAGCATTGGATATAAGCAAGAAGATGGAGGAAATAACTACCAAGGTAGCTTGCTCATACAATGATCTCCACAAGAAGTTTGAAGCATTGAATTCCAAAATGCAAGAAATGGA